>CAUJNA010003526.1:522500-545895 GCA_963377175.1 Effrenium voratum | reverse complement strand
TACATTCAGTCGGGATTGGTTCTTGGTCAAGTTGAAAAGTTAGTCATCAGTTATGATAGGTACAATCCTACACGTGGTTCATCCTTTATTCCATTGCCCGACTGGGTGGCAAACAAAAAGGCTTGTATTAACATTAAAAATGAGGACGAGTTATGTTTTAAATATTCCGTTCAATGTGGATTTTATGAGTTATTCAAAAAAGACCATCCCTGCGAGATGTATCATTATAAGAAATATGTAGATGAAAAATTTATCAAATGGGATAATATTGACTTTCCAGTAGGTAATGATGAGATTGAACTATTTGAAGAACAGAACAAACACATATCGGTCAATGTTTATTACATCAACCCCGATACGAATAGTAAAACTATTTTATTATACAAAAGAAGCAACAACCCACAAGCACAACACAAAATCGATTTGATTAAATTGACTGATGATGTTAAATCCCATTACGCTTATATCAAAAATTATGATAAGTTAATGAGTAGTCAGACTAACAAGATGAAGGCTAAGAAGTATCACTGTAGAACCTGCTCACATGGTTTCAAGACCGAAGAACT
The DNA here is from genome assembly GCA_963377175.1 of Effrenium voratum. Lineage (NCBI taxonomy): Eukaryota > Dinophyceae > Suessiales > Symbiodiniaceae > Effrenium > Effrenium voratum. The sequence continues at coordinate 545,329 of CAUJNA010003526.1, read as the reverse complement.
TTTAAAGAAACACGAAGAACAAGGATGTCTAGCAGTTGAGGGTCAAAAAATAGAAATGCCAAAAGAAGGTGAAACAATAGTATTCAAAAACCATTTCAAGAAACTTAAAGCTCCATTCGTAATCTATGCCGACTTTGAATGTTTAACTGTGCCAATTGATGTTAAAAGCAAATCGGAAAAAGCTAAAACTACATCATATCAAAATCATCGTCCGTGTGGTTTTATGATTAATGTAGTCAATGCTATAACCGGAAGTAGTGAGCCTTACTTATATAGAGGTCAGGATTGTATGGATAAATTTGTTGAGAAAATCAATAAAGTCAGAGAGGAAGTTTTGGAGAAAATTAAGGAGGACAAAGACCGTATTGAAACCGAGAAGGACTGGGAGGACTTCAATAATGCCACTAACTGCTTCATTTGCGGAAACAAATTTGAGGAAGGAGAAAAGAAGTGTTGGGACCATTGCCACTTTACGGGACAGTATAGAGGTTGCGCCCACGAGGACTGTAATCTTCGATTTAGTATGAGATATTATAAAATCCCTGTGTTTCTTCATAACATTAAAAACTATGATGCCCACTTAATCATCAACAAGGCTCACGAACTGAACAAGAATTCTAAAATAGAATGTATCGCTCAGAACAGCGAAAAGTTTATAACCATTGGTTTTAAAAATCTTTGTTTCAAGGACAGTTTCAGTTTCTTATCGTCTTCGTTGGATAAGTTGGTCAGGTTGAGTAAATATGAGGATGATAAAAAGCGTGAGAATTTGAAGAACAATTTCAGATACAGCGTTAGAAACCCATATGTTAAAACCGATGAAGATTTGAATTTATTAACTGATAAGGGTATTTATCCCTATGACTACTTTGATGATTTTGAAAGATTTAAGGAAAGGGCTTTACCACCGAAAGAAGCGTTCTACAGTAAATTAAGTGAGGAACATGTAAGTGATAAAGATTATGAAAGGGCACTGAAAGTATGGAAGCACTTCGGGATTAGAACACTCGGGCAGTATCACGACTTGTATTTAAGAACTGATGTTTTACTACTGACCGATGTATTTGAAAACTTTAGAGACTTGTGTATGAAATACTACGGTTTAGACCCCGCTCATTATTATACGTTGCCAAATTTCGCATGGGACGCGATGCTTCTAAAAACTGGTGTTGAAATAGAACAATTGCATGACCAAGAAATGTTTGAGATGGTTGAAAAGGGAATGAGAGGAGGAATGTGTCAAGTCAGTCATAAATTAGCGGTGGCAAATAATAAGTATATGGGGGACGCATATGATGAGAACAAGCCATCAAATTATATTAGCTACTTGGATGCTAATAACTTGTATGGTTTAGCAATGTCCCAGAAATTACCGCTAAAAAATATCAAGTGGGCAAAGAAAACGCCCAGTGTTGAAAAATGGAATGAAACCGATGAGTTCGGTTATATTATGGAAGTTGATTTGGAATATCCCGAAACATTGCACGACTTCCACTCTGACTATCCACTAGCGCCTGAAATAATGAATGTAAATGTTAGTATGCTTTCCGACTATCAAAAGCAAGTCTTCAAAATATATTATGACTGTAAAAGTCCCAAGGACGAGAAAACGAGTAAGTTAATATTAAATCTAAAGGATAAAGAAAAATATGTGGTTCATATCAAGACTTTACAGTATTATTTGAAAATGGGAATGAAAATGACCAAAGTCCATAGGATAATAAAATTTCAACAGAGGGCATGGTTGAAACCGTGGATTGATTTTAACACAGGTAAAAGGAAAGAAGCCAAAAGCGATTTTGAGAAAGATTTATTCAAATTAATGAATAATTCTGTGTATGGAAAAACTATGGAAGACAAACGAAATCATATGGACTTTGAATTAGTTGATAATGAAGTTAGATACGAAAAATGTGTTAATAATCCAACATTCAAAAATAGATTTATTATTAATGAAAACCTCGTAGGAGTTGAGAAAACTAAAGCAAAACTGAAATTGGATAAACCCATTTTCTTAGGAATGAGCATTTTAGATTTAAGCAAACTACATATGTATAAGTTTTACTATGATGTATTGAAAAAGAAGTATAATGAAAACATCAAACTGGTTTATACTGATACTGACAGTTATGTAATTCAAACAATGACTGATGATGTCTATAAGGACTTCAAAGAATTAAACCAATATATGGACTTTAGCGATTATCCACCTGAACACCCCTGCCATGACAAAACAAATAAGAAAAAACTCGGTTATTTCAAGGATGAGTGCAACGGTCAAACAATAACACAATTCATAGGGTTAAAGCCTAAATCGTATGCTTTTACAATACACGGTGAAGAAGAAGAACAAAAGAAATCAAAAGGTGTAGTGAAACACAAGGTGAAGAAAGAACTGACTTACCAAAACTACCACGAAGCATTATTTCAAAACAAAAAGCATGAAATAACATATAATTTTATTCGTAGTCGCAACCATCAATTATTTTCAATGTCTCAAGTCAAGCAATCACTCAGTAATTATGAAAATAAAAGGTTTTACATTGATGCTTTCAATTCACTGCCTTATGGACATTATAAACTGCGTTAAAGAAAAGATAACTAAGGTTATTAATGGATAGCAGTAAATATAAAAACGCAAAGATTTACAAAATAACAGATGTTGGTTATAATAAGTGCTACATCGGAAGCACCTGTGAAAGCTTGAGCCAAAGAATGGCAAGACAGAGACAAAATTATAACAAGGCAGAACAATGGAATAATAAAACAAACTGTCGTTTGTTGTTTGATGAATATGGAATGGACAACTGTAAGATTGAATTATTAGAAGACTACCCATGTGAAAACAGAGAACAGTTAATGAAAAGAGAAGGTTATTACATTCAAAATAATGATTGTGTGAATAGATGTGTGGCAGGTAGAACAATTAATGAGTGGAAGGAAGACAATAAGGAACACTATCAAAATATGAGGAAGGAATACGCAGAAAACAACAAAGAACATATATGTAATAAAAGTAGGGAGCACTACCACCAAAACAAAGAAACAATATTGGAAAAACGAAAAGAACCTATTGAATGTGAATGTGGTGGTGTTTTCAGGAAATGTGATATAAGAAGACACGAGAGAACTGAAAAACATCAACGATATGTATGTGAAAATATTAATATCTAAATAGTTCTAATAATATATGCACTTATTAGAACTATTTAGTGGTACTTCTTCAGTGGGTAAAGTAGCAAAGTCGCTCGGTTATAATGTTATATCATTGGATTTGAAAACGGTGGGTAAACTCCCCAATTAAGGGGGGCGAACTCCCCAATTAAGGGGGGCGAACTCCCCAATTAAGGGGGGCGAACTCCCCAATTAAGGGGGGGCGAACTCCCCAATTAAGGGGGGGCGAACTCCCCAATTAAGGGGGGCGAACTCCCCAATTAAGGGGGGCGAACTCCCCAATTAAGGGGAGAATGGCTCAAGTAACAAGGTCTGGCTCACACAACACAGTCAGGCTCACACAACACAGTCAGGCTCACACAGCAAGGTTTGGCTCACACAGTAAGGTCTGGCTCGCACAGCAAGGTCTGGCTCACACAGACATTTAAATTAAACCTGAAACCCAGACCAGCTGACCAGCAACCCCCTAGTCAAAACTACTTAAAGAAAAAATAGCATAACATATTAAGAGAAAAATGAACTATGATGAAATCAACAGTTATATTAATAAGAAATGCTATGATTGTTGCCACTTCAAAAAAGAAAATATGGAATTATACAAATTGAATTTACCTAATGGAATAGTAAATAATATTACTGATTATGCTCTGAGTGAAGAAGATGTATGTAGAACTTGTAGAAGATGGAGACGATATCAAAATATGATAGAAAATTTTTGGAGATTAAAAAAATAGATGAAAGAAATGTTGAAGATGACATTTTGATATTTTTAACTGAGTATGAAATACCACCTCATAGTTATGTTAGAGCATTTCTCAAAATCAGTAAGAAAATATGACATGATTGATGATATATTATGGATGTTGGGTTATAGTCAAGAGAAAGGAGAAGATGTTAAAGAAAATATCAAATTATTTATTGAAAGTAAAAAGTTTAATGTTCAAAATACAGTGAGAGATATTAATATTATTTTTAAAATGGTGTATGAAAGAAGTAAGACAAATCAATTAAATTATTATCCTGTATTGGGATTATAATCATACTATAATAATAACATGTAAAATCTTATATGTTATAATTATACTGAACGTTTAACCTATAAATGAAAATTAATGAGAAACATACTAACAAAACAAATGCACCGCCAACACCCCAGAACTTGATAACTACTAAAAGGGCTACCTCTTTCAAATGAAAAAAATGTTTGCCCCTAGCCCAACAATGAACAAGGCGACAATTTACCCAAATGATTACCTTAAAGAAAACGATAAATAAGCTCCCTAAAAACCCTCTTTTCAAAACGAATAAGGGGGAACATAGATTTGAGATGAACATAAAAACCAGAACAGGCAACCATCAACAGACTTCCCCCCAGGCCCCCTACTTCTTCTATTTTTTCCCCCACCCCACCCCCCACCCCCAGAACCAGATGAATTTGCACATTTGGGTGTAGAGCTTCGACTCAAAGCATCGCGGTGTTGTTGTGCCTGCGGCTTTCACGAGCAAACTGCGAATGAGGGATCCTGAAGTGCGGATAAGGTGGAGGCGAGAACACCCTCATAAGCGCGGACGGGGCTGGGTCCAGGGGCGTCCCTGCCGGCGGGACGCTACGTGTAGCTTGAGGGAGAGAGTGACCTGCCGTAGAAGTCTGCTTGGTGTCGCCGTCTGGGTGGCAGTGGTGGCGTCCAGAGTCGCAGCGGGGGGCCTTGGCGTCAGGGGCCGGGGTGTTGGCGGTAGCTGCCGCTGGGGGCGTTGCTGCCAGCATGTCTTTGCGATAGCGGGCGTTGCGTGGTGGGGGCCGGGGGTTCTTGGGCCGAATCTTTGCCGGATTCGTTTTGTCACAAGGTTTGCCGGTTTCTCCTTTGCCGTCTCCCTTGCCTCTGCAGTCTTTCCCATTTTCCTTGTAGCCTTTGCCTTTATCCTCTGCCTATTTTGGGGTTTTTTTTTGCCATCGGGTGGTCCCTTGCCGTGCGCGTGAAGGCAGTGGTGGTGCCGGCAGGCGGTTTGGTGGCTGGGGCAGGAGGCCCGGGTTGGCCGGTGTAGCTGCCGCCTGCGGCTGTGAGGGGCTTGGGTGCCTGTGTGGTAAGGGTCGGTGCATCGTCTGTACACGCGGAATTCGGATCGTCTGTACACGCGGGACCGGATCGTCTCTGCGCGCGGGCCTTTTTTGCCCCGGATCGTTTGTACACGCAGCGCTTACTGCTATGCACAAGAAGGGACAGGGGCGTTGACAGCTGCATGTTTCCTTGCTTTTCTGTCGTATGAACATAGGAAATGTTGTGTTCCGTTGTCTCCTGTGCGGTTTACCTCTGTCAGCCGCTCTCAATTTTGCTCGGGGTAAAGAATGTGGTGTATATGTTCTTGCATTAAATGTTTGACAAGTCTCTTGCACTTCGTGCTCATTAAGGCGGCAGGCATGTGTTGCACGTGAGTGGGCGTGCTTATCAGGTGGCAGGCATGCGTGCAGCGCTGGGCGGGCGCGCGTGAGCGGGTGTGCAGCGCTTGGCGGACGCGCGTGAGCGGGTGTGCCCCACCCCGCCCCGCCCCAGCCCCCACCCCCACCCCCAATCTGTTGCACGTGAGCGGGTATGCTTATTAGGTGGCAGGCATGTGCTTACCATTCCCCCCCCTCCCCACCCACCCCCCACCCCTTCGGGCTACTATTCCGCATGCGTGGAAACAGCGCCTAGCGGGTGCACCTGAGCGGGCGCGCTTATTATTCTTTTTTTTCCCCAGCCCCCACCCCTTCCAGCTACTATTCCGCATGCGTGGAAACAGCGCTGAGCGGGTGCACTTGAGCGGGTGTGCTTACCATCCCCCCCCCCCCCACCCCCCGGCTACTATTCCGCACGCGTGGAAACAGCGCTGAGCGGGTGCACTTGAGCGGGTGTGCTTACCATTCGCGTCGCCCGCACCACCCCCCACCCCTTCGGGCTACTCTTCCGCACGCGTGGAAACAGCGCTGAGCGGGTGCACTTGAGCGGGTGTGCTTAGCATTCCCCCCCCCCCCACCACCCCCCACCCCTTCGGGCTACTCTTCCGCATGCGTGGAAACAGCGCCGAGCGGGTGCACTTGAGCGAGCGTGCTTACCATTCCCCCAGCCCCCCCCCCCCCCACCCAACCCCCCCAGCCAGCCCCCCGACAGTGCCGAGCGGGTGCAACCTGAGCGGGTGCGCTTACCATTCCCCCCCCCCCCCCCCCACCCCCCACCCCTTCGGGCTACTCTTCCGCACACATGGAAACAAGCGGGTGTGCTTACCAATCCCCCCCCCACCCTGCCAAAAGTGTGTGTGTGTACAGATGATCCAGATGACAGAAACCTTGTGTGCGCAGATGATCCAGAGTGCATGGCGCAATGAGTGAGGAAAGCCTGTGTGTACAGATGATCCAGATTTGTGTGCGCAGATGATCCCCCGCCCTGTGGTAAGTGGGGGTTGCTGGGGGCCTGTGTCTGCTTGAGGCTGTGGTTGTCGGCGTTGCCAGCCTGCGCCGGCTGGTATTGCCCATTCCCCCCACTCGTGGGCATGGTCATCATCCGGGTCATAGTCGTAGTTAATGCGTCTGTGCGCGTCCTGCTCCCACCATCCGGCCCAAGTCATGCTGGAGGTGCGAGGGACGGAGGAAGGAAAAGGTGAAAATTGAGGGGTTGAAGCCAATGAAACTTCCACCGAACAAGAAACATGTGACCATGATCGAAACGAATTGGAAATGCGCACCAAGTGCTGACAAAGGTCGAGACCGCATGAGGGGAGACCTGGCATAGAACGGCCCCAGGGGCAAGCGAATGCAAAAGGGGCAAGCTCGATATTTTACATGTGCCGTGGCATGCAAAAGCACCCTCAGCCCCGGACGCGCAGGAGCTACAGCTCGTATCGGTGTTTCCAAAATGAGATCCACTGCGTCTCGAAATGCTTCCAGTGCGTCCTGTCGTTGGCAAGTGAAACGTAATCGAACACATTGCAATCGTTGCCGGCAAAACGCAAGCGGTGAAACGGACAAAAACGAGATTGGTGATCGCGCCACCACAGCATAGTCTTGTAGCGGAGGAGGCCGCCAGCCCCTGTGTTTCCCCGCAGGGTGTGTCCCAGCCAGCGGTATCTCGCGAAGAGGACAACGAGACTCTTTCCGCGACGAAGGCATTGGCGTACACCTCCGTTTTGCCTGGGCTCAAAAGCAGACCTATTGGTTCCAGGGCAAATGACACAAAATCAACAAGATGTCGTCAGCGTAGACGTGTTGTTTTGTCTTGGCTTCGGGGGGGCGTGCCTTCGAAAAACGGGTCATCGGGCCAGATCTGTGAGACTTCATCAAGTGTGGTATCCAAGGCAAGTGCAAACAAAAGAGGGCTGGCCTTGCTTAACCCTGCATTGGGGGGAAATCGCTGCGACCTCATCGCGTGGCAACGGGATAAGGAGGCGGGCGCTGATAGGCTCCGTTCGATCTCGGGCGCGACTCGCCTGTGTCGTAGGAGTTTGAGCACGGCCCGCCAGCGGAGTGAGTCGAAAGCTTTCTGTACATCCAACCTACACACGATCAAACCGTTCTGCGACTGGGTGACCGCGTCTCCCACTTGCCCGCCCACCACCGCGCCACTGCGCTGGAACTTCGTGTAGGACGTGAAGTCTCCCCGGCGTCTTCCTAACAGCGCATATTCAAAGAGCTTCTGGCCCGGGTTGGCGGGCGTATGCGCCTTTGAGGAGGGAAACCACGCTTAGGGTCCAGAGCCTGGGCCCCAAAGACTGCCGCGCAGAGCCTCATTTGCGCACTATTGCCAAAGTTTCACTACTGCAAACTTGCTGCACTTCGCTGCCACGCACGGCCCTCCTCATCACCTACCCCCCAGGACTTTTGCTACACAGCAAAGCCTTTGGAGTACAGTCACATCCGGGGTCCTGGACAAGGTGTTCCCCTCCAGCCACAACCTAGCTGCGGCTAACAGCGGATTTCTTCTCCACTACAGGCCTTCGTGCTGCCTCTGCCCTGCTGTACTCTCAACGACCTTGCAGCCTTGTTCCGCTTACCACGCCCGGCCCTGCCTAGCGCGGCGCAGGGCACGGACTGTGAGCCGCTGCTAACAGTCTGTGAATTGATGCATTTCTTGCAAGCCTGCCACCTTCGCACACTCAGCTTTTCGCTTCAAGCAGAACTAACATTCCTCCGCTTCAGCATGGCCTCGTCACAAAATGAGGCCCTGAAAGCCTCAGCCACAGCCGCACAGCCAGGCGCTGGCCCACCTACCGATGCGCCTAGTGCCTTGCCATTGCCTGAAAGTGACTGACCCAACACGTCTACCACGGCATGCAGCAGAGCCCTGCCAGGCCTTCGGCGCCGGAGCAGCCAGAGCCTGCACCGCATCCGCTGGCGCACCACAGCACTCGCCCTGGCCTGCTACAAAGCCGCAGACCCAGCCAGAGCCTGCAACGCCATCCGCTGGCGCAACACAGCACGCCCTGGCCTGCCACAGCGCCAAATGCGACGCCCAGCCAGGCACTGGACCCGGCCGAAGCGAAGGCCATCACACAGCTTGACCTCTGCGTCCACATGCCTGCCTTGGTCTTGCCTCGCACCGCACGCATTCGCGGGGAAGGCCGCAAGTTCTACGCCTAGTACATCGACGATCGAGGAGACCAATGTTGTGGCAAGCCGTGCGCAGCCTTGCCTTTCTGCCGCTTCAAAAGCGTCTGCGGCCGCGCCGTGCAAAGCATGTGGAGCGACTTGCGCAGCTCCCACAAGTGCAGCAGGTGCTGCGCCTTGGAGTGATGCACACCCGCATCACCCGGCCACACCCTGCCTTCAATCCACAAAGCACCGCCTTGCACCCCCGTTTTTTTTTAAACAACACGGCCAGGCGCGTCGCTGCACCTGCCTAGCCGTGCACAGCCAGTTCGCTTGCTGTGACTTAGATCCAGTGTGCATGATCGAGCATACCGCCACAGTGCCAAAAAAGGGATCAATGCTCTGTATGTGCACAGCCAGGGCAGGCCCATGCTCACCCCCCGCCAGTTTACGGCATTAAGCTGGCGCAGGCACGCAACACCCCACATTCATAGCCACTGCCTTGCCCGCAGTACGCTTGTGGCCAAGACCCACAGGCCCGCAATGCCCAGTCTGGTCACACAGACAGCCTCGCCAGGTTGTCTGCCGTTGTTATGTCCATTGACTCCGTTTTTTCGTCTTTTGTCTTCCCCCCAATTTTCGCACCGCTGTGCCTCCCTGCTCTCACCAGCGATGATGAGCTCTGCCCGCAGGCAATTGAGCTGTTGCTCGCCGCGACAGCCTCGGGCTTACTAGCCTGCCCCACGCCTGGGGTTTTCTTTGTATAGGTGTTCCCCCCCTCTGTTTTCCACCAACCGGAAAGATGTTTACACCTTTCCCTGCGCTCTGCCTCGCCAGGTGCTCCAGCGTCATCAAGGTCTTCTGCATTGCCGCCGTGACCTTACAGCCGAGTGTTCTCTCAGGGTTCCGTTTGGCCTTTCCGTGACGCACTGCCTTGTTTTGGACGCAGCTCCATGGCTCAGCATGCTGTGGAGGAACCGTGCTTCTTACGGCCAACCTATCCGCTATGACAACCCTCCCTTGTCGCAGGCAACTTCCAAAGCCAGCCCTGCAGTCAGTTGACCCCAGAGGCCATTGAGGCCAATACAAATTGCCCTGCCCAAGATCCTCCAAGCAGGACTTACAGTGACTCTGCACCGAGCGAGCCGCGTTCTCACCCTTACAGGCAAGGTGCCCCAATCTCTGTTGTGCGAAGCTTGGCCAAATCCATTTTTCCGCACTCGCCTACAACACCTTTACTAGCTAAGGCGATACCTTGCCTTTCGGGTTCACTTCTTCCTACTCGGAACAGTCCAATTTGCGAGAATCTGTTTTGAAGGATTGGCAATCAATCCTTGCAGTTTTCGCAGAGCGCAGCCAACTGTACTGCACGTGCATTGCCTCAATGCACCCCATGGAAATACTCAAAACCTCGTTGAAGCGCTTTGCGGCATCAACGATATCGCAATACATAAAAATCCTGCAGACATGCCTTGTTTTTTGGCAATCGATGCTGTGGTGCCCCACCGCCTTGTCACTGCCACAACTTGCTGATTTCTTGCAAGAGTGCCAATTTTCACAGGAAGAAGACCGCCCAGCATTGAAATGCAGTCCGAAGCAAGCAATCAAAGCTTTGTCGTGGCTGGCGCGCACCGCTGGCAAACTTGTTGAGCAACACTCTCATTCGCTCCTTTTCTTTACCATGCGCTCCCAAGGAGCGTAAGGAAGCCTTGCCTTTGCCCTTAGCTACCTTGGTCGCTTGGGAGCAAAAACTACTCCAGCCAGATTGCCCCGCAACGCTCGGCATACTGCTCGGCGGCATCTTGCTTGCAGCCCATCGCAGTTTAAGATTCAAAGATCTGCAACGCATATCGTTTCAGTCATTGTCTTTGTCCGCCCACGCACTGCGCGGCACGTGCTGGGCGACAAAGACGACAAGCTTCGCCTGCTCGAGCAGGCGTGGCAAGCCACGAAAACCCGCTTCACTCAGGACATCGCACCAGACTTCCTGCTGCCATGCCTTTCGCCAATAGAGAAAGACCCAGGCCCAACGTTCACAGCGCCAATCCTGTCTCTCGTGAGATGGGCGCTGCAAACGCCCTGGTTGCCAACCGGCTCCGCCCAGGTCACACAGACAGAGGCATTAGCCTTCACACTGCACAGCTTGAAGACATGCCTTTTGAGCGCCTCTGCACAGCTCAGGCTGCCAGAGGACGCCGCCAGGCGCATGTTTGGTATATAAACTCTCCGGTCTCACATTTTGCCAGCGCAAAGCATGCAAAGCCTTTTTCGCCCAAGCCACGCAGGAGTGAAATACACTTCGCCCGCATGCAGCGCACATGGGGTTTGCTTTTTGACGGCTCAGGTGAAGCACCTCGCCCAGGCGGGCTCCAGCAGGGCCTCGTGCTTCAGTCTGTGCCGCTGCACCATGTGTCTGCCTTGCCCATGATGTATCCCGCAGCCATTTCCTATTCAGTTCGGAAGTGGTATCCCTCCATTATGGCAAACGACGAGGTCGACTCCCACAAGGAAGAGTTCGTACAACTACTGAACTCCTTCCGCACACCAGACTTGCTCCAAGAGCACATTTTTTCAAAGGGTTTCGACTGCACTGCGGGCTTTGCCTTTGCTTTCCCGTGAGTGGAGAACCTGAACCCCTTCCTGCTGGCATTGCCCGAAACAGATTGGCACACTCTGGACACCGACGACCCACTCTCGTCCGTACACGTCCAGGGTTCGCCAAGCCTGGAACGCGTGCCGTCAGAGTGTGCCCAAAAGCACCACTTTGCCAGCCTCGCCAACTGTGGAAGCTACGCCCAGCCCAGCCACTTTGGACGGAGAAGCTCACGGAAGAAGCTGTGCGAAAATTGGAAGAGGCATTCCGGGCCAACTATTCTGGAGAGTTGCTGGACAGCGACACGTCGCCCAGCATACGCCTCTTGAGCAGCTCCGCCAATGAGTGGGCCGATGGCCTCAGCCGAAACAGGTTGACACGCTTTGCCAACCAGTCACAGCACCGGCGCCGCTTTACCCCTGAAAGTATCAATGACTCAGGCCGAAGATTGACACTGCGTCCAGCCGATGCACCTTGGAGACCCGAGCACCGCGCTGCCACTGGGGTCTTTCAGCCAACGTTGCCTTGCACCGCTGCTCGTGCACGGCAGAGTACAGGACAAATGGGCGCGCCTTTGTCCAGTTACATGCAAATAAGGGCAGTTTGGGGATACCTATACGTTTTCCCACATCTCGCGACGCCAGGCTCACGCAACCCGCTCTGAAGTGGGGGAGCTTAGCGAAGGCCGGGTTGCGCTGGACACTGAAGAGGGGGTTAGTAGAGCCTTCCCTAGCTGAAGCCGTGCACAGCAGTGCACCGCTCTGCATCAGCTAGAGACTCCAGCGCAACCCGGTTACAAAGGAAGAGTGCGTCTCGTTCGTATCGAGGGTTGAGTTGTCTTAGGTTGGAGCAGTGCATGTTTCCTATAACGTTTCCGGACTCAGTCCGACGCGTGAGGACGCATTCCTCAACATCTCTCACGGAGCACGCGTTGCTTCGTGGGACACACAACATTACAGGACCAGCCGTGGGTCTTATCCTTTGAGGACGCAATCCTCATTTTTTCGCACACAAGCTGCACGCATTGCTGCTTGAAGTGCCACAATGCCTCCAGTTTTGTTTCACACCCCTGGGTAACACACCCTGTGAACAGGTTGAACACGCGTTGTTAAGTTTGGGGGTATTTGTGCAGGCTCCGCAGAGGGATGCAGGTCAGGGGATGGACACGCTTTGTCGTCCCTCCCGCATCCTCGAGCCTGGACTTCTGAGCAACGCCTAATAAAAAAAGAGCAGGGCGATTCGGCCGATCGAGTTGTGAGTTCCTCCCCATTCTATTACTGTTCCCCTCTTGGCTTGAGCAGTGAACAGGATTCTATCTGGCAAGGGTGCAGGGCGGTTGAGAGGCATGTGAATGGTGGCCTTGACGTCCGAGATTTGCAGAGGGCTGTTGCGGCCGCTGCCCAGGCGGTGCTTGGCGGAAAGAGGTGGTGCTACAGATGCTTTTTAGGTCCGACATATTTGTTTCAATCTTGTCAACATGCACTTGACAACACTTTACGGTGCTTTTTCACAGCCTGCTTTTCCCTGTTGATCACCAGTGGGTTTTGAAGCGTACTTGGTTGCATTTCGAAATCGCGAAAAACTTTTTCACTCATGCTTTCGCCGTGCGTTGTGTAAAACAGTCGAATGTGCTTGAAGAGCAATGAAAGAGACAATCCCCAGCAAGGCAAGGAGAAAACGCGAACATTTCCATGCTTTCTTTTGCGTCCAGACCCTTGGAAGCTGGTCTGGCCTGCGCCGATGATTTAAACATCTGATTTGCCTTTTGGGCCAGACAGTGCTTTTGGGTTTGGTTTTGTCACAGTGCAACCCTCCACCAGAACCTGCTTGCTACACAAACCTATTTGGATTTTCAAGGCGGCAAACGCGTTTCGGTTTTCAGCTTCCCCTCCAAACCACGGGTTCCTTGGGCCCTTTGATCAAACGTTTTTTTTTTTAGGGGAAATGTATTTGGGTTTGGGGTTCCAGTAACTTTTTGAACTCGCATAGAAGCATTCTGGGGCGGGCAGAAATGTTGGCATTTTGAACAGCAGATTTCAGTGGCTGGTGTCTCTCCTGGCGCCCTTTGACACACTGCGCCGAGGCATTTTGTGTTCTGCAGCATTTTCAGTTTTGGCAGCATTTTCTGACTGTGATGCAGCCGAGGCCCAGCACACAGTCAGAGGGCGAGAGATGGAGTCGCGAATCGTGAGGTCCAGGTCCGATCGGCATGCGCTGAAGACCAAGGACGACTTGGAGAAGGCCATTCAATCTTTGTGCCTGATTGTTCTGGGAGAGTCATGGGTTGATTTAGGCTTAGCTGCTAGTCTCCAGGAAGGCCTGGATTGACCTAAACACCCCAGTTTCCAGGAACGCTTGCGACATCGCTCCGGAGCCTACTTTCGCTATGAGCTCCTGGGACGTTGAAATGTGTTGAAAGAGGTTTGCCAGAGCATTGCACAAGATGTGCCATAACTCAGGAATAGAGACAATCCCATTGATGTCGTCCAGGCCTCAGGCAATGCATTCAATAGAATGCTCCGTCGGTCTTTGCCTGCATCGATTGTTTGGGAAAAGAGATCAACGAGGGCCCAGGCAGGGCAGTTTGCTTTGGGTCAAGGTGATGAACTGCCCGGGCTACCTTGGCCCTAGAGAACGGATGACTGCCGGTGCTCACTGCGAGGAGGCTTTTTTTTTTGTAAACAGAGAGCATTAACCGCATCACTAGAATTCAAGAGGTGTGCTCTTGGAAGGTAAACTACATGGAGCGCGAGCACGCTAAAGTCACGCGGGATGAAGTGACTGAGGTGGGAATCATTGCTGTTTTGGACCCTTGAAGCAGCGTAGATGGAGCAGCTTGCGCACTTACGCATGCAGCACGAGCGAGGCCCGACGCAAGGGCAAATACAACAGAGAAGAACATCGATGGCGTTGTATTGCTGGTGCTGATCAGGCAACTGGCAAAGTCATGCTTGCTTCCAACATACTGATGACTTCTGTGAGATGTTTTCGGGGTGCAGGCTGATGTGAACCGCGTGGCGCGAATGCAGAATGACCCAATGATGGGAAGGAAGAATGTCTCAGGCGGGGGTCGGTGTGGGGTGGGTGGGTGGCATTGCGGACCAATGATTATGGTTCTTGCGTTGAGCGTGGCCTCTTCACTTGCGCACACATTGCATACAAACACGCGCATGCACGGACTTGCGGACACAAAGTCACAAAAAAAGACCAGCGCGCACACACAAGCACAAACACACACACAAACACAAACGCAAACGCAAACGCAAATGCAAACGCAAACACAAGCACAAACACAAACAGAGGGGCATGCAAACATAAAGACAGATACCACACAAAGCAAGTATGCAACCACGCGCACAAGGGTGCAAAGATGGTGCGCAAAGACAAGCACACAAACACAACGTTCACACACAACAAGCACACAGTTATAGACAAGATCGCAGAGACACAAGGAGACGCACAAACGCATGCACACACACACACAACACATGTGCACAGACACACAAAGGCACTCGAACACGGACACACGCACACACACACACACACACCCAAAGATACGCATATAGAGACTGAAAGACAAAGGTGCACACACACAGACGCACAGACAAGTAAAGTTGAACGAAGGCGTAAAGACACACGGGCAGACGACAACAAAAAAGCAAGACAAACACAGACACACCAAGCTACGCAAAGCACAAAGACGCAACGACAAAAACGCAGCAACAAAGACACAAAGACGCAAAGACACAAAGACACAAGGACGCAAAACCACAAAGACACACATGCGTATGCCCTAAGTAGCTTAGCAGGGAATGTCTGGACCTGGTATTCATTTGGCATTTTCTGTGAATTTTCCTGTTGGGGTTGTTCTGTTGGACTGGGGGAGAGGCTTCGTTGGTCTGTTTGTTTGAGTGTTTGTTGCCTGGCACGAATCCTACGGAAAGAAATAGGCAAGAGATCAGTATGCAAGCAGCATGGAGTCTGCACGAAGGCTGGTTTGCATTAGCAGCGTTTTGACTTGTTGGCCTCCTGGCTACAGCCTGGGGCGCTCGGCTTTTTGAAGTTTCCATGTCTTTGAGGCTTGATGGGGGTCTCGGTTTGTGCCCACGGCTTGCTGTTGCATG
Source organism: Effrenium voratum (assembly GCA_963377175.1). Taxonomy (NCBI): domain Eukaryota; class Dinophyceae; order Suessiales; family Symbiodiniaceae; genus Effrenium; species Effrenium voratum. Next base: position 529,881 of record CAUJNA010003526.1, on the reverse strand, counting down.
TCGCACTGATCATAGAGATCGTTGCTCAGTGTTTGCGACCGAAACGGCTTGCGCTCAAATTCTCTTTATGCCGCTGAGTTGCGGATGTCTCAAAGAATGACCACACAGCCTGAGAATTCGGCACAATAGCTGTTACCTGAGTCTCTTCCATGAGCAAGTCAACAACTTTTGACTTGTCCTCAGTATTCGCCAGCACTCAAACATGCCTGTTTTCTGCACACCTCACTAACCTGGAGCGAACATCGAGACATATTCCAGGTTTGCAGGGGTTCAGTGGACATTGAATGAAGACTTGCAGGGGTAAGGATATGAGATAGGCATTCGCCACACTTTTGCGAAGGCCAGCCATTTAACATTGTGAACCACGGAGTAGGCCTCAGTGTATCCGGAGAAGCCGCCGTTGTTTGCTTGAACTCCTGCTACATTATTCTGTTTATTGCTCTGAGGTTATGACAAGACACCGGCTGGAGCACAGCTAGAACATCATGACAACATGATCAGGCGGCCTGTCAAGCTGAGTGGCGAGGCATACACAGACATTTTTTCTTTGATTTGCAACCTTTGGTGTTCTGATTGAAGGTTGTAAAGCTCTTTTCAGGTACCGGTCTAGGGTTCGAGAAGCTGCTCTGGCCATGCGGAATCATTTAGGGCCTGTGCCCAAGACATGCAGGCAATCAATCCTCTAGGCGCAATATTTGAGTCAGCATGGCTTGCTCAGGTTCAACCCCATTATTGGCGAGCAGTTCATGCCCCAGCTGAGCAAGCTATGCGTGTGGGCAATATGTTGGCAAGCTTGGTCACTGTGCAAGGACTCATGGCATCTCCTTGCCGCCACCTCCGCGACCTCCGCCCCTGGCATTGGTCTGCGTCACAGAGAGCTCCAGCCAACACATTGCCTTCTTGTTCTTCGCGCCTGGATTCTTTTCTCCTTTGGATTGGCTCGTTTGCAAGCTGGAGTCAGATTTGGATGGCGTCACTTGCAGGACATGTTCCAGACGAATTTGAGCATTTCATGGTTGGGCATTGGCAGGCGTGATGCTGCTGGCCGCGATCCAGTGCGCTGTGCCATTTTGAGTAAGAATCGCTCATGCGGGGCGCGCATTGTCAGCTTGTGTCTCACCGAAAGGCCCGGCAGGCAACCCAAATGACGCAAGCAGTTGACTCAGAATATAGCCCTGCTGCTTGCACCTTTTGACAGTCCTCCATGGTCAAGGATGTACAGGAATGATCCTGCCCAGCCTTGAAGGCCTAGAAAGGATTCCAAGATCCAATTGCATGGCCCTGAATTGTCTCACCGTGCTGATTCTGCAAGCCAAACATGTTCCGAAAGGATAGGTGGTGCTTGGCAGGCCCCTAGAGGCGTGCAGCTCACAGACGTTTGCGCTGTCTCGGTACAGGAGCTTTGGCACAAGGATCGACCTGACGCATCGACATGAGCAGTCCAAATTTCCAAACATTCCAAGCTGCCAAATATTCTACAACACATCCAAGCGGCATTTAAACACCGCGAACGCGGCCCGAAGCGCGCACGAATTCAGCGTCTTTCCTACGCAAATGCCTTCGGTGCAGCCCTCAGACGTGCGAGGGGTTTGTGAGCTCTGAAGCTAGCGGACAACGTAGAGAGTCCAGAAGGATTAGAAGTTTGCTTTTCCGAGGCAAGATAAAAACCAGAAGGGACATGCAACCTTGCAATGACGTGCTTCAAATGCCTGTTCTTAGTGGCATTTGCAAGAGCAGCACTGAATATTGGACTCACCCCGGTGCCTTTGATCATGTGCCGTGCCCAAGTCCTCATCCACGCTGTTTTGATGATACAGCCTAAAAATACCAAAAAAGTAAACAAGTATATCCATTGACATGACCCCATCCATCTGTGTGTGTGCGCGCTTGCGCGTTTGAATGTCTCCGTGCGTGCGCGTGAACCGTGTCATAGTTGGAAAACAACAGCCTGTTGCTTGCAGTGCTCATCAATGCTTACAGACCAACAGAGTATGGCATGGGCAACAACGCCACACTCTCAAATATCTTGTCAACAAGCTGTGATTGGCAAAGCTGCCTGCGCATGGGGGTTAAGATTCTCGATTTTTGTCACACATGTGTCTTAGTCGACTTTTTGACGTTGAACAACCATGTCAAGTTCATCCGAACGTCAGTGATTAGCGTTTGTGCAAGCAGGTGCGGGCCTTGTTGTGCAGTTGCCAAATAGGTGTTCTGCTTGGCCTTTGTCAGGAGCTGCTGAGTGCGCTCTTCAAGCGACGATCAGATGTTGAGTCTGCAGGGCAGTGCTCAACTCAGACGTGCTAAGTGTCGGAGATAGCGTCCTACGCGCACTGCCCAGCCAGAGACAGCTTCCGCATGCCCAGGGTGTGGGAGTCAAAGCCTGCCGAGTCTTCGGCAGATGCGGGGGCGCGGCTTGGAAGCATTCAATCGCACTGGATGAAACAAAAGACTTGTTTGTCCATGCGAGAATTAATGGTGCACAGTTGTCGCGGTCTTTCCGCGCGTGGCGTGAGGTCACACCTGGCCGGTCTGACATTTGATGGGCCTTCAGCACAGGCTTGGGGCTGAGAGTTTGTGCCAGGCTTGCTTGACCAACACATGGTTTGTTTCAGGGAGAACGGTGTGGCCCCACTGGTTTGATGGCATGTCTCTGCTGTAAGGAGTGGCTGAAGCAGCTGGAGCCTTCGCTTTCCTGACATGTTGCAAGGTGTCTGCCTCTTCTTGGACACTCAGTGGCGTTTCTGGGCTTCACCAGCCAAATCAGTCGAACATGAGCAAACCATCAAGACCAAACAAGTCCAGTTGATGGCGCAGTACATTTGCAGTTGAGCTGACATTTGGGACTGGACCGATGCCATTGGAAGGTGCAGACCATTCCAATTGGGGCCATGAAGCCCATGAAACCCATGCGAAGGAGGTATCAGGCCAGTGAACCTCGGGCGTAAGTGAAACAGAGTACGACACAGACTCAATATCATCGCGTTCCTTATTCAGAGTGCAAACGGCATGCCTTCCAAAATAGTGAAGTGGACGAGCGACACTACCTCCAATTCTTACCTTGGAAAGCTCGCAAAAAGGAAGATGACCACCACATGGAGCAGCGCGCCGATAAAGTCAGCTTTCATCATCCAATAACAGAACAGAGAGCATACCACAAGCTCGGTAAAGGACTCGTTCAGGCCCCAGACAGAACTCGGTTCTGGGCCAAAACAGCTCCCTGAAGGGAACAGGTTACTTGCGTACTACTCCAAAACAAAGGGATTTGTGGCGCAGAGATCACCGTCGTACCTCCAGAGACTACATAGCATGATTGCCGTTCAGCACGTTCGAGATGGGGAGAGTCTAGTGAACACACATGCAAAGCAGTGAAGAAAAGGACATCCATACACCGCCCCTCGCTGCTAGAAGGAACATGAAGATACCACAATGGCCCCCCTCGAAGTCTTTGCAGGACACAAGTCAGAAGTGCAAACAATAGAATCATGGGCAGTTTCTGAGCCTCCGTTTAGCACCGCTGCCGCAGAGGTGTCGTTGAAGAGTGAACCTAGTTGCCAACAACTCTAAGCTGGAGCACAGAAGGCACTCCTCAACAGAAGTATGGGTGAAGCGACTTTCAGAAACAGAAGCGAAATTCAGACAAGCAAAAACCGGAAAACACAAACACAAATTCAGAACACAAGCGCAAACAATTCGGAGACACGCAATAATCAGAAGACACAACGGCGAAAGTAAGACAGCAGATGTTTTGGACGATCGGGATCATCGGGACGGTCGAGACGGTCGAGATGTTCGGGATGGTCGGGACAGCCGGGATGGTCTGGGTCATGGGATGGTGGAGTTGGTTTAGGGTGGCTTAGGGTCAGTTTGCGGTCAGTTTGGGTTGGCTTAGGGTGAGTTTCGTGCTGCCTTGGGGTGGTTGATACAGGTTAGTCTAGGGTTCGTAACGTGCAGGGTCGGCTAAGGGTTGTTTTGACATTGATTTGTGGTTGATTTAGAGTTGGTTTAGGGTCCGTCCTGGTTGTTTTGCTTGGTTTTATGTTTTATGGTTTTGGCTCTAGTTTTGGTTTTGGGTCGGTTGGCTTTAAGCTGGGTGTATTGGGGTGGGGTTATGGTTGGTTGGGGTTGGTTTAGGATGGCTTTGGGGATGGTTTAGGGCTGGTTCAGCGTGGCTTGAAGGTTGGTCGGTTGGTCAGGACGGTCCGCATCGTCGGGACGGTTGGCATGGTCGGGATCGTCGGTGCGGACAATGGTGGGATAGTCGGATAGATCGGAACAGTCAACCAAGCTTCACATCTTCGTCGGCTGAAATTCACACAAGCGTTGGCCGAATTTCGCCTTGCTGGGCCGTTGCGGCCGAATTTCACCTGGTCGGCCGATCACGTTTTCTGAAGTTCACATCAACCCGTGCATACATTACATGGCTGTTACTTGGCTAAGTGTTGTGCATTGCAAAACTTGCGCATGCACCCGTGGCCAGGCCAGAAGAAGATCTGCTGGCGGATGCAATCAATGAAGGAGCCTTGGGAGCCTTGGGCAGTTACAGCTGTTACCTGGAGTAGTAACGAGCTGTATGGAACGCACGGGCTCACATTTGTCATGTTGTATGACAGATCAGGGCATGAATCACAGGACTTGCAGAGCGAGAGCAAGCAGCGCCTTCGCATGCCCCCCGTGCAGTGAAGCCCGAGGACCGAATAGGTTTCGCACTGACTTACAACAAACATCAGCTATCTCCTGAACGGGATCTGCTTTCTTTTGTGAACTGGTCCTCGTAGTCTTCATAGTTTCAACGTCTTCCTTGGGAGTTTCGTGATATTTCACGGGGCCTGCAGGCGGTTTCTTCAGATCGCCAGGAGGCTCGCCGCCTGAAGGAGTTGGTTGCTGAGCTGGCAACCTTGCAGGAGCATTTCTCCAAGGAGAGATTTGAAGTTCCTTTCTTTTCCCGGGAATCAAATAGTGTACGCTCTCCATCTTTCCATCATCATCTCCATGTTGCTTTTTGCTTGGTCCTGTATTTACACTTGGTTTGCTTGCAGGAGCGCGAGCGCTTGGGTGCAGAGAAGGAGGACTGATGTGTCAGACCGAGTTGCGGAATGGGTTGGGGTGATCAACATGGCAGTTTCACATATGCGGGATTACCCTCGATGCCGCAAACAGGACGGACCACTCAGAGTTGGCCGATACTCCAAGCACATTGAACACGCGCTGATTTATGCTTTGCAGCATTGGACACTTGCATATCAAGTGTGAGTTTCTTGGGTCCAATTTTCCATCACTTGTAGACATAAAATGTCTTCTGGGGGATGAGGGCCATCATTTGCATGAGTTTGACGCATTTTGCTTCAAACCGCATGGTTTGGAGGAGGTGAAGGCCAAGCAAGCGGAGATTGCAAAGAGGGAAGCCGATCTGGAGGCCTTACCTTTCCAGTTACATGTACAGGACAAGGCCTAGCCAGGGCCTCAACTCAGCCTCACACAGGTCCCAACGGTGGTTTTTCTTGGGCGGACCATCAGAGTCGGTGAGGGCGGAAATTGGAGTGAGCCATCAAATGCGGTTTCTTGAATCGGCCGGTATGCCTTTGCCTTCCAACCCACCAAGCCCACAGGTGCAAACTTGTTTGTCGTGCGACTTGACCTGATCTCAGTGTACTGATCGCTTCCGAACCAAAGGCGTTCCAGAGATCTCGTGTTCAAGTTCAACTGGAAGAGGGGCAAGCCGACGAGATCCCATACTCTGATCTGAACATAGTCGCTTTGAGCTCCCGCGCCTTTGCTTCTTCTGTGCCGTGTTTGCTTCTGCTTGCTTCCGTTCGAAGCCGCGCTCGTGGGAAGCCAGTTCCAGTTCTGTTCTTTGCTGTTCCTTTTGCTGAAGGGACATCCGCTTGGGACCTGGGACCTGCACTCTATGCGGATGCAAAGACGCTGGCACCCGTCCATCGAACACAGTCCACCGTGCCGACCAGTTCTGTGAATACCTTTCGTCCTGGACCGCACTCATCGCTTTGAGTAGCGTGTCTTGCCTGCGTGGAATTCAACCTTGCTGAGGTGTTTGCTGAGCACCTGGATCTGGTGTGTGGTTGGGCACATGATTTCTCGCTGCCCGGCGCTGCTCATTTGAGTTTGGTTCCATTTAGTGATGGAACACGACATGTAAGTCAAAGAACTAGGTGCCACTGAGAATTGTTATGTGTATATGTTGCGAGGATGTGGAGTTGACAAACTGCACATGGATAGGCCCAGAAAAGAGAACAGAAGCAGAGGGAGGAAGACAGGAAGAATTATCCGCAGCCCGCTACTTGCCTGCAAGATCAGGTTCATTAGGACGTTGACGTTTCACCGTTTCACCTTCCTGTGCGTGTGAGGCTTGGCTTGCCTTTCTGACATGATTGAAGTTGTATTCGATCTGCAGCCATGCAAAGCACACATGTGTGCTTGCCAAGCGGAAAGATGCCAGGACAAGGTGGATGGCTGCATCAATATTGCCGTCGTAGGAAATTCCGGCGTTGGCAAGTCCCTTCTCATCAACAGGCGCGTGTCTCCGTCATGTCTCGCTGTATGTGAAGCTTCACTTGTCAAATTGGTTGAATGCTCGTGCCTCTTTGACAGGCTGCGGAGGATGCGGCCGCAGGCAGAGGGTTGGGCGGCCGTCGGCGTCAATGAAACAACCCGAGAGCCAACAATGCGAGGGCCTCATTTGCTTTGTCAAGTCACTGGTAGGTTTGTGCGACAAGTCCTTGCGCAGCCTTTCAGTCTGCGAGGTATCCATATCCGAACCAGCTGCAATCTTGGAGCATTGACACAGAGAAATGGATTGAGAAAAATTGGCGAGACATGGTGTGACCCTGCATTCACTGTCAAACTTGTCTCCAATGGCACAAGTTAGGTCAAAGGTTCGCCTTTGGGATCTTCCTGGTGCTGGAACCGTCTCAGTGCCAGCAGAGACCTACTTGCAGGAGTGCAATGGCGCTGGTTCTGTCCTTGGGTCTTTGAGTCTTTGGGGCGTTTGCATAGACAGGACATGGGTCTTCGGTACTTTGATCATGTGGTGGTGGTCACTGCGGGCCGCTTCACAGAGATGGAGGCCAAGGCAAGGCTGGCAAGGCTGAGGCTAAGAAGTCTGCCAGGTCTCCTTGAGAGCTGAGCTGGAGCAGTACGCCGTGCCGTACTGCATGGTCAGGACGAAGGCGCGTTTGTGTAGCGCCAGGGATTTAGCATTGGCACGGCCGACTAAGCCTCACAGGTGGATCAGGATGTTGTCAACAACAAAGAGGACCCGGCAAACTCACACAATGCCATGATCATTCTGCAGAGGTCGTGCAGCATGTATCCATAGTCTTGTTGGAGATTGCAAGGACAACTTTGCCGAGAAGCACGAAACCCT
>CAUJNA010003526.1:312500-520000 GCA_963377175.1 Effrenium voratum | reverse complement strand
CAGCCAGACACAGACACAGCCAGGGCGCAGACACACAGACCCAAAGACACACAGACGCAGAGACAGAGACACAGAGACACAGAGACGCAGAGACACAGAGGCACAGAGACGCAGACACAGACACACAGACACAGCATGTGCACGCGCACGCGCACGCGAACGTGCGCACAGACGCACGCGCGCATCACAGGCCCACGCCCACGCGCACGTGCACGCGCATGCGCACGTGCACGCAAACGCACGCGCACGCACAGACCCACGCGCGCACGCACACGCGCACGTTCACGCAGACGCTCACGCGCACGCACAGGCCCACGCCCACGCCCACGCGTACGCGCACGCGCACGAGCAAGCTCCCGCGCACGCGCACGTTCACGGAAACGCACACGCGCACGCACACGCCCACCCCCACATGCACGCGCACGCGAAGCGCACGTGCATGCGCACGCGCACGGGCACGCACACGCGCACGCTTACGTTTATGCAGAAGCTCACTCGCACGCACAGGCCCACGCCCACGCCCACACGTGCGCGCACGCGCACGCGCACGTGCACGCTCCCGCGCATGCGCACGTTCACGGAAACGCACACGCGCACTCAGGCCCACCCCCACGTGCACGCGCGCGGGCAGGTGCACGCGCACGCGAAGCGCACGTGTATGCGCACGCGCACGTGCACGCACACGCGCACGCGTACGTTTACGCAGACGCACACGCGCAGGCCCACCCCCCAAGCGCACGAGCGCGGGCAGGCGCACGCTCTTTTGGGCCTTGCAAGCAACGGAAAGGCCAGAGCGCCCCCGGCGTGGACTGACGCCTGGGCAATGCCGCCGTGACCCCAGCGCTTGTGCAGCCCCGTGGCACCGTCTCAGCGTTCCACGTTTTGTCTTGTTCAAGTCGTTCGCCTTGAGGCCAGCGCTGTCCCTGATTCTTTCAGGGCTTCAAGGAGCATGGTGTGATAACTTTGGCAGCGCCTATGTAGCGCCTCGGACATGAATATGGCTGTACAGAGATTGAAGCGATGACCTTCGCTTTTTGCGTTGAGGCATCTAGGCGATTGACTTTAACTTGCTGTCATGACATGATCGGGAGCCCCTTTGCCAAGTTGGCACCATATCGGCATGCGCAGCCTAGTTTGACAGGCAGTTTGATTAGCCTAGTTTGGCCGCTGTGCACGCATACAATGGGATAGTTGTCATATCCCTTGACTTTGCTAGACCTGCCTGCCAGCAGTGGAATGCCCACCTTATTTGTCAGGACAGCTTCAGGGGATTAAGCCAAAAGCGAGGTTCGCCATCGGGCAATGCAGGAAATGCTGGCTAATATTTTCGGAGAACTCCGATGGTGCTCGAGGTGCAGAATGATCACTGCCACGTGACGCTGCGCTCGGCGCACTACACAGTGGTCCAGTTGTCCCAAGACGGCTGTGCTGTGTGGTGGGTGCAGCACCTTGGATAACTGAGTTAGACTGAGCTGGGGGCTGACCCATGCCCCCCATGAGCCCGAGCCAAGGCGATGGTATGTGGACGAGGAGGAGTGCTCTTTATGCGCTGCTGAGTTGTGCCTTGCATTCACGCTTCCATGCTCCTGACATGAACTCAGTGGGACCGCTGGTAGGCAATCGCGAGGGCCCGGCAAAGCAGGGAACTCCGATGGAAGCCCAAACTGCCACAAGATCAGCCGTTGGTCTGGTTCGCGGCCCAGTACCAGGAACACGGCTGGGCGGAAGCTTGCGACAAGAGTCTTGAGGGTAGACATGTTGTGCTGGAAATTGAGGTGGTGCTGTCACTGATGTACATTTGAATTTCTCCTCAGTATAGTTTCGCACTCTGCTGCGACACCCATGACGGAAAGACTGCAGGTTGTAGTCTAATCATGACATGCTGTTTGCTTCCCAGCGAGTATCGCAGAGTTTCTTTGGGGACTCAAATTAGTCACCAATCTGAGCGATGGGCACAGCTAGGAGCTCAAGGGTTGGATGGAATCTCGACTCGTCAAATTTGCGGCAATGGAAAGTAAAAGGAGCTGCAGCGTCGAAGGTTCTTTGCGCCATTTGTCACTGAATTTGGGCCTTGTCTTGAAGGATGGAGCTGCAAACAGCTTCAGTGGCGCTCAGTAGAAGCATTCTGTAAGACAACGAGGTTTCATCAAGTGCATGACCATGAGGCTTCTGAAGTCCAGCAGGAAGCAGCAGCCTAAATTCATTCACGGCATTACAGTTCTTCTTGGCCCGCTAGATTGAAACCACAACTGCAGAATCTTCGCGAAAAGGTCACCAGCTGCACAGCATGCAGAACAGGAGCACTGGGTTCCCTATATTATTGCCAAATCGGTGGGCAAAGATGTTCCGACCGAGGCCTGATTGCAAGCAGACTGTGTCGTAATCGGACTTGATTTGCGGGCAGGGTTTTGGCACCAGGGGCAGCAGGCACGCGAAGCTTCGGTTGTCCAATCGTCTGCTCCTGTCCAATGGTTTTTGTCCCACGCCTGTCAGGAAACTTTGGCCAGCCTTGGCCCCTTACCGCCTTGCTGTGCCATCAGTGAGTCACAGAAATGGTGAGCTCAGGCCAGCGCCAGCGCTGCGCTTATCTGATTGTGAGCCCTCGAGCCATCTCTCACAGTTCGAGCAATGAATTCTGAGGATGTGAAGCGCACGCTTTGCAAGTTCTTCCTTGCGGGTGCCTGCGAGAGAGGTGACATGTGCACATGGCCAGAAGCCTGGCATACTTGGCGTCATGAAGCTTGACACGCCACAGAGTGTGAATGACTGCCACCAATTCTCGCCCCTGTAGTTTTGCCAGACGAGCAAACGATCCTTGGACTGAGAAGGACTGACTGAGACACGTCAAAGCGCTCTCAGGGCGCACGGGGAAGAGGAGCTGGGACAGCCCGTAGGCAGGGAGTTTGTGCACCTCACAGTCCAGTTCAGACTTGGCCAGATGCCTTCGGTGCTTTTCACATCTTTTCACCTTTCCACTTTGAAGGCGCCAGGGCGCCAGGCGTTGCAAGTGAGCTCAGGCGGGGCACCGACCAGCTTGGACTTGCAGGCGGGCGTTTGTCCAGTGAAGCGGACGTAACCAAGCAGGAGAAGCATGAGAAGCATGAGGAGCATGAGAAACGGCCTGTGCACCTGCAGCTTTCGTCTCAAGCAAGCAAACCCGGCAACGCGGCACCGCCATGGCCATGGAGCTCATGCATCTCATTCTTGCTGCTTGCGCAGCCGGGTCTGCTGCCTGCGCCTCGTGGACTTGTAAGAGTGACGGTGACTAGAGGCTTTGGCCAGGCTGGCATCCCGCGGCTGCTGGTGGTGAACGGGTGCTCGGAGAAGATTTGGTTGACACACTTGGCGAATGCGGCTTGGCAGATATTGGCAGATAGGGCATCAATTGGCCTGGGAAGATTTGCAAGTCCAAGGTGGGCATTGGGCGCGGCACTCGGGCAAGTCTGTTTGTCGGTTGCCAGATTGTTCGCGCTGGGGGCTTGAGGTCGGCCCTTTCGAAGTCTTGCAGCGAATGCTGCGCCCACTCACACCCACCCATTCACCCACGCACCAACACGCGCGTGCAATATCTCGCGCACCCAGGCGCTCAGGCACCACGCAACCACACCAAGATTCCGAGGCTGTCATGCAGCCGACATAAACAAGCGCAGAAACACACACACTTGTGGTACTTCCCAGAGGAAAGTAGTCTGATTCCGTCTGCATCTCTTCCGTCATCTTGCAGAGGCCTCTGACATATCTTTTGAAGTATGGGATCAGCCCGTAGCCACCCATGTTCATGCGACAAGCAAAGTCTGGTGAGCCAAAGCGCACTTTGGAGGCAAAGACAAGCTGAGCGGAAGCAACAGCAAGAACAGCATCACTTTCTCCGATTGGGGAACCAACAGCTGAAATCATACATATCTCCCTGCAGGTACACGTGGGTGATCAGCCCACGTTTCCCTCACCATACCATAGCTTCGTTGCGTCAGGTAGGTATGGCGATCCTGACGCCCCTGCTGGAAACAAACCGGAAGCTGTGGTCTCCAACCCTCCGCGTTCGACTGTATTGTTTTCGCAGGGGCCCCAAACCAACCAACGTCGTCGAACTGTTCAGATCCGAGAAAACAAACGTGTTTAGAGATCCAACTTGCGCGGCTTCGCCGCTCCAATGAAAAACGGACGGGTGCGAGCATCGGACCTTAGTGCGTATCTGTTCCGAGTGGGATGTTCAAACCAAAAAGAAGAGAAACTAAAGAGGAACGGCCCGGTCAAGCATGTCTCCGGGCGCAATTTGCGTCGAATGTCTTTGCGACCAGACGTACACTCACGCACATGTACTCCATGTAGGAGTAGGTTAGCATTTTCCGCGGCCTCTTTGAAGCCCTGGAGTCAAGAATTTCTCACCGATTACAACTCCACCAAAAGAAAGAGCGACTTTAAAGTACCTCCTTGCAGTTGTGACACGGTGTGTGTTGAAGTCAGGCTCCCAAAAAACCAACAGTCCAGGGGTCATCAGACGAGTCGAGAAAAAACCGGCCAAAAGAAGTTCGGAACCGCTTACCCAAGGTTGTTACTTAGTGCATCAAAGGGATCACCCGAGCCGGCCACAATTGAGAGGCACATTTGAACAGCGCAAAGAAAGAAAAGGAAGCCTGCGCCTTTCGACTGCTTCAAAACATCAGTGGCTCTGCTTTCAAGCCGTCCTGCCTGGCACTTCCACACACACAACCAAACCTAGCTAGCGGCAGGCGGTGCGACCCTGCAAACACTAGTTGCTACAACTATCAGAACCGGGCCACTTCTCGAATAGTGCAAAGTGGGGAACATAACGGCCATTGGAAAGTGCTCGGATGTGGGGGTTCAGCCACCCATTCCAGGAGAGCGTGTGAAGCGGAATGCGCGTGGGGTCTCGCCCTGCCAACTGGTGCCCAGTTTGAAGGGGCGACTCTCTTCAAAAACTTAAAGTCGTTCACTTCGGTACGATCGAAGTGGTCGGTGTCAGGCGAAAAAGAAGCGGGGAGGCGAGTCACAATGGTATTTCCCCCTTGTGGGCTGGGTAACTGCTCGGGCTTTGTGTTTTGGAGGCATGCTTGGCGGGTCGCGCTGACGGCGTTGGGACCATGAGTCCTGTCATCCTTGCCTCGGTGTTAGACCGCGTTGCAACTGCGAGCCACAGCGAAAAGACACCCTGAACACGAGAATGGTCTGGCCAAGATCAACTGGAGCAGACTCAGACAAGTGACTGAAAAGCTAGTGTTTTTCTCGGCTGATGCTTCTGGCGATCATGACATCCAGGATTCTACGGGCTTTGCCCCCACTTCCCAGCAAACTCCGTGCACAACATGAGCAGCATTGGGTATGACCCAGCATTTTCCAGCTGAGTAGGTGCCCTCAGCCATTCTTAAAGCGGCTTCCTGCCAGGTGTTGCGCAGGATCCGGCCGAATTTTCAAGCATTCGCGGGGTCGTCTTTGGCGACTAACTGCCAGCAGAGAAAAATCGCTGCAGTCAAAGTGAGCGCGGCTTGGCAGAACGCAGCCTCTGTCCAAGATGCCTTTCCTGGTGTTGCGGCGTGCGCGCGCATACAGTGCGCGCCCTCTCAAGAGGGCAATGGCACTGGAATTGCTCCGGCTCTGGCGCAGCGCTGGAAGGTTCAGCAGTTGGAAACGGAAAACGTTGTTGGGTTCTGGCTGCGAAATTCTGACGGGTCTGTCTCACAGAGCCAAACAGGGCCGCAGTCCTTCACGGACATCTTCGACTTGACAAGTGTGCGTGCTATGTACAGAAGAAAACGAGGTGACATGTTGCTGGTTCATATTGTTACCAATGTAGGTAGCAGTATCCAGCTCAGCCATGCTGGGACTATGCTGAACAGTCGGGAAAACGCCAAAAGGAGCACCCGTTTGGGTAACTCTTGGAGTGTTTGAAAGACTTTGCGGCTGTGGCGCGTGCCAAACACCCGGCGGGGGACCCACAAGCTGGGGCGCTGTTGTGGGTTTTTCGCCGGATGGCGCGGTTCTCTGTCTTTTTGTTGGCTCCGTCTCTTCTATGATCAGATTCGAAACTGGGCAAGGGCTCTGATTCACCCATGCGATCACAGCGTTTGGCTGGCTTGAGTCAAAATCCAGTTCCAGGCACAGGCGTGAGGGGGCCATGCTCTATCAGCCGGATATGTTCCAGTAGCACTTTGGCTCTTGTCGACTGAGCCAATGTTGCTTAGGTAGCACAACACCATCGAACCATTGAGCCCGTATCTTGTTCAGCGGGAAGCACGGGTTCGACATCAAGGTTGCGAGATCAAGGTTGTGGAATCAAGGCTGCGCTGTCGCACAGTGACTCGGAGCGGAAAACAAGGTTGAAAAGTCAAGGTTAGCCATCTCGGTTGGGTTATCACGGTCCTGAAATGGCACCATTTCTTCAGAAAAGTGGGTATCAAGGAGTTGTACAAGGCTGTCCCTTTACACGACTCGATCGGATCAAGGATTGGAAAATGCAACTTGGCCCCCCCAGTCGATACTGGAGTGACGACAGGTCCGCGAGCGGTGTCTCTGCCGAAATGGTACACACTTGTGGCACTTCTCAGAGGAAAGTAGTCTGATTCCGTCTGCATCTCTTCCGTCATCTTGCAGACGCCTCTGACATATCTTTTGAAGTATGGGATCAGCCCGTAGCCACCCATATTCATGCGACAAGCAAAGTCTGGTGAGCCAAAGCGCACTTTGGAGGCAAAGACAAGCTGAGCGGAAGCAACAGCAAGAACAGCATCACTTTCTCCGATTGAGGAACCAACAGCTGAAAGCATACACATTTCCCTGCAGGTACACGTGGGTGATCAGCCCACGTTTCCCTCACCATACCATAGCTTCGTTGCGTCAGGTAGGTATGGCGAGCCTGACGCCCCTGCTGGAAACAAACCGGAAGCTGTGGTCTCCAACCCTCCGCGTTCGACTGTATTGTTTTCGCAGGGCCCCCAAACCAACCAACGTCGTCGAACTGTTCAGATCCGAGAAAACAAACGTGTTCACAGATCCAACTTGCGCGGCTTCGCCGCTCCAATGAAAAACGGACGGGTGCGAGCATCGGACCTTAGTGCGTATCTGTTCCGAGTGGGACTCCTAAACCAAACAGCGTCGTCAAACTGTTCAAACCAAAAAGAAGAGAAATTAAAGGACCGGATAACCCCACATGCTATGTTTTTCCCAAGGATGTGAGTTCAAATGTCCACACACATGTACCGTGCGCCCCTTGTATGGATGCGATTACAGAGCAGGTCTAGCGCAACATTCTTCTGCAAACTTCTGACAACACTTCTGTAATCTTCTGCCAACTTCTGACAAAACTTCTGCAAAATATAAGTTCGTGACCCTGGACACAAAGCTTCTGCGAGCCCAATCTCAACATCCAACAGCTTGCCTCACAATGCACCCTGCCTCATGTACTCACAGCTCTGCACTTACACAAGCCTTGTAGACGACCCTTTAGACATCCGAGAAGTGTGAGTGAGTATGAGTATGAATGCGAGCGAATGAGTGACAAAATGCTGCCCCTGCCACACAAACACACACCCAGATGCACAGAATGCTGCGCCTGCCACGACTTCGGCAATGGCATCTCCACACCCAGATGCACAGAATGCAGCGCCTGCCACGACTTCGGCAACGGCATCGCCAAAGTGCTGCGCCTGCCACGATTTCGCACGCCCCCCGCCGCGCGCGCGACAACATCCTGTCCCTCTAACAGCTGCCGAATGCTACCCCTGCCACACAAACACACACCCAGATGCACAGAATGCTGCACCTGCCACGACTTCGGCAACGGCATCGCAAAGTGCTGCGCCTGCCACGATTTCGCACGCCCCCCGCCGCGCGCGCGCCAACATCCTGTCCCTCTAGACAGCTGCCGAATGCTACCCCTGCCACACAAACACACACCCAGATGCACAGAATGCTGCGCCTGCCACGACTTCGGCAACGGCATCGCCAAAGTGCTGCGCCTGCCACGATTTCGCACGCCCCCCGCCGCGCGCGCGCCAACATCCTGTCCCTTTAGACAGCCGCAAATTTCTGCCCCTGCCACACAAACACACACCCAGATGCACAGAATGCTGCGGCTGCCACGACTTCGGCAATGGCATCTCCAAAGTGCTGCGCCTGCCACGATTTCGCACGCCCCCCGCCGCGCGCGCGACAACATCCTGTCCCTTTAGACAGCTGCCGAATGCTGCGCCTGCCACGATTTCGCACGCCCCCCGCCGCGCGCGCGACAACATCCTGTCCTTTTAGACAGCTGCCAAATGCTGCCCCTGCCACACAAACACACCCCCAGATGCACAGAATGCTGCGCCTGCCACGACTTCGGCAACGGCATCGCCAAAGTGCTGCGCCTGCCACGATTTCGCAACGGCATCGCCAAAGTGCTGCGCCTGCCACGATTTCGCACGCCCCCCGCCGCGCGCGCGACAACATCCTGTCCCTCTAGACAGCTGCCGAATGCGACCCCTGCCACACAAACACACACCCAGATGCACAGAATGCTGCGCCTGCCACGACTTCGGCAACGGCATCGCCAAAGTGCTGCGCCTGCCACGATTTCGCAACGGCATCGCCAAAGTGCTGCGCCTGCCACGATTTCGCACGCCCCCCGCCGCGCGCGCGACAACATCCTGTCCCTCTAGACAGCTGCCGAATGCGACCCCTGCCACACAAACACACACCCAGATGCACAGAATGCTGCGCCTGCCACGACTTCGGCAACGGCATCGCCAAAGTGCTGCGCCTGCCACGATTTCGCAACGGCATCGCCAAAGTGCTGCGCCTGCCACGATTTCGCACGCCCCCCGCCGCGCGCGCGACAACATCCTGTCCCTCTAGACAGCTGCCGAATGCGACCCCTGCCACACAAACACACACCCAGATGCACAGAATGCTGCGCCTGCCACGACTTCGGCAACGGCATCGCCAAAGTGCTGCGCCTGCCACGATTTCGCAACGGCATCGCCAAAGTGCTGCGCCTGCCACGATTTCGCACGCCCCCCGCCGCGCGCGCGACAACATCCTGTCCCTCTAGACAGCTGCCGAATGCGACCCCTGCCACACAAACACACACCCAGATGCACAGAATGCTGCGCCTGCCACGACTTCGGCAACGGCATCGCCAAAGTGCTGCGCCTGCCACGATTTCGCAACGGCATCGCCAAAGTGCTGCGCCTGCCACGATTTCGCACGCCCCCCGCCGCGCGCGCGACAACATCCTGTCCCTCTAGACAGCTGCCGAATGCGACCCCTGCCACACAAACACACACCCAGATGCACAGAATGCTGCGCCTGCCACGACTTCGGCAACGGCATCGCCAAAGTGCTGCGCCTGCCACGATTTCGCAACGGCATCGCCAAAGTGCTGCGCCTGCCACGATTTCGCACGCCCCCCGCCGCGCGCGCGACAACATCCTGTCCCTCTAGACAGCTGCCGAATGCGACCCCTGCCACACAAACACACACCCAGATGCACAGAATGCTGCGCCTGCCACGACTTCGGCAACGGCATCGCCAAAGTGCTGCGCCTGCCACGATTTCGCAACGGCATCGCCAAAGTGCTGCGCCTGCCACGATTTCGCACGCCCCCCGCCGCGCGCGCGACAACATCCTGTCCCTCTAGACAGCTGCCGAATGCGACCCCTGCCACACAAACACACACCCAGATGCACAGAATGCTGCGCCTGCCACGACTTCGGCAACGGCATCGCCAAAGTGCTGCGCCTGCCACGATTTCGCAACGGCATCGCCAAAGTGCTGCGCCTGCCACGATTTCGCACGCCCCCCGCCGCGCGCGCGACAACATCCTGTCCCTCTAGACAGCTGCCGAATGCGACCCCTGCCACACAAACACACACCCAGATGCACAGAATGCTGCGCCTGCCACGACTTCGGCAACGGCATCGCCAAAGTGCTGCGCCTGCCACGATTTCGCAACGGCATCGCCAAAGTGCTGCGCCTGCCACGATTTCGCACGCCCCCCGCCGCGCGCGCGACAACATCCTGTCCCTCTAGACAGCTGCCGTGAGTCAGCGAGTGTGAGTGAGTGAGTGAGCGAGTGAGTGAGTGAGTGAGTGAATGAGAGTGAGTGAATGAGAGTGAGTGTGAGTGAGTGAGTGTGAGTGAGCGTGAGTGAGTGAGTGAGTGAGTGTGAGTGAGTGTGAGTGAGTGAGTGAGTGAGTGAGTGAGAGTGACTGAGTGTGAGTGAGTGAGTGTGAGTGAGTGTGAGTGAGTGTGAGTGACTGAGTGTGAGTGAGTGAGTGAGTGAGTGAGTGAGTTGAGTGAGTGAGTGAGTGAGTGAGTGAGTGAGTGAGTGAGTGAGTGAGTGAGTGAGTGAGTGAGTGAGTGAGTGAGTGAGTGAGTGAGACGGAGACGAGCGGGAGGAGGAGGAGACGCGGCGCGCGGACGACGAGCGGAAAAAGTAAGAACCCCACACAAAGATGTGGGGAACTAAAGAGGAACGGCCCGGTCAAGCATGTCTCCGGGCGCAATTTGCGTCGAATGTCTTTGCGACCACACGTACACTCACGCACACACACACACAAGTCATGAAGAAACAACAATATTTGTATGCCGGCCGCCTTTGAAAACCAGCTCCAGCGCTGAAAGTCAGTTGCACATGCTTCGCCATTTTTGAGACATTTTTTGACCCGCCGCAGTCCCTTCTATTTTCGGTCCATTCTTCGTGAGGCCTGGCCCACAGAACTATGGAATTGAGCCGGGAGGCTTTGGCAAAGCGTGCAGTGGGGGTAAACGGCTGATCGGCTACTTTCGTGCAGGCAGTTTGACCTTCGATGAGAAGGAGACAGACGGCCTAGCAGGTGCTCGCTACTGGCCGAAGATGGGCTGTGACGCTGCGGGGAGCGGGGCTCAACGACTGATGCAGTGTCCAAGACGTGCACGCAGGTGACTGTACATGAGAATGTAGGCTCCATTCAAGTCTTTTGTGTTGGAGAGACAGGAACAATTGTGCCCTTGGTGGAAGTGGAGGGCCCGGACAGGAATGTGCGAGGCCCCCAGCTAGGGCAATGTCTTGAATGCGCGCTTCATGTTTTTGTCACTTGTGCCATTTTGTGCCCCTTGCAAGCTCATGGCGACTTGCCACTTAGAATCGGCTGAACCCGGACTACTCCAAGTGTGCCCCGCCCGTCGACACCAAATTCGAGGTGCAAGCCATATGTTGGGAGCCGTGCCAATTCCCGCGTCTAGTCACTCTCCGTGTGCCACAAGGCAACCTGGGGACGCCAGGCCGAGATGTTTGGCCAGTTTGGTCTCAGGTCCAGAGAAACTGACAGTTTCTCAATCTGGTAGGGGCAGCCATGCAACCCAGCCAATCCTGGGGAGATGGGTGGCTGTGACTTCATCGACGTCAGCATCTACCTTAGCCCTCCCAAGCAAACAGCTTGCCGCTTGTGGGCTTAGCTGAGGCTTAGTAGACGGCTTCACCCTGCCCTTCAAGCTGGAGGTTGTGGCTGGCGTTTGCACTGGCCGCGCGCTGCTGGCATGTCCTTTGTCCTTGTTTGAGCAGCTTGAGAGAGAGAGAGAGAGAGCGGAAGTTTTCCGTTTGCCAGGAGTCGCAGGTCCACGAGATAGACTGCTCTGGCCTGTCGGTGGACCAGTGCCCTGTGGATGATGACCTGGGCCATGGCCCCGTGAACATGCAGGCCAGTGACGGCCATTGCCACGTCTGACCCTTTCGTTTCCCCGTTCGCGGTGAGCGCAGGCGGTGAGCCCCAAGATCAACAAAGCAGTGGGTTGGGATCCCACAGCTTTTTGCACTCCCGTAAATGTGACAAGGAACATGTCCTCTTGATGCT
The DNA here is from genome assembly GCA_963377175.1 of Effrenium voratum. Classification (NCBI taxonomy): domain Eukaryota; class Dinophyceae; order Suessiales; family Symbiodiniaceae; genus Effrenium; species Effrenium voratum. The sequence goes on along the minus strand of CAUJNA010003526.1, from coordinate 508,172 downwards.
TGACAAGGAACTGCCCCCGAAGTCGGCGTGTTTTTAGGTTGCTACGCTCCCTGCCTGAAAATGATTGACCCGAAGTGGAACAACTTCGGCGCGCCTGTCTCGGAGCTGGCAGAGCTTGCCATTGGAGCCAGACATGTACACGCAATCACAGGCAAGGGGCAAGTCTCGAAACGATGCGGACGTGACGAAGTACTGCCTACGCCTCAGAGACTAAACACTATGGCAAAAATGTGGATTCCTGGGTATTAGCAAGACTGGGCACAGGCTGCACCACGCCACCAGAAACGTCACAGTCCTGCAACGCCGGGCCGCTCCCAAGAACCAAGTACGTCCAGGCGTGGCCAAGCTGCCTTTAGCTTGCGGATTCGCTTTGTTTCTGCAAAGCGTCAGAGTTTGTGTCAGACCCAATGCAATCTGGCTGTTAGAAGTACACAGACGTTCTCAGCGTGGGTCCCTCCCTGCACCAGCCAAACTGAATTGATGTATGGAGCACACATGGTGACATGGTGTATGTGTGGCCCAGCCAGGCAGTACATCAGCATTGCCCTGGAGTCTATGCGTTTGCATACGATGACGGCGCGGACATGCCATTGGAAAGCGTCACGACGTCACGATGTGCGCACGTTGTGTTTGAGAGCGTCCAGGTCAGGGCTTGATGCGTTGCAGCTATGGTGACATCCCAAGAGTTTGCAACTGCCGACTGCCGCAGACCGGTGCAGCTGCACGAAGTTTAGGGTGTGGTTTTGTGACCTCCAGGTCAGTACAAGCTGACTTTTATGTGCCCGAGCGGCATCATCCCTGAGCAGAAATATGCGGAACTCAGCCCGGAGGCGTGGTGTCCGTGCCGTTGGCATTCGCCATCATTCGCCTCTCAGGTGCAGACCTTCTTGTCAGCCGGTGGCGCCATCACCCTGGCTCTTTTTGCCGGGCTCCGAGTTACTGAGTTGCCGGGCTTCCCCGAGCCGGGCTTTGCCCCGAGCCGGGCTTTGCCCCGAGCCGGGCTTGCCCCGAGCCGGGCTTCCCCGAGCCGCATCGGGTCTGAATTCGTGACTCCGAGGCCGGGGCCATGGGCCTTGGACTTGCTGCCCTCGGGCTTCTGCGCATCCGCGCGGCGCCGAGCGATGAATTCCACAAGATTTCACAGGCCTGTGTGCCTGTGTGCTTTGCCCATAGGTCGGCAAGGGCGGCAGCCTTTGCTCGGAAGCGCAGAATGAGGCCTGGCATGTGACACTGAAAACAATTTATCGCTAAGACAGCTTCTGTTGTAGGGTAGCATGATGCACACCTTCCTCACCTGTAGAGCAGAGAGGCAAGTGGTTTGTGAGCAATGCCGCTTTCAATAGCTGGGCTTGTCTTTGAGTCTTAGAGACTCCAGATGTAATTTGTAGGTTCCCACTCCGCCGGCCAACGTTGCCTTGGCGATTCTTTCAAAGAAAGATTTGGTGGTTGGACTATCTTGCAGAAGATCGCTATGCCTGTGAGCCTGTGAGCCATAAAATGAGCACACTTGACAATTTGCATGCAACTTGACACGGGAAGTGGTTTTGCTTTGACGCAAAGCTTGTCTGAACGTCAGCCAGCTTGACAAGAATATGTTTCATAGCTGAGAGCCATGGCGGTTCTAGCTTTTCAAAGGAAAAGGGGAGTGTATCACAACGTTGCAGGGTGCTGCACAGGGCGTGCGGTGCTGTTCAGAGTAGTGTTGAGGGATGGTTTTGAGCAGGGTGGTGTTGGAGGGGCTGAGGCACAGTGTGATGCCTTTGCATCGTGCTGCTGGAGAGTTTGACTCGAGTTGCTCGGGGTTTTGTTTCAGGGTAGCACAGCAAAAAGGATGCATCCTGGAGGTTATTTCCTTAGGTCTTCTATCAAGCTTTGTTGGTTGCCATTTTTGTCCGACTCCCGAGTACGATTCTTGGTATGCGGTGTTTGTGTTGTCTCACTTTGCAAGGCACATCAAGGCTTCGTCGAGGAGCGGAGAGACCACATGCGACGAGCGGAGTCCGCAAGCCTTTGCGCTTCGAAGCGGCTCATGTCCGAGCCAAGTGCAGGAGGGTGTCAAGCGCACCATCTGCAAGTTCTGGGAGGAGAGCAGAAGTCAGATGTTCTGGTCGCACAGGGGGTCCAGAGGGCGCGCTGAAGTCAGACAGCTTCCCAGGAGGGCAAGTGTAAGAATGGGGAGTTTTGCACTTGGGCCCACGGCCTTCCTGGCAAGATTGCAAGGTTGTGTGCTCTTGCGCCTTGCATGTAAAAGGCACAAAGCAAGCTTGTGGCATCGTGCATTTTCCGGTCCAAGCATGATAGCCTGACATGAAAAGGCATCATTTCACCGCTTTCCGGTTCACCTGAGAGAGGCGGTAGACTTGCACTATAAGAAGAGTTGGGCCAATCATGATTGGTCGCAGCTGCGCAGCACACATTTCTTTGATGAGCTTTGGAGACATAGTGCAGGCAGACTGCAATACTGAAAACAGTTTCTGACCCGGCTGAATGTCTCTTCCGCTCCACACCCGAAATGGAGATAGCTTTTGGCAGTGTCTTCCAACCCCAGGCCCGGCACGCCGATTTAGACAACCTTTGCTTTGAGATTTTGCTCGCAGTGAGAGGTGCGAAGTGGGACACCGTTCTTTCAGATGTGTCGAGGCCAAGACAACGCCGTTCCCAGCATCCCCAGGCACGCTGTTTGGCCCTGATCGCCTTCGTGCCAAGCTGGCAAGTTCAGGCAGAGCCGGTGAGCATTGGCATGGCCGCTCAGGCAATACAGACTGAGCGAGCGCATGCTTTTTCTTTGTTTCCATCTTTTGCATTTTGGACAGGTTGTTGTGGTGCTCTTCTGCTCGATGGGGACTCAGATCTGGGAAGAGCGCAAACTGCGTCCCTTTTGACAAGTTCCAACGATGCGAAATTCGTTGGGCAATATGTCTACGTCAGACTCTTAGGTGTCCTTGGCAGGAAGCCGACATGTGACAAGGCAAGAAGCTCAGATGTCACGCTGCTATTGAACATGGCACTGCTAGCGACTGTGCGGCGCGCGGGGTTGGCCCTGGCACCGTGACAAGTGGCAAGCAGGGGTTGGCCACGCCACGCCCGGCAGCCGGTTGTTGCTCGTGTGAAAACAATGCAAACACCTGAGCGTGCGCTCAGCTCAAGACACATCACTCATGAATGATTAGTTTCGGCGCACGAGTACCGAGAACCGGCACCAACCCTAAGCCAACACTCAACCCAGCGTAGACCGATTATATACCCAGCCTAAGCCAACCCCAAGCCCCAAACCAATATATAACACCTTAGATCAAACCTACTAGTACCCTAAACAGCTGTAAACCATCCTTCAACCAACCGTGAACCCACCGTGAACCAATCCTAAATCCACCCTAAACCCAGCCTCAACCAACCCCGAGCCAACCAGGTCCACACACTAAACAAGCCACGCTTTCCCAACCCAAACGAGAATTATTTTTAGCCATGTGCAAGCGTCGATTTGGCCATGCGCAGGCTGTTCTTTAGCCTTGCACTGATGATTCGCTAGCCATGAACGTTTCAGATTGTTAAACATATACAAACAATAATTTCAAACCATGCATAAACGTGAGACGGTTGGGGCGCACGAGGGTTTTGGGACGTCAATTCTTTTGCTTCCTTCAGGCTTGGTGTTCGGCTAAATACTTTTGCCGAAGGAGAACATAGGATGAACCAACTGCGTATGCGAATTACGCCGAAATTAATGAATCGTGATTGATGTGTCTTGAGCTGAGCGCACGCTCAGGTGTTTACATTGTTTTCACACGAGCAACAACCGGCTGCCGCCGCTTGTCACTGTGCTCTGCGCCAGCGCGCTAGCCCTGTCGGAAAACTCGATTCTTGACCTTGGACTTTGGAGTGGCCGTGTCGGACTGTCCACTTTGCAGGCGGCGTCGGTGCGATTGGAGAGTTTTGATTGGCAAGAGAGGCGTGGCGCATCTTGCATGTTCGGCATGTTCGGCATGCCGTGAAAGCGTTGCGAGGCCGAGCTTCGCATGGTGAGCGAAGCAGGCAGTTGCTGGCTTCCCAAGGCGGGCGCTTTGATTTGCGTTCTGTGGAAGTCCATCTTGCAAGGAAGCTCTGTGCTGTCAATTCTCACAGAGGCCGCGCCCACTTGGAGATACTTGGAGTATGTTGCAGTGACGAACTGAAACCACAACTTCGGCCAAATCCGATCAGGCCTCCGAGGATTTCGAAGCGGAGGCAGTAGAGAAATCACTGAGGAGTGGCATTCATTGGCTTCGCAAGGACTTCGAGGATGACTTCATGGATGATTTGCAACGTAGCGTCGAGGATCCAGATGTGCAATTTGATCCCACATTGTAGGGTCAAACTCAGCATGCTCAAAGCGGAAAGCGTTGGACGTGTCGCGCATGTTGCGCAAAACTGTCCAAAGGTGTGCCTTACTTCAATTCTCTCGCCGGGTTGCAAGAGGAGTCCCGAGAGCAACACCAGCGAGCAGTCAGCGTGGGTCGCAGGCATCCTAGTTCTCCTTGTGCATGACATTCTGAGCCATCCATTCTGTGCATGTCTTCCAGGTTCAGTTTGGATATTTCTGCTTGCGGTTTGCTGACGTGAGCGAGGTGCTGCTGGCCACGAGCCTGTGCTGCTGCTGCCAGTCCTGCAGGCGCTGTTCCCTCCCAGCTGCCTGGCCAACGCGGAGGACGAGGTCGGCTCCTAGGCCGCAGGCGCTCGCCCAGCGTGCCCAAGGGCCTCAAACGAATCGTCTGACTCATTGGGCTTAACGAATTAACGAACGGCTTGCCATGCGACTCACACCAGGCCTTGCCAAGATCGGACTGCCAACATGGTCAGACCTCCGCCAGTAATAGCTGTAATCTCCGCCTTGCTTCACTGGTCTCAAACGCACCACTCTTTGTCAAGTACAATAAATAGGGACAAACGATAGACCACCAGCTATTTGGGTGCATGCCTGACAAACGTTAAGACATTTTCCACCATCACAGCCACTGTTGTCACAATTCCATCCTTCTCCACACCGGCCCGCCGTTTCACTTGCATTGACGTTGGGCCTACTTTGCCGGTCATGCTTAGACCGGCTATGTTTGAGGCATCCGATTAGGGAAGGGCGTGTACAACGGCTTATATGTGGCCTGGCACCTGGCTTGTTACCATCGTGACAGATTAAGTGCATCCGTTAGCACCGTGAGCTTGAGGACTGCACGTTTGGACGTGGCGGATACAGCAGAGAGATTCTGTCTCGTCTCAGCGAGGCTCGAGCTTCCTCCTTGGAGCGTCTAGATCACATTCTGCCAGGATGGGCGGCTGCTCGCCCTTGACATCGACTCCAACTGTCTAGGAGCAGGCAAAGCTGCTCGTATGACTCTTTCTAGAGAAGTTGTTGCAAGATGCGCAAGGCCGTTTGTTGGAAAATGAGGACGAAAGGCGCGCATTGAAGCCTTGTCAGGCAGAACAGGTCACTCGCATGTTGCCCGACAGGTTCTGCTTTCTTCCGCGCGCTTTCTCAGCCTGATGCTTGGTTTTCGTGCTTAAAGATTCTGATTCGACTTCAGGAGGCAATTGCCAGTTCAGATGCACGGTCTGGAGCAAACATCTGACAATTTGAGGACTTGGTCAGCATCTTTGAGAGTCCGGAGGAGAATGAAGAGGCCGAAATGAGCATGGGAAAGCAGTGCGTGGGAAACAATGAACCACGAAGGTGTCAAGGATACTGGAGCTTGGCCCGCCATCTGGCATCGTGTCGGCTGCTTGGACTCCTCGCCCCGCAGCTGATGTGTGTTTCGCTTGCAGTGTGAGGGATTGGTCGGATGCGTCTTTGGACCTTGCCACAGGGGCTTGACTGTTTGACCACGATACATTTTCGCAAAGTTTGTCGTTGTCTCTTGGCGCGGCCTCCAAGGTTCGACGTTGGAGTCTGCAGTGTTCAGCGCACTACCTAGAGAGCCAGAGATGCCGACTCTTCCTTGCCACCAGCGTTTAAAGACGGAAAAGGATCCCATCCAAATCATTGCGCAGACTGGATGTATTGGGAGCAGGAATAGCAGCTGGTGAATCCACTCTTTGTTGTTTGTTTCTTTCTTTCTTCCTTCCTTCCTTCCTTGTTGCCCTCCCCCCTCCCCTCCTCTCTCCCTCTCTCCCTCCCTCCCTCCTCCCTCCCTCCCCCCTCCCCTCCCTCCCTCCCTCCCTCCCTCCCTCCCTCCCTCCCTCCTTCCCCCTCCCCTCCCTCCCTGCTTCATCCTTCCCTCCGCTCCCTCCTCTGCCTTTCTCACCTTGCTTCCATCCTTTCCTTCGCAAAGTCAACCGCGGCTGATGACTCAGTCGGTCACAAGATAGTACCAAGATTGCTCTTTGCTGTTGTGTCTGGTGCACAAAGCATCCTGTCTCTTGAACATTTCCATATTCTGCCTTTCGAATGCTCATCATTGTGCAGTTTTCAATTGCAAGGCTCAGGGCAGATATTCGGCTGGATTCAGGATGGACAATCGCGCTCGGGGCTTCAGCCTGCAGAACTTGCAGCAGCGCCCGGACCGGTGTCGCGTGCAATGGGAACTTATCGGACAAAGGCCGTGAGAGGCCTGCACAAGCTTTAGCTTCTGCTTTGCTACAAACAGAGCCATTCGCCATTTTGAGTTTTGCTTGACTGGCCGCGGTGTTCCGGCCAATGTGAGCGCTTTCAATTTTCACTGAAATGTCGAACTTCACTGGATTCTCGGTCAAACACAGGATTTGCGCACTTTGCACTTAGTTCTTTTCCAGCTAGGAGGCGAAACAGCGAAACACAGGCGTCGCGGCGGAATACATATTATAATATTATATTGAAATCGCGTCAAAAAAGGCCAGCTACTTGCCGCTTCACCTGCGCCAAAACACAGTATTCGTGCCAGCGTGAACACATTGTTCGATCACGTGCCAGAGCGCGAGCGGAGACATGTGTGACAGTATTCATAGTATTCATGATGTGCTTTATGTGCTGCATTGGTCAAACAGGCCAGGGAACTTGATGCGTGTGAATGGGCCAGCTGCTGCGCCTGCGACCACTTCTGCTTGCTTCCCCTATCGCTATGTACAAGTGGCTGCCCTTTCTTTCGCACTGAAAAGCTGCGGTCTGGGAGACGTTGGAACTGACAGGTCCCAAGCCAGGATCTTGCTAAGCTGAGAAGCTGCTCAGCACAACATCAAGAAACGCTGACGCCGAGAAGAGACCACTAATTGTCCAGGTGTCCTTTTGAGTTGAGTTGTCCTTTGCTCATGCCTTGGCCGCTCTCGGCAGACCGAAGCCATCAAACAGCCGGGGTATCTTTTCGCGTGCAGGACAGCCCGCTGGATCTGAGAATGAATCAAAGCGTCGGCAAGTCAGCGGCGGAGTGGCTGCAGGCACATTCTGCACTTTGATGTCAGATATCGAGCAGCTATGGAGCAGCTGGCTGTCGAGCAGCTGTCGAGCATGTGGCATGGCTTGCAAGCTGCAGGCGGCAACCGTGGAAGAGCTGGCTTGGGTCCTCCGCGAATATGGTGCAACCAATCAGGCGCTTCTCTCGGTCCGAGGTTTGTGTGATAGGAAGGCTTTTGGAAATGCTTCTTGCCCCCAAAGTCCTCAAACTATTTCTTTGCAGCCTTGAGTTTGCACCTGTTCCTTCGAAAGATGCTTGAGCTTGACGACAGGGACTCTCACATACATCCCAAGCTTCAAGTCAGCCAAACTATTTACAACCATTCACTTGCCGAGGGAGAGGCTGACGTGTGTATCCTGCGAGCAAGAGACATGATTCTGCGATATCCGGGCAGAGTGGGAGAGAAATAGAGTAGAGACCTTGAACTTGCTAGGAACCTGTGCAAGCTGAGAGAATGGCCCAGGCAGGAGTCTGGGAGTACTTGTGAATGGGCACGCAACTTTTTCTTCTTCTTTTTTTAAATCTCAGTATTCATCTTGGGATTGCATGGCTGGGGTCTCAGACAAACTGGTGGTTTTGAGGACACAGGGCAACCCTCTCGTGCAATCGCAGTAACACAGGTAAAATGGGCAGCATTGGCAACAAGGCAATGCTCACAACTGCAGCAACACCAGGTGACGGCAAGTTGATTTGATGGGTTGAAGGACTTGCAAAACACTGTGCAAGTGGAATAGCACTGGTGTGTTGTGTTGCGGCATCACAGCTGAAGAAGATTTCGGTGGTTTGTCGCTCCAAACTTGGCCATATGTGGGCCTGCAGGTCATCTACGACGATCTGCAAGAAAGCCTGGCCGACGCCCATTGAAGGAGGTTTAATCGCTTGCACAGCAAGCGGCGATGTTGGATTGTGTAAGCTCCGGGAATGGCAAGGCTTGCAGAGTTTATATGCTGCCTTCACCTTGCTGTCTTGCCAGATGGGCCCATTGAGTCCATGAACCGCTTGGCTGAGATCGTCGGACGTGCAAGATGCGCCGTGCTCCTGGTGCTGAAGCGAGTTCCTCGGAGACAGCCGGCCTGTCCCCGTTCCGAGATTGGCGATGAGAGCTTTGAGCATCCTCCGTCAGGCCGTAAACTGGCCTTGAATCAATATCTTCTTATTCAAGGCTTCAATATCTTCAATTTTTTTCAATATCTTCAATTTCTTCAATTTCTATGGCTTGCATTGCCTGAAAGCGCCCCTGGGAGCTCCAGGCAGAGCACACCCAGCCAGATTGACCGTCCAGGCCGAATGGAACGCTTCGCTTCACCCTCTTTTGCAAAGCCCGGCTTCAGGCCATTCGCCTTTTCCTCAACTCGGAGTTGGAGCAGCTGCGAGTAGGCCAGGAATTCAGGGTCAAGGCTTCGGACACTCAAATGTGTAGGCCTTGAGAGTGCATTCCGCGTGCTCGCCTATGGTGGCCGGTGTGTTGTCACTGTCTTCAAGCAGCCCGAGGACGGCCAGATTGGGCAAGGTGGGAGCTCAGAGTTTCAATTGGAGTCAGGAAGCCATCGTCCGTCGCTTCTTGGTGAACATGGAGGACCCAGACCCTGAGACCGTCCGGGGCTCGGTTTTCTGCGAGCGGCTAGGCTCTCTTGTTCCCTGCTTCAGGTTGCTCGGTACCCCAAAAGGTGCGATACATCCCGCGGCTCCCAAACATCCCATGCTGGCCAGGCGCTTGGTGGAGCTCTTCCCGCTGGCTGGGTGTGGGCCTTGCGCTGTTCACTCCAAGCCGAAGCTGAAGCGCACGCGCTGCGTTCGGCCCAGGAGCGACTCGGAGTTCGCAGTTCGGCTCCAATCACTGCCAGTGAGGCCGCTAGTTGCCAACGGTGAAAGCTGATGCAATTGACTACACTTGTTGGCTGGCCTGCCTTGGTTGCTTTGCATCTCGCTCAAATTCGCAGGTCCATGGTGTCAATATTGTTTCCGCGGGCTTTCCAGCAGCTTGCGGACCTGTGTTTATCACCAAAATCGCTCTTGCCAGCTTCTATGAGTCTAAGCCTCTAAGCGACTTGAGCGTCAGACTGAATTGACTCCTGCAAGCACATTGAATGTCACATTGACCAGAATCATCACAGCCACTCTCTGAAGTTGCTCTAGGCTCCTTCTGTCATCCCTCAGTGTACGGTATGCCTTCTTGTGGCCAACGAGGGCCATTGCAAGGGATTGTTCAAGGTTTGATCTGCACTACCTGCCTGTCAGAACTTGGGTGGTCAAGCGACACGACAACAGAGTCGCATTATCAGGATGATTCGCCGCCACTGCAGGGCATTGCTGACTGCGCAACACTATAGAGCTTTGGTCACGTTGCAAGCATCGAAGGCTGCACTATGCTGGGAAACAGAAGCTCGAGCAGGTGTATTGCCAAAAAACCGTTAACCCGAGGGTAAATCGGACTTTGATCCTGGAGAAGGAGGTCCTGCATTCTTGGGATCAAACAGCCAACCTCAAGGCAGTTGCTGCGCCTTCTTTGCACAATCAATCAAACTGGGAATGATCGCCTCAGAAAGAAGCGTGTGAGCAGCGGCCTATCATCAAAGCAAGTTTAGAAGAAGTCTCCGTGCAGGAATTGAAAGGCTACTTGCGCAGATTTGATAGCTTTCCGGGGATCAGATAGCGCATGCGAAAGGATAGCGTATGCAAATAGCTTTCTGAAGCGAAGGTTTGTCATGAAAAGGCAGAGAGCGAAAGATGAGAAGAGAAGAAACAAAGAGAGGCAAGGAGACGAGGTGACAAGTGTTCAGACAGCGTGACAGGCGCAGCGCTCGGGGATAGAAAGCGCTGAAAGTGAGCGCCCTGTGCGTGTTTCGCGTGTTCCGAACGGGATCTGCGCTCGGCGTATGTTGCGGATTTGATGACAGGCACAGCGCTTTGATATCCTGGCAGGCGCTGCGCTTTCAGAACACAAATACGTATAATTGGATAGACGGATAGATAAATCGATAGCTAGATGGCCAGATAGCTAGATAGCTAGATGATAGCTAGATGAATAGATTTAGATATACAGACATAGTAAAATTGACTAGATTGGTAGCTAGACAGATAGATCGACAGATAATTCCAGCACGACCATTTCCGCGAATTTTCAATTTGGCCATCAAGCAATCAGTGTGCGCGCTCCTGCATGAGAGAGCAATCAAGCTTTTTCATTGCAACAGGCCTGCTGTCGGAGAGGTCTCAATGAACATCCGAGCTCGGTCAGGCAAGACGAAAGTGGGCGGGTCATTGGAGATCATAGGAGATTCGGGGAGGTCAGTGATCTCTTGCGTCTATTTGGGTGGCCATGTCACGAGCGAGGCGTTGTGTTTGTCATGGAGAAAGTGCCACGGACCTGCCCGCGGGTCAAGGCCAAGCCCAGGACCGACCTTAGCTTGTGAACGTCACAGTCTTGTTGCCATGTCATGCCAGGAAGCTGGTGAATCGCTTCAAAGAGCCTGAGCGCAATCCTATCATTTGACTGGGTCTTGCTAGCAGTGCTCAGAACGGGGTGACCTTTGCACTGGGTCAAGGGACGTGAGCAATCTCGTGCCGTCAGCCGGGCTGTCTGCACGAGCGGACATCCGTGGATATCGTATGGGCAAAGCTCCCAGTTGCGTTGCTCGAGCTTCCTTGTTGGTTCAGGGGTTCAGGCAGGTTTCCCAGAGACCTGTGCAGAGAAAACAGAGGCCTAGTGTCTAGCTTGCATACTTGCAGGGCACAGCAATGGGTCCGAGCTGCCAGGTCAAGCAGAGCTCGGCCAGCCTATTGTCACGAGCAATGCCTTTGTGGCTTTGCCCAACCCTCTAGACATGGGCCAATGGCTCAGCATGGGACCGGTATGGAGCGCAGGTGCTGTGATCTGCAGGTCCGAACGCCAAGAAGACGATTTGCAAGTTCTGGCAGCAGGCACCTGCGATGCTTCACGGGTAACAAACAGCGACTTACTTCACCTTCCGCCGTATAAAAGGATTGTCTTTGGGGTGATTGTGCACCCCAGATCATTGCTGTACAACCCTTGTACACCCCTTCACAATTACAAACCACTGATTCTGTGAGTTGTCCATTTAGGGTATGCAAGTAGGAGGTCACAATGTTGGCAAGAGCGGGTGTGTTGCTAATCCCGACTGCGTGTCCAACTATCAAAGAGAAAGCGGGTGCGCGACAAGACAAACACTGCTGAGAAGGTAAACACCACGCAGCGTCTTAGACGTTTGGACGGAGATAGCTCAGAGCAAGCCTTGATAAAGATCTCAAAATAGTACGAGTCCAGAGCCTTGATAAAGATGCAGCAGAGAGCAGGCCTAATGAGTACCTCCCAATAACCTGGCCATGCATGAGCTTGCAAGGCCACATCTCATGATGTGAAAGCCAGCCAAAGTCACCTCAAGACCAGTAGACGCCAGATCCAACAGAAAAACAAGCCTGGGGATGCCAGGGTGCAAACTGTGTGCCGTCACAGTGCAACATCATGCCAGTGTGGACCGCTGCGGATGTCTTCGCGCACCTACGTGTAACAGCACATCTATGAACTCGAAAGCTTTCCAGATGCACCAAAAGCTTGGAGCTTCAAATGAGAAACCAGAGGAAGACCTGGAACAATACCGCCATCTACGTGCTCGACCATGGTCGGCGGATTTTCCGACTTCCTCCATTTGTCACGTTGAGCTGTCAGTTGCCAGGGCCATTGACACCTGCATTCTGTTGACCATGCGCAGGGCGCCTGCACAAAGGGTGCGGCATGCACCTTTGCCCATGGCAGATCTGACCTGCAGGCTGACAGTGACTTGGGGGAAAGTGAGCCATCCACAATTGGTATCAATGCAGTCGGGAGTGCATGTGTCCGTGTGAGTGTGCACGTGCTGGTATGCATCACGATAGCAGGCACCAAGTGCAGACAACAGCGGGCTGTGGCAAGGACAGAAGTGGACTGCACGCGCCATTTCTTCAGAAGGGAGTTTGGCAGGTCTGGTAGAGCGGGCGACCCGCGCACCGACCCTGATGCCGCAAGGACTGATGCTGTTTGAACTGTTCCGCGTGCATCAATCTGCACGCTACTGCGAATGACAAATGGCGTGTTGCGGCAAGCGGATTGCCAGGCATTTCGATCCGTTTCCGAGGTTACCAGTAGCCCAGTAGCATTCTTTGCTCTGCAAGGAGGCGTGCCTCGTGCATTTGGAGGATTTGGCGGAGCCGTAGCCTCGCCAGGACTGCTTTTGCCTCTTGGCTCGGTGACATTTGACCGAGCCACAGAGGACCTGGCAATGTCAAGCGCACCATTTGCAGCTTCTGGGAGCAGGCAGATCGCCGTCAACAGCCGGCAATCAGCACCTGAAATTTGCTTCACACTGTTAAGATACATCCACCCTTGTACATTCCCTTGCACCTTTACATGATCAAGGCCTTGAGCCTGTATACATTAGAGACACTGCTTGCGCCCGAGTACAACAAGTGCCGTGCTGTCACACACAGGTCATCAGGTGTTTACACTGTCAATCCAACTTTAACATGGTAGCGGAGCAGTGGTCCCTGGTACACGATCCTACTACACAACCCAGGGTGAGCTCCAACACGCACTCACAGGTTGAGGTACATAGTAGTGACTAACATGGCACAACAACAACAAGATCAGCAACCACAACAGCAGCAGCTGGAAGGAATCCACAAATACAAGATATCACCACCACGCTTCAATGGCGAATACAACACCTTCGACGAATGGAAGTACAAGATGATAGCATACCTGGGGCTACAAGATCCAGACTACAACAGACTGCTTAGACAGTCAGAGCAATCAACAGGATCAGTTACAAATGACCAACTTGAGAACGCAGCACCTTCACAACAAGTTGCAGAGCAATGGATACAACTGAGCAACAACTTGCACTACATCCTAGTGAGCGCGTGCGATGGACCAGCATCTACAATCTGCAGACAAAACATGCAAGGCAACGGATTCGAAACATGGCGGCTTATACATGCAAGGCGCTCCATACCTCTTGGTACAAGGAGCATTGGATACCTTACAAAGCTGCTCAAACCACAACTCGATGAACAGAAGTTCGAAGAGAGCTTTACAACATGGGAGTTCCAACTCTCAAGGTACGAACAAGACAACAATACACTACTACCAGATGCAGTTAAAATCGCAGTGCTACTCAATGAAACAAAAGGACCACTACAGCAGCATTTACAGCTACAAGCAGGAAACATCACAACATACGCACAGATCAGATCGATGGTGATCGAGTACTACAGAGCAACAGCGTCATTCACCAGACTACAGTCAATCACATCAGGCAGCAGCAACAATCAAGGACCGGCACCAATGGACATAGGAGCAACATGGTACAACAAAGGAAAAGGAAAGAAGGGCAAGCGCAAAGGCAAAGGAAAACACAACAAAGGCAAAGGCTACGGCGGCTACGGCAACAACTTCGGCTACAACAACTACAAAGGAGGAAAAGGTAAGTACAATCAACAACCGGTTGGACAAGGAAATCCTTTCAAAGGACAACAAGGATATTCCAAAGGGCGAGGATACAACAACAACAAAGGAAAAGGAAAAGGATACTACAGCAACCAACAAGGAGGAAAAGGATCAAAAGGAAAGCAAGCAACAAATGTTTGCTACAGATGTTGACAACCAGGACACATGGCCAAACAATGCAGAGTGGCGATCTACAACTGCGAGACTGGCAACTTCGACACCAATGACCAGACAGATGACTGGTACAGTCAGTCACACTATGACAACAACTGGTACCACCAGGATCAGACACACATGCAACAACTAGCATTACCACAGCCGCCACAAATGGCGGATCCATTAGCAGTACCCATCTCAGGATTACAAGAAGTAACAGTTGCCATGATTGGCGCAGCGCAACAACACTCAGAAGACAACAAGTGGGTCAGTCTTATGATTGACAGCGGTGCGGCTACACATGTATGCCCACCATGGTTTGCACCACACTTTCCACTACACCAACTTGAACATGGAACAGGGCCACAACTCAGAACAGTGACCAACCAGCACATCGAGCTTTATGGGTACAGATGGGATTGCATGACAAACCACAGCGGACAACAACGTGTCATACCATTTTATGTTTGTGAGGTTAAACAGCCGATTCTTTCAGTTACAGGGCTGGTGGAACAAGGTTTCCAATTTACATTGGGTGACAATCCAAAGCTACATCACATCAAAGGATTTAACAGCACACTCGAGAGCAGAAATTGCCTGTTCTTCCTACAAGCAGAAATCACAGCATTGCCAAAAGGAACAAAGCTACAGATACACAACACGGACCAAGGACAGATCGGCATGATAGCACCGACCACAACCTTGACACCACAAGGTCCTGCAGACACAGGTTATGCAGGAGATTACTGGCAGTTGAATACACAAGGTGAACTTGTAAGAGTACACAGGCAACACAGAAAGACACTCTTCACACCTTCGAGAACACAGTGTCCAGTCCCAGCAGAACAACTGGAGGACTACAGGAAAACAACCATCAGACTCAAGGATGGTACAACGAACACGTTTGAAGACAAGGGAAGTGCCAAACAGAGCACAACCGCAAATGTGGAAAGGAGAAACAACATTCAGGATCAAAAAAGGCACAACATTGCCAGAGGCAATGCAGCAACAGCTTGCAACAAAGACACAGCCAAAAAGTGCACCACAGAAGGTGACACCACAAGTGATTCAGTACAGACCGCGCACACGGCTGAGGGAGAAAACAACACCACCAACATTTCAGGACACATCTGCGCCACACACCACTAAGGGCGCAGCTGGACAAGGACTTCCACATCCTTCAGAAGTACATCATGGAGGAGACTACTGGTACAGAGAAGGCATACTGGAAGAGAGTACATGTTGAGCCTAGAACAGCGTTTTACATACCAGAGCAGACACACGACGGGCCAGACATCAAACGACTCATACCTTGGAGACAGACCAAGGTACAACCAGTTGGAGGAGAAAGACAACACACAAGGTTGATAGAAGATGAATGGGCAACACAGCCAGCAAAGACATCAGACAAGCCTTGGACAGGCTGGACAAACTTTGAGGAACATCAGGAGTTCCCAACACAGCTCGAGTCAGATGATGAAGAACAACAACAAGGCACAAGAGCAAAAGCAGTACAGGCACCCAAGCAACCTACACCACAGGAGATTTTGGAGCACAATGTCACACACCTCCCTTACAGGAGTTGGTGTCCGATATGCGTACAAGCAAGAGGCAGACAAAACAACCATCCAAAACAGCGCAGCAAGCTTCCAATTATACAGCTCGACTTCGGCTACATCAAAGGCTTCGATGACAACAAGGTACATCCAATCCTCACAGCAATTGACATCCAATCAGGGATGATCATGGCAATACAAGTGACCGACAAGAGGGTGCTCTTCGACTATGCAGTCACACAGCTACAGCACTTCCTCAGTGAGTGTGCAAGAACAACGCGCACAATACTACAATCAGATCAGGAAGATTTCCTGACAGCACTCATTACTACAGTAGCAAGCAAGAATGGCAACATCACAACCCGGAACTCAGGAGCATACAGTTCACAATCACAAGGGGCAGTAGAACGAGCACACAGAACATTGTTTGCACAAATCAGAACACTCAAGGCACAGGTCAAGCAAAATTACAACAGAGACCTTCCAATGAAACATCCACTCATGCCTTGGATCGTCCGACATAGTGCATACATCTATGAACAGGTACGCTTTGCGCAGCAATGGATGCGCAAGCTACTTCAACAGATGGAACAGAGAACAGCATACACCATTGTGCGAGTTTGGTGAGACAGTGCAACACATGCTACCAACAGTAAAACAATTTCCAAAACTAGAGCCAAGGTTCTACAACGGGGTCTGGCTTGGCAAGGGTACAACTACAGGCGAATCCCTCATCGGGATCTACAACAAGATTGCCAGAGCAAGGACAAGCAGAAGGCAGATAATGCCTCTGTGTACACACAGGTCCATGGAAGACACCAGCATCAGCACTGCCTACACCGACTCTCACATTACCAGTAACAATGCCATCAGCAAGCAAAACAATTACATCACAGAAGGATGCAGCAACAAGCGCAGCAGCAGAAAACAAGAGACAAAGCGCAGCACAGTCGAGCGAACAACAGCCAAAGCAGAAGAGGACAGCAGAGCCAACATCACCTATGGCTACATCACCGGCGCATCAGAAACGACCATCACTGCCAGCACCACCGCACGCATCGCAGACAAGAGAAAGAGATGATACAATAGCAGAAGGCAGCGCCGGCAAGCAACAACGCACCACAGAAGAGAGACAAACCCTTGAGAAACCTACAACAGCAGAACAACCAAAAAGCAAGATGCGAATCAATGTCATCAAGTTCACAACAAAGGATGGTAGACAAATGGAGACAACCTCCAACGAAGACATACAAGAAATCGAAAATGAAAGGATCCTACTAGAGCCGATCACACATGACACAGAAGACCTGGATCCACAACTGGTAGCACAAGGCATGAAGAAGGAAGTACAACAAATGAAAGAACAATCAGTCTTCACAGAGATTGATGGCAACACAATGACACCAGAACAACAAGCGAACATCATTGAATCAAGATGGGTTCTAAAACCAAAACACAATGAAGTACGAGCACGCATAGTAGCAAAAGGCTACACAGAACCCGTTACAGACCATGACCTACTCTTCGCAAGTACACCATTGTTTTGCATTTTGAGAGTGCTTCTCACAATGGCACTGGTGTACAACTGGTCGGTCTGTACAGGTGCATGTCTACATGCAGCAGCCATCACACACAATCTGGTAATGAGACCACCGCACGAGTTCTACAATGAAGAGAACAGACACATAATGTGGCGGCTAAACAAAGCAATCTATGGTCTAAGATCATCACCAAAACAATGGCAAGACCACATAGCGCACGTTCTCACAGTCACACTCGAATTTGTGAGATGCACAACAGAAAGCAATGTCTACAGGTCAAAGGATTGCATGGTCTACAGTATGATCTATGTAGACGACGTCCTTTTCATAGGAGTACAAAGCATCATCAACACACTGTTCAGCAGAATGCAAAAGGAAGTTCTGCTTAGACACACCGGCGACCTAACAGTTGGATCAACAATCCACTTTCTTGGCAGGAACATCTCACACAGAGGTGATCACATCGACACCAGTTTGAAAAACAACTATGTTGACATCATCCTGGAAGAGTCAGGGATGACTACATGCAACCCAGCACTATCACCAGGGGTGTCACACATGAAAGGTACAGCAGAAGACGAAGCGCCGCTTGACCACGAACAGCGCAAACGATACAGGCGGCTTGTTGGCAAGATACAATGGCTAGCACACACACGACCAGACATCAGCTATGGAGCAAAAGAGCTAGCAAGGTCATTACAAGCACCAACACAGTTTGACAACAAGAAGCTCAAGCACATGACCAGGTACCTCAAGGGCACAAGGTACATGCGACGCAACTTGCGACCAAAGATACAAACACAGGACAAGCGAATACCACTCAACATTGACACATACACAGATGCCAATTGGGCATCATGTGAAACAACGAGAAAGAGCACAACAGGATTTGTACTGTACTTCTTTGGAGCAGCAGTACATTGTGGCAGCAGAACACAAGCCACAATAGCACTTTCATCAGCAAAATCAGAACTGTACGCAATCGGTACAGCAGCACAGGAAAGCCTCTACATCAGCAACTTCATAAAGGAAGCATTTGAAGCACGCATCAACATCAGGACAGCAGTGCAGCAAAATCAATAGCAATGAGAGAAGGTACATCAAAGAAAGCAAAACACATCGAGCTACGACACCTCTTCACACAACAACTTGTCAAAAGCAAAGTCATTTCAAGTCACAAAGCAAGGTCTGAAGACAACCCAGCAGACCTGCTGACAAAGTTTGTCAGCTGCGACACTCTCAACAAGCGCCTGTGCAACGTTGGCCTGTAAGGTCACACAACACCAGTTTCACACAGTTGCACAGTATGTTAAGCAACAGTTGCGCAGTTGACACACGTGTATGTTTCACAACTAAACAGCCGGCGCACATGTTTTAGCTTTAGGTTAGGTGCAGCCATGGACCTGCCCTGGAGACAGTACAACCTTTCTGGTTTAGATACACAACTTTGGGTTCATCTTTGTCTTTACGACTTTGACCACCTCTTTTACATCCTCAGGTACATTTTTTACTGCATGAGGTTCCATACATGTTTCAGACAGTGTCTTTGATGTCTGTCGCAGCCATTTTACACTTGGTGAGAACCTTCCCTGTACATTGAAGGTGCCCGGCCACAGAGATCACAGTGGCAAGGACATGGGGCGCGGTGAGTCTCACATCCTTGGGCTACATCGAGGAGAACATCACCGGCAAACAGCCCCTGCGCACATTGGATGGAATCCACATGGACACCATCCAACACAAATCCAACATGATGTACATCGCCATGAAATTAGAGGAGTTTATAGCATGGACCACAAATGGAGAGCTGAGACACATTCACGGCTGGGCCAGAAGCCCAGAGGTTGACTACATTGTGTTGAACAGCTCCTCGTTTGAGGCGGTTGCAACACTGTTGAACTACATCTCTGTAGGGACATGCCGCACACAGCACTTGGACACATTCATCGTGGCTACAGTGCAGTTGGATGCAAGGCGCATCGCTGAATGGGCATCCCGTGGTTACATCAACTTTTTCAATCGTGGCTACAGCGCAGTCCACATGCAGATCCACATGAACAAGACATGGGTTCAGACACAGGATGAGCTGTTGAAACATCAGGTCTTCAAGCACACGGGCAACAATGGATTGCTCGGGATCTACATGAAGTACAACTGGAGCACAGGGTACATGTGGTCTTACAACGCTTGTGTGAATCTTGAACAACTTGCCACAGATGAGGGCACAAGTCGCAGGCACGCTACAGCAGCACAGGCATTGTCCTTGATGGGCGTGGCCAGCGTCAAACATTTGCCACCTGCACATCAGGTGACACTTGTGAAGCACATTTCGATGCAGGATGCGCACAGCCTCAACACTCGCGGCACAATTGATGGACAAGCGGTACCAGGCCATCCGGATCACATTGCCTACATCCTCGAACAGCAGCACCTGTTCTACATGAACTATGCTGCAACCAAGGCAAAGATCTACAACGAGTACCTCACAGGGGTGAAGCAGGGATCCACACTGCTCACACAGTGATTGCCATTTTTGGCACACCGGATTTTGTGGATACATGGTGTTGCAGACACACCTGGCAGACATCAGGCTACACATGCAGTTTGTACAGACGTTCGATACACTAGAGGCATCGATGTGCAAAGCGAAACAGGCAGTAGAGCTGATAACAACTTTGACATCACCTCGAACAGCTAGAACACAACTGTTTGGCTTGCTGTAGAGATACATCAATCCAAGGTGGGGTGTTAAGATAGATCCACCCTTGTACATTCCCTTGCACCTTTACATGATCAAGGCCTTGAGCCTGTATACATTAGAGACACTGCTTGCGCCCGAGTACAACAAGTGCCGTGCTGTCACACAGGTCATCAGGTGTTTACACTGTCAACCCAACTTTAACACACACATATACATATATATATATATATGGATTTCCTTGGTGGCAGGGCGTATGCTCAAGAGGATCACAATGCACTTGGGCACATGGTGACCAAGAGCTGGGCGTCTGATTCTCAAGAGTTGTGTTGGGGAAAAAGGCCTCGGTGGGAACTCAGGCTCCGCTTCCTGGAGGCCCGAGATACGTTCGAGGAACTTGGGAACCCCGGCGTGAGAGGCACTCACTTGCGCTTTGCTCCAGCCACTTCACTTGCGCTCGCGGCTCTCGGGGGCAAGGCTTGGGAAGCGACCTTCGAGCGCAGACCGTGCAGCTTGCTCGCCTCAGGCGCCGTCAAGTCCCGGCAAAGGCTCGGAGCTTGGATGCTCTTGGATCCTAACGCCTCAAAGCATCACTCACGTGAAGCCATGGTGCCGTTGAAATCAGCACTTCAGGTGTCACCCATTCTTTTGCTCAATTCGGTCTGGGCAAAGTCTTCAAGACCAATCCTTTCGAGGTGGGCCTTGGAGTTGCCATTTGCACTTGCACTGGGCTGGGCAACCTGCGTAGTTCACGAGTTTGCGTTTGCTCTCACCCGAGGTGCTGGGAAAAGGAAAGGGACCGGCTTTCGCGAGCTCTTGTCTCAGCTTAGCGTTTTGCGATGAATGCAAAGGATGAAGCATCAATTGACAGAGCTGTGAGCGCAGTGGCCATATCCCGTGTTTTAAGTCGACATCGGTGAGGAAGGCAAACCTGTGGAAGATCACACGTGCAATCATTTCTAATCTTGGTGTGGGACCTGAGAGAAAGTCAACCTGCAAGAGCGTTGAATGGAAAGACGCGTACTTGGAAATAGCCAAGGCTGGAAAGGTGAAAAGGGAGCTGCAGAGCAACCCCTGAAAAAGACCATTTGCAAGTTTTGGCTGGAGGCACAGCGTGGAAGCAATGAACACAGCCTGAGTATGAGACCTTGGCTGAAGACTCTAATCTGTCAGGGGGCAAATGGTTTCATTTGAATGGGGTTGGCAATCAGTAAGTGTGAGATGGGGCCATGCTTTAAGTCGAGGCTTGTGACCTGGAATTGCACAGTGCAAGGCAATTTGATGCAAAAATCGGGCAAACCTCTTGCAAACGGAGATCTATATTTGAGTCCACTTGTGGTGCAGCTGGCTGTGGAGTGACTGTGTCACAAACAAAGCTGGCGCGGGTAATTTCTTGGCAGAGTGAAGTGTGTTATGAGACGCTTTTCGGGTACAGTGACAGCATGAGGCAATTGGCTTTGAGTTCACTTGCAAAGATGAAGCCTGAGAAAATGGCAAGCCATCAGCTTTAAATGTTTGTGTGATGTGTGTGTGGAGCTTGGCCGCAGGGACAGTGCACGCGTGGTGACAGCTGCACGTGGGCGCATGGCGAGGAGGACTTTGGCGTGTGAGAGTGTTGGGAGTGGTGCATAGCAAGTGGTGCAGACGCCCGGTTGTGAGGGGCGATGCCGGAATGATTTGTCCATCGCGCCGTTCTGCGTAGTTGGCTCAGGTGAAGTTATGGGTCGGAATCCATGCTTTGACTCGTTCGGCCCCTTGGGAGCCATGAGTTGGCGGATCTCTGAGCCATGCCGCGGGCTGTGTGCTTGGCGCCACGCTGGGTGTCAAAGGCCGGGGTATGCGCAGATAGCACCGAGATAGCACCGAGATAGCACCCAGAGCAGAGATCACAGAGAAAACCAGTCTGCCATCATTCATCCAGCATTCCTTAAAGGATACGTCCCAAAACTACTTGCTTTAGAAGCACAAACCAGATTTTCAGCTGGCAAAGCGATACCACAGGAGAAGGTCCGAGTGCTGCGACGGCTGACGGCAAAGAAGCCCCGGCACCCGACGGCCTTTCTTCGCCTGGCAGAGGCGCTGCAGCGGGCGCAGATGCGGAGGGACGAGGCGGCTGTCGCCTTGAAGAGACATCTCGAAGCTCAGACGCGCTTGGATCGCGAGGCTCGATTTTTTTTGGCACAGGGATCGATCGGGTTTTCGCACTCGCGTGCAGCCAAGGAGATAGCGGAAGATCTTCGCGGCAGGGGGGCTGATGAACGGCACTTACGCATAGAGCTGGCCAAACACTTGCTGAGCGTGGTGACTCGGTCTACTCCCAAGTCGATCTCAAGAGGCTACGTCTCTTGCTTATTCGACCGCTTCTCCAAAACCTTCGATGCAAGTCTGGACAGCTTGAACTACCGGGTGCCGCAGGTTCTGATGCAGGCTGGAGTCGCATGAGTCGCATGAGTCGCATGGCGGACCGGAGGACCGCAGAACCTTTGAGATAGCTCACGCCAAAGCCAGGCTCTTGGATGGAGCTGGTGGGAGCTTGGTGTCGAGCCGATGCAAAGGGCTTTGGATCTTGGAGCCGGTGGCTTGGCCGGGAAAAGACTTGACGTGCGAGATGCAGAAACAGCTTGCACCACAGCCCAACCGACAGACCAAACGACTCGAGTTGCTGTTATTGCTTGGCTCCACCTTTGCTGGGTGATTTGCATTGCGGAGGGACATCACACCTAGTAGAAGGGAGATGCAAGTATCCATTGTTGTTGTTTTGGAATTGGCCCTACACAGCCTCCAACACACGCAGGGGGCTGTGGCACATACCGTGAACTGGCTTCAGCACGAGCTTGTGTTTGGCAGGCACGGGTCTTCTCGGCGAGCAGCTGCGAGATGCCGCTCCACGGGCAATTCTTGAGGGCGTGGACCTGTCTGCGGCCATGCTTCAGCAGGTGGGGTTCAATGTTTCCCTATTGCTGAGCTTGCTCTGCGCAGGCGATGCACAAAGGATGCTACAACCACCTGCACCACTCTGATATGTGTGACTACCTGACTCAGGCACGGATCACGGAATTCAGGCATTGGTGTCCAAGGATCAACCAGTTTTTCAGCATTTAAAGCTTCTGAGACGATCTCAAGGAACTCACAAGAGTCCAGTGACGCTGTTTGGAAAGTGCCAACACCCATGTGAGCACAGGGGTTTCATCAAGATGCAAACAGTTTCCCATTGATCGGCAGACCCCCAAACACACACACACACATACACACTCATGCAGCTTGCTGCAGGCAGACAACCTGTACGACCTCATTGCAGCTGCAGATGTTTTTGTGTATGTGGCTTGACTGACTTACCCGTGGTGCCCAAGTTGAGTTTGCGGAGCCAAGGTGGGCTGCCTTGAGCAGGTCTTTCGTCTTGCCCACCAACGACTGACTCCGCAGGGACTGTTTGCGTTCTCTGTGGAGAAGTCGGCGAATCCCGCTGGATACACATTGCAGGCTGCGCAGACCAAAGTTGTGACGTGTGTGCGTGTGCGTGTGTTGTGGGCATCCAAGTTGCTAGTTGCTGCATGCCATCAAATTATGAAAATATGGACGTCCTTTTTCCTTTCTAGTGAATACTTTGACAGAAGTTTGACATTCAACATCGACATGTGATTTAGCACCACAAGCCGTCCCCTCCTTTATCGTCATGCCTCTATTTGGACATTTCATTTGATGCCTCGTGCAGCAATCCTTTATATAGATGTGTCCTGTAGGCTTCCGGGCGCATTGCACACAGTTCCTCGTATGTGGCGACGTTGGCCGCAGATGTCGGTTTCCAGGCCTGGCAAAACGGAGCAATCCCGATTTGCGACTTTGCGAGCATCGCGGCATCCCGTTTTGGGTGCGCGTCACAGGTATCGCGGCATCTCGACTGCGATCTCCGTTCTGAGCGCGGCAGGTGGGTGTCTGGCCAGATCTTTGTGCTTAGCAAAGCTGCGGACTGCCAGAGTGCTGTAAAAAAAGGGCTGGTGCCTTTTGCATTGCTATAGACAGCATGGGGCGGGACTCATTTCCTTCAAGTGAACATCTGCCAGACTCCGAGACCCGAAGACCGTTTACTTCACACGGCGCCATGCCAATTCTTGCACTGACAGGACCAGGCTCCCATCATGCCTGCGATAGGCGCCTGCTTGGGTTGTGTCTTTATGTGCGTGCTTCCATTGGAAGGTCAACTGATTTCAGTCCCAGAGAGCAAAGGAGTGGAGGCCTGCTGTACGAGTGACAATTGTCTTAAAGCGCAACGTCACAAGTCCACTGTGCAGGTGAAGCGGACGATTTGCAAGTTCTGGCAGCGGGGAGCCTGCTCTCAGGCAGAGCTTCCCGAAAGCTCTCTTGCGCATGCCCGGCTCTTGCATTATGGGGCCTTCTCTCTGTTTGTGCTGCTCCGTGGTCAACAGAGCTTGCCGCGCATAGACAGGTCTTCCTCCAGATGTTGCCAACATGTGAGCATGCAGGAATTCGCTGGGAAGTCTGTATGCAAAGCGGGAGTTTGATGGGAGACTTCCCATTGTGTTCAACGGTTATAGCAACGCATAGCTGGATTCATTGCAGGCAGATGGACAATGCACCTGGGCCCATGGAGAGTGGGAGATCGGCATGCCTGTGGGGTCTGAGTCTCACGATGCTTCTTGGGTGTTTGTGTATGCATTGTGTCGCACATTGACATCGAGCTATCAGCACCTTCAGGCCTGGTGGAGGCGTCGAGGCGAGGCTTTGGAGTCAGCTGCCAGGGTTGGGTAGTGACTTGGTGCAGGGAGGAGACATCAAGCGTCAGCGGCTGCATTAAGATGGCCTCGCTGAGAACCGCAGCCTGGCAGACGTCATGAGACGTTTTCGAGCTGCCGCTTTGAGTGTGAGGGTTTTCTCCCTGGGCAGTGCAGCATTTGTTCCAATTCGTTCCAATCCGTTGCTGTTTGCGTTTCATGCCTAGGTTTCAAGGCAAGCCGGCCATGGAGAGCCATGGGAGCTGCAGCGAAGTATTGTGAAAGGCTTCGGGCGGTCCCAAAGAAATCGGAAAAGATGTCCATGTCTGAGCGCCCTTCACAGCATTTGATTTGCCGGAGCCTTTTCGGCTCAGCTAGCACACGATCCTTGCGTCACAGGACACACACACACACAAAAAAGAAACATACAGAGACTGCACAGTGCCACGTTCGCCGAGAAGCGATGCCTATGCCTGTTCAACACTGATAGGACGTTCTTGTAGGAGGGGGGGGGAATGGAAGTGCCACGTAGTTGACAACTCGTTGACAACCTTGCATTTGTTTCGGGTAGGGGCTTGCCCTTTGATCATGCCCTCGCAGCGAAGACAGCGGCGGGCTTGCGCCGGCCTGTCTGCTTCTGCCTCGGAACATGGTCAAAGAGTGGAGCGCATTGAATCATCAAATGATGCCAAAAACATCTTTGACAGTGGCGGATGTTATGTCTGACTCTTGCCTTTGGGTTGCACCAAGGCCCTTGTGACAGGAGCAGCTCTCAAAGAGAGGTATGCTGCAGCCTTCTGTGATGCATGGAGGCCAACTCGGCGTACCAACACCTCAGGTTGCTCACAGGAGGTTCGACGCATCATCCAAGCTTCACAAACCAGGTCTGCATCAAGAACATGGCTGGAGGCAGGCCGAGGCCGAGGCGGCCAGGCCGGCCAAGCCGGCCAAGGCCTTGAGGCTTCGCCTCTGTTGCTGGCGTCTTTGACCGGCTTGAGCACGGGCGCGCTGGTTGTGTTGTTGAATGATTTTGTCCACTCCTTCCGAGACTTTCTCGAGTTGCCGTTTGGATTCCTTGCTCCAGCTGTGTCTGGACTGCTGGTGAGTCTGCTGCTGGCGGGCCGAGGCCGAGGGCGCGCCTCGGGGGGCTCGGACCTGGCCTCGCTGAAGGCCAGCGGCGGCGTGCCGTGCCGCGACCGCACGGAGGCGCCGCTGCGGGCCTTGGCCGCGGGCCTCACGCTGGCCGGGGGCAACTCGCTGGGCCCGGAGGGGCCGTCCGTGGAGATCGGTGCCAACGTGGCCGCCGGCCTGGCTGGGCGCCCGAGAGACCAAAGCGACGAAAGAGACGAAAGCGCAGAGAGCGAAGTGGACCGGGCGCTGCGCGTGAATCTGCTGGCGGCGGGCTGCGCCAGCGGCGTGGCGGCCGGGTTCAACGCGCCCATCGCAGGCCTTTTCTTCGCCCTGGAGTCCGTCCAGTCTGTCCAGTCCTCATTGAGCCCAGAGGAGGCCCGAGCCAGGGGTCCGGCCATGCAGCTCCTGGCAGCCGTGCTGGCGGCCACCGTGTCGCAGCTGGGCCTTGGCTCAAGCCCGGCCGTCGACCTGGACTTCCTGGGCTGGGTGCCAGCACGCTCCTTGTGGGAGCTCCCGGTCTTTATGCTCCTGGGCGCGACCTGCGGCATGGTTGCCAGCGCCCTGGGGTTTTGCCGCACGCTGGCCACCAAGGCCTTTGCCTCGTTGGAACAGGCTGGCTGCCCGCGGTTGGCCTTCCCGATCATTGCAGGCCTCATAGTGGTGGCTGTTACCGTGGGTGGCAACGTAGAGGAAGTGCTCTACAAGGGCTTTGACAATGTGAATCTAATACTGGAGGAGGTGGATGGATCAAAACGAGCGCCGACCACGCCTTCCAGTGATCCGATTCTCCATTTGTCGCTTTTGCTGGTCGCCAAGGTGGTTCTCACCGCGATATGTCAGTCCTCTGGCCAGGTTGGGGGGCTGTTTGCCCCCGCGCTCTTCATGGGCGCCTGCCTGGGGGGCCTCGCAGGTCGGGTGCTGCGCGACAACTTCTGGCCCTGGGCTCTGAATCTGCCGTTCCTTCTCGGCGGCAACGGCATGGACGGCGTGGACGCGCAGGTGACGGCCTTCTCAGTACCGGCGACCTACGCTGTGGTGGGCATGGCCGCGTGCCTGGGCTCCATTTGCAGTGTGCCGCTGACTTCCGTGGTGCTCTTGCTGGAGCTGGCAGGGGGCAAGGACTATGGTGTGGTGCTTCCCACCGTGGCTGCCACAGGCCGGGTTAAGACTTACCGTAGTTTGTTTCTGTGCGTTTTGGCAAGCGAAGTTTGGATTCAGGTGTGGCGGTCTACGTGGAGGACTTCCTATCCAGAGGTGGGCCCCAGCTGGCAGTCAACTGGCTGCAAGAGGCAACTAGAGGCTGGCCAGTCCATGGCTATTACTGCCTTGCGACATAGATCCACAGGCGATGGGGCGTTTTGGATACGGACTGTGGAGAACATGCTTGAGCAGGCGAGTAGCGTGGCCTACCCTGTGTCCTAGCTTCTGACACAACACTTGAAGGTTCAAAGATGCATCCGTGAGTCCCCAGACCAGACCCCAAGCAGAAAATTGCAATATCACAGCCGAGCGGTTGAGTCTCATCCAATAGTGGCCGATAGTAACGGTATCCAGGCCGAAGCCATCAATGAATCAACTCTGCCAGGCAGCCTTGAGGTCCGTGCCGCGCAAAGGCGGGGAGGCCTTTGACTGACAACTTTTAGAGCCGTCGCAGGCTCGCCTTTGGAGCGCGCCATCCCGTCCAGGGCGGTTGCCCTTGCCTCAGACTTGGTTCATTTGAACTACCAACGCAAATCGAATTTGAGCAACACATCGTCATCGCATTTTCTTGCAGTTCTGCTCAAACTCGAATTAGCACTGCGAATGCGAGGGATACTCGCACATGTCCCGGAGGAGAGTACTCCCACACATGCCCTGAACTTGTTTCTTGGGGGAATGATGGAGATTGACCCTGGCTTGCTTTATGTTGCATTGATCTGCGATTGTCGCCTTTGCAACATACGCACATGCCTGAATACCTATACATACTATATATATATATATGGTCAGGTCCCCCCCCATGAACTACCTTTTGTTCTTTCTTCATAAAAGACTGCAAAAACACTGTTTTTTCCATAGTTTTTAGCTTTCTCGCCAATAAAAACAACAAAATACACAAAACGGATTCCGTTTTGGTATGCCTTCTTGCAGACATAGTTCAAAATATGAAAAATAGCAAAAAAAACACTGTGTTTTTTACGTTTTTTTCAGATCCTACCATTACGAGTGGCAAAACACCTCCCTTTTTTAGCATTTTTTACTAATTTCAATGCTTTGAAATTTATATTTTTAGACAAACCTCAAAAAACTCGAGGAAAACCAAAAAAACAAGAAACACATCGAGAAAACCCAAAAACCAAAAAAACCAAAATTCTGGGGAGAATCTTGGGTTTGGCTATTTTTTTTTGTTTTTTTTGGTTTTCTCGAGGTTTTTTTTGTTTTTTTTGGTTTTCCTCGAGTTTTTTTGGTTTTTTATCAGAAAACCAAAAAAACCCAAGGCTTTTTTGGTTTTCCAGGTGGGTGAGCCTAGAAAACCAAAAAAACTCAAGGCTTTTTTGCTTTTGGCCCTAAAACCAAAAAAAATCGAGGAAAACAACAAAAACAAAAAAAACCTCTAGAAAACCAAAAAACCAAAAAAAACAAAATTCTGGGGAGAATCTTGGGTTTGGCTATTTTTTTTGTTTTTTTTGGTTTTCTCGAGGTTTTTTTGTTTTTTTTTGGTTTTCCTCGAGTTTTTTTGGTTTTTTATCAGAAAACCAAAAAAACCCAAGGCTTTTTTGGTTTTCCAGGTGGGTGAGCCTAGAAAACCAAAAAAACTCAAGGCTTTTTTGCTTTTGGCCCTAAAACCAAAAAAAATCGAGGAAAACAACAAAAACAAAAAAAACCTCTAGAAAACCAAAAAACCAAAAAAAACAAAATTCTGGGGAGAATCTTGGGTTTGGCTATTTTTTTTGTTTTTTTTGGTTTTCTCGAGGTTTTTTTGTTTTTTTTTGGTTTTCCTCGAGTTTTTTTGGTTTTTTATCAGAAAACCAAAAAAACCCAAGGCTTTTTTGGTTTTCCAGGTGGGTGAGCCTAGAAAACCAAAAAAACAAGGTTTTTTTGGTTTTCTGGCAAAAAACCAACAAAACTCGAGGAAAACCAAAAAAAACAAAAAAGCCTCGAGAAAACAAAAAAAACCAAAAAAATGAGCCAAACCCAAGATTCTCCTCAGAATTTTGTTTTTTTTGGTTTTTTGGTTTTCTCGAGTTTTTTTTTGGTTTCAGGGCCAAAACCAAAAAAGCCTTGGGTGTATTTGGTTTTCTGGCAAAAAACCAAAAAAACTCGAGGAAAACCAAAAAACAACAAAAAAACCTCGAGAAAACCAAAAAAACAAAAAAATGGCCAAACCCAAGATTCTCCCCAGAGAGTTGTTTTTTTTTTTTTGGTTTTCCTCGAGTTTTTTTGGTTTTAGGGCCAAAACCAAAAAAGCCTTGAGTTTTTTTGGTTTTCTGATTTAAACAAACTAAAACAACTCG
The DNA here is from genome assembly GCA_963377175.1 of Effrenium voratum. Classification (NCBI taxonomy): domain Eukaryota; class Dinophyceae; order Suessiales; family Symbiodiniaceae; genus Effrenium; species Effrenium voratum. Next base: position 478,970 of record CAUJNA010003526.1, on the reverse strand, counting down.
AGAAAAAACAAAACATGTTTCAGGGTATAGACCTGACCATATATATTGCTTCTCATCACGCAGCAGACTGTATACATATATCTAGAAGCAACACCATATACATGTCTACAGCTTCAGCTCCTTGAGCTCGTTTGGTGAGACTTCCCCGGACACGAGGGATGCCATGACAGCTAGAAAAGGAAAGGGGGCGGCTTAAACTGTCCCTTTGATGGCTGCAAGCTACTCTGACACTCACACACAACCTGTATATATCTAAATGGAATAAACCCTTGCCCTTCAAACAAGCAGAACAGTTGCCCTTCAGATAAGTAGAATTGTTGACCTTGAGACATTGCCCTTCAGATAAGTAGAAGTATTGACCTTGAGACATTGCCCTTCAGATAAGTAGAATTATTGACCTTGCGACATTGCCCTTCAGATAAACAGAATAGTTGCCCTTCAGATAAACAGAATGGTTGCCCTTCAGATAAGTATAACCATTGACCTTGAGACATTGCCCTTCAGATAAGCAGAATAGTTGCCCTTCAGAGAAGCAGAATAGTTGCCCTTCAGAGAAGTAGAATTATTGGCCTTGAGACATTGAAAAAACACCCAAAAGGTAGTTCATGGGGGGGGACCTGAGCATATACACATATATATATATGCTCACCCCCCTTTCCAGGGCCTACCTTTCCACTTCACAATGTACACAATCCTCTGTTGGAAAGACAGGGGGTGAGAGCATATACACGCGCAAGAAGTGTGCTGCTGTTGCATATTTTGTGTGGGTGACAAGTCATGTTGAATAACACCAGCAAAGTCATGTTGTTTACACAATTTCAGGAAAATGTATAAACTATGTCAAGGGTTTGACGGTTTCGGACCAAGGGCTCGAGCCAAGGATCCCTCAACTAGGAGTGCAAGTTTCGGCTAGCCTAATTTCCCTGTAGATCTATCGGAATTGAGTTTCAATTGCAATTTCCTCTAAATAATTTCGAATTAATTCAGTAGGCTAGGACCAAGCTGAAGTTTCAGTCGGGCCTGGATTCAAGATTGCCTGCAAAGCTTGGCCTGGAAGCTTGAGTTTTGAATCTGGGCCCCGGCTGAACCCGACTGAAACCGAGTGGTCAGTCGGGCCTCAAGCTTCCAGTTTGTCCGTGGAAATGCGCGCTTGTGCTGCTTTCCCCAAAGCCCCAAATGAGGCAGCAAACGCAGCACATACCCGTGAATTCTTTCTTCAAGTAGGTCCCGGCAAAGGCGGCATTATATATACATATATACTGTTAATGTACATCCATCTTGTACATGACCCTGGCCTTTGTACATCAAGGGCTTGAGCCTATCTACAGATAGAGCTCCAGCCCTCGCCCGCAGATACCACAAGTGCCGCGCTGTCACATCAAAGGTTTGACACATTTAGGTCATCAGGTGTTTACACAGCTAGTTCCGCTTTAACATATACACACGTGTATATATATATATACATACATACACGTATATACATGTACATAGGTGAATGTGCATGTGTGTTTGTGCTGTCAACCTCCAGTCTTGTCGTATTTCGCGGACCATGCCAAGGAACTGCAGCCTGGTTGCGCCTTGAGCCCACGACGGGTTGGGTCAGAATGTCCGGCTATGAATCATCTGCAAAAATTGGGGTACTCATCAAGATTCCCACGACTCACCAAGATTCCCACAAAGCAATGCTCCGTCGTGCGGTAACCGCATATTTGGAACCCCGCTCGCATGTGATTGTGAGTCAAAAAAAGAGCCTTTGTCTTGACGGGCTGAAAGGCGAAGGTTCCATTTCTGTGTGCCAAGGTCCCAAAGGTTGTTGCATCGTACACAGCTCAGCATCCAGCTGTGAAACAGGGCCAGTTCCGCTTGCGCAGATGTCAAGCGCAGCTTCCGCTGCTTGCCCAAGCATTGAGTCCTTGAATTCAGGTTTGGCTGAGCGTGTGTCGGCATGGATTTTGCTCTGGCACCTGAGGTCTGTGACCCTGGAGGCAGCACGCAAGCAGCTAAAGCAGCTTGGGCCTGGTGCGCGTTTGGCAGTGGTGGAGCGGGCTGGGATACCTTTGGCAGTAGGAACGAACTGTCGATTTGTGTTATAGTTCACACCATTTCACACCCTTGTGTTGTGTAATTTTGTGTAGACTGAGTAGGATCTCTCTTTGTCATTGGAATTTGATATTTGTTGCTTTTCTTCTTACCTTTGTTTATGCATTTCTTAGGATTTAATGTTATGCTTTATTTTCCCATCCCTTCCAGATTCTTTCCATTGAATTTATCTCCCATCTTTTTCATTATCTTTGTCTTTATCCTACTTTCTACCTCTTCTTCCTGTTGCTTGTGTAGCTTGGGGAATATAATGTGCTATGGTGGATCTTGTCCATTTCCTGTCTCTATTTCTTTTATTTGCGCCCTAAAGCAGTTGAAGTCTAGGTAACTCTCTCTCTCTCTCTCTCTCCCCTCTCTCTCTCTCTCTCTCTTTTTCTCTTTCTTGCTTCTTTGATTCGCGAGTCACAGAGAGGCGAGACAGGTGGATGTTTATTGAAGCTTGAAGGTGCCAATGCCCTGCAAGCTTGCAAGCTCTGTTAGACTTGCTCCAGGAGACGGAAGGATCCCCAACTTCGGGGCAGATGCCGTGCAGAACTCGGTCTGCTGTAAGAGCTTTGACTGGCTGCCATGGAGTTTGAGGCAGAAGTTGCTTGGCTTGGTGTCTTTGGCAGACGTCGAGCGAGCAGCTTTGCTCAAGGAAGTGGCTTCAGTTGATTGAGCCACGTCCAAGTCATCTCAGGCTATCAAAGACGACACGTGAGTTTCTCCGCGTGAGCTTCAGTTGAGCTGCGGAAAGCAGGTGCTGCTTCCTGTCAGTCCGTCTCGTCATTTTGCAGTTGCATGCGCCTTGCTGAGCAGCTTGTCCAACCTCAGCGCTGCGGCTTCTTGGCAATGTACTCGAGATAGGTTCCTGATCAATTCTGAGCCCATTTCCTTCTATCATATGGGGCTGGTCCTTACTTGAGACACACACACACACTCGGCATAGAACACACAAAGTCTCGCCGAAAGCCATAAGGAATCAGATACGCATGCTCTGGCGACTTGCCCTGTGGGTGCTAGCTATGGGCCCACGAAAAAAGCCCGCAGCGCTGCGAGGCGCGAATGATGCGGCGATTTGTCTCTTGAATTTCCAAGGATGTCGGGTTGGATTTCTCAGATTTTGTGGGGCGTGCCTTACGGAGCTATGTGCCTGGGAGGCAAGACGGCAGTACTGGCGGCAGATGACCATGTGACTCTCATTAGCTCGGAGGACGCGACCATTGTAAACGAAGCGTATCGGGGTCTGGGCATGCACGTCAGGAGGAATCGGCAGAGCCCAAAGGCAGGGCTCTTTGCAAATAGCTCGCGAGCACCGGCCCGAAGGCTATTGCTGCTACGTGCTTCGCTCTTCCACACGGAATCGCACCTATACGGGCATCACCACGGACCTATCCAGGCGGCTGCGGCAGCACAACGGCGAACTCCGCGGGGGCGCCAAGGCCACTAGAACTGGAGGGCTGTGGAAGGTGCTCTGCGTCGCTGCTCAGCTGCATGCCACTCCGGAAGCTTTCCTTCGGCTTGAGCTTGCCTTCGGAGAGCCTTTCCCTTGAGGTTCGCGGCTTTCCGACCAAGCTGGATGCAGAGCGATTCGAGTGGCGGGCAAAGCGACGGCCAGCCGTCAACTCCAGAAAGCTGCTTCCAGTGCAGGCAAAGTAGCAGCCATGTTGGGACAGATTGGGCGAGAAGCTCTGGGTCACAGTGCCGCTTTGATTTCTGCATCAGTGGTCCGTGGGGTAGGAAGGTCATCTCAGGGAATGGGAAGCATGGGAAGTGGGAAGGCTCGGGATTCGGGCTGACCCCAGGGCGGCCTGCAACTGCGCTGCATGAACCTTCAGGAGGTTCTGAGTCTGGAGCGCTGGACGCGAAAAAGTCGTCCTGCCGCAGAGATGCCTCTCCAGGCACGGGCCATTGGAGCATACGAATCCGTAGGTCAACAGGACTAACTTGAGGTATGGAAAGAGTCTGTTTGAATTGGAGTGGAGGGGCTGCAATTCTAACGGCCCCACGTAACCGATGCCAGGTCACTTGGTTCGGTGGTGCTCCGCCGCGCGCGCTGGAGCTGCCACCGCACATTTCTGTGGAGCGCTTGGAGGCTCGGGAGCAGAGAGGGAGTCGAGGGAGTCGAGGGGTGTCCGGGCCGAAAGGGCGAGTTCGAGCCGCAGAAGCCAAAGCTGCCGCAAAAGCGGAAGCGAAGACGCTTTTCCAAAAGCCGACGCTTTTTGCCGCCAAAAGAACCGGCTGAGCGTGACGCATGAGATGGCGTCGTTTTGCCCGCCGTCGGTCCACACAATTCATTTGCGCGGGTTCTTGCGCTTTGGATGTTTTGACAGCTGCATGGAGGTCCAGGAGTAACATTGACGGTCGATCCATGAAGAACAAAGAAGCACAGACACATGCACACACACAGAAACTCACAGACTGCAAGCTGTCACATTGCAGCTTCTTTGGCCTGAGTTTTCCCGACTGGCTGGGCAACCCACCGTCGCTCGGGTCCATGATGGCGGAGAAGCTTTTCCAGAAGCCGAAGGTCTATGACCCCACCATGGCTGACCGGCCTGGGCCGCCGATGAATTCGAGACTGCAGCAGATGCTGGATTTGGGCTTTGACGATGCCGCGGGGCTGCACCCTGCGATGGACGAGAAGTGCGGTCAGCTGGCGGAGCAGCTGGACGGGGTGAGAGCAACCCCAAAGACTCCAAGCCCTAAGAACTCAAAGACACGAGCTCCGTCCACTTGAGCTTTCCGATTTGCCTTTATGTTTGCCATAATCCGAGCACAAAAAAGCTGCGGTTTTCCCAGTCTTCGGCAGGAAGCAGCGCAGCAGCGGCTGCAGGAGCTGCAGGGCGAGTTGGAGAAATCCCGGACGGACGAGGCGCGCACGGCGCAGAAGCTCCAGAGCTTTCAGCAGGTCAACCGCTCCCAGAGCGCCCTGGTCCGAGGCCGGACGGCTGGACCGAAAGGGAGGAAAAGGAAAAGCAGAAGGAAGACTTAAGGAAGACAAAAGGAAACAGCCACGCCGGAAACAACAAAAAGACTCAACTCAGAACATGACTTTTTCGGACCATTCCCAGATGCCACATGTCCGAGGCGAGCTCCAGAAGACGCGCAAGAAGCTGGCGCACGTGCAGTCGGTGGCGCAACGGCTCAAGGACCAAGTGGGCTGGTTCCAGTCCAAGGCTCCAAACCTCTCCCTGCCGGACAACCTGATGAGTATGCCGCCTGCCTGAAGGTGGTGAAGGTCCAGCAGGTCTCATAGAAACCCGTTGGAATCCGCTTAAAGGCTTATACCGACTTATACCAGTTTATGTCAGCTTATACCCTTGATACTTTTGCTGGAGGCCCACAGAAGAGGATGCTGCAGAGGATCATGCGGAGCTGGTGCAGATGCACGAGCGCTGGGAGAAGGACGCGCGCGCCAAATCGGGGTCACGAGAGAATTGCGGTGTTCAGGATGTGGCACAATTGGCCGCTGAGCTCTCCGGCAAACCTGTCAGCGGTGGCAAGGAGTGTGCGACCTTTCGGCAGCAGACATATCCTCAACTTGACGGAGTTTCAGGAGCTACAAGAGGCAAGGAACCGCATCGAGCTTCTTGAGAAGCAGATGAAGCAGAAGAATGAGTCGGGCAGCCTGTTTGCTTTGATGATTTGGCGCTCACCCCTATTGAGGACGAGTCTAGCTCCAAGTGTCCAGGCTCGAGAAGCGTTGCTCGCTCTTTGGCACTGTCCGTGTTTCTTGCGGCAAAATCACAGAGTGGACATCAAATCGTGCGCAGGTTGCAGCAAACGGGCCCGGCCACCCAGAAGGTAGAGGATTCCTCAGCCTGTGATCGAAAGCTTCCGAGTGTCATATCCAGGTGAGTCAGTCACAGATAACATTTCATCAATAGGCGAGATCTGAGCAACTTCCCCATGCGCAAACCGCATGGGCTAAGATAATGAATGAGCATCTGCTGGATGAAACCTTAGACCTGCACTTGAGGCATGCCAATGGAGAAGATGTTGCTTCGCTCCAAAAGGCAGGGACCGGTGCGTAGTCTGAAGAGGTACATGCTGATTCACAGCCTGCAGATTCTTGCGAAACTTGATGCTGTTGATGCACTTGTAGTCTTCTGCGAGTTTGTCAAATCGTTTACCGGAGAAAATCCACGACATGGTGGGCAAGCATCCAAAGCCCAAAGACACATCTATGTTCGGTTCATTGCGCCCAGAATTTTGCCCGCACCCAAGCACACACACACACATGCACGCGCACACACACACACACACACGCACGCCCATTCATGCAGCCCAGCATCATGCGCTGATATGACAGCGGCAATCCTGAAAGCATAGCCCTGAACACCTGCGCAAGCAAGCTGCTAGCCGGGAAGATTGATGTTGGGCATGGCAGTCGTTTTCCTGGTCCTTGCATCAACTCTTCTGGGAGTGGCAATTGCTGACAAGACAATTGGTGGCAGCCTCAAAGCCATGCAACATGTCACCAACCTGGAGAGTGGATTTTGCCAGATTCTCTTTGTCTCACTTTGTTTTGTGGCAGATGAGGCTACTGCATCATTGGGGCAGGCCCTGCCGGCATTCAGCTGGGCCACTTCCTCCACCATTCAGGCTCCATTCCAAGAGATTCCCACGCCTCAGGACAATTGACATGCCTCGTGCTTTCCACGTCATGTGGCCATCGCAGGCAGAGATTATGTCATCTTCGAAAGCAATGCACATGCTGGCAGTTTCTTTGACAGATTCCCGCGTCACAGACAGCTTATTTCGCTGAACAAGCGTAATGTGCGACAAGGGCGTTCCGCAGAATTTGCCTTTCGGCATGACTGGAATTCGTTGATCGATGTTCGAAGAGCCAATCGCACTCGTCCAGTGCCACTTGTTTGCACTCAGATAAGCTCCTTTGGGATTCGGGCGCGCCTGAAGAACGCAGATACATCACCCCGCAGTCGGGTTCCTTGCATCTTGAACGAAATTCATGTCTGTCTGAGGACACAGAGGTCAAAGGAGCTTTTCCCAAAGGCTGACGTGCTAGCAGCGTATTTGCGCGAGTTTGCAGAAGAGCAGCACGAAAACATCCGCTACAATGCGAAGGCACTGGAAGTTTGCTTTGGAGCTTGCTGAAGCTTGAACAGACCCTGGAAAGGTTCGGAAAATCAGCCGTCAAGCTGTCCCAGCTGGCAGCGGCAATGCGAGCCAGGCGTTGCCCCGTCAATATCACTTGATGTGCAAACCATTTCTCGCATTTTGGCCCGATGCGGTTTGTGGCGCCTGTTGCCAGGCCTTTGAAAACTTTGGGGTCTTTGAAGTTGGAAAGGGCCAAGTGAGGGAGATCCATGTCCATGCCGATGTTTTGAACTCGAGGTCTTCGTGGTCAAGCTGGAGGGCGGTGGGAGAGCCCGCTGCCGGGAAGTGATCGCTGCACATGGCCTTTCAGCTCCGAGAAAGGGCGCCCGTGCCATAGACCCTCGGACGAGCAAAGGAAGCAAAGCGAGCAAAGCGAGCAAAGCGAGCAACGCACGCGCATTTCTTTGTTTTTCTTCAAAGTGAATCACTTAGGATGGCGTCCAGTGGACAGAAAGTGGCTGGGCAGGACTTGTTGGGTGGAGGTAGTGACACTTCTGCAAAAGTGGTGGGCTTGGCAGACGTCAATTTGGCCCGCCCACACGCACTCTCGCACACTCGTCTTTCCGGGGGCACTGAGCAGTGGGAGCTGAGGTTACGAGGACATGCCCGAGACTGGCGAAGCTTTCGAGGGCAAGTCCGTAATGGTGCTGGGCATGGGAAACGCAGCCGCTGTGCGGAGACAACCATTCTAGCCGATATTTGTTTCCTTAGCAATTGGTCGTTGCACTTTTGCCCGAGCCGTTTGCTCTGTTTCGTTGTGGCCAAGGCGCTGGAAACAGCACAAGAGCTGCAGAAGTACACAGCAGAGGCCTCTGAAGCTTGTGAAACGGACCCCGAGCTTGATATTTCTTTCCCATTCATCTCTTTGCAGATGCGAGTTTGGAGCCTCGTTGGAGCCTCGAGAGTCGGGCACGTTTTTGCCTCGAGAGCCTTGTCCCCGAAGTGCCAGGTGCATCTCCTCGCACGACCACGCCCGTTGCCTGAAGGCGGAGCAGGAGTACGCCTTGCCTACCAAACGCACTACGCCTCGCTTCTGCAATTGGGCAATGAGCCGATTCTTGGAGATACGCCTGTGTACACCACACTTGGTAAGCGACAACTGCACAAGAAGTAACCGGTGATGTTTTTCATCAGTCAATTGGGGGGGGCTGTTTGCTCGAGCAGTGCTCATTTGCCTTGTGCTGCGATGGGCCTTTTGCACGTCGGGTGGTGGACCTGGCAAGTGCGAAGTGCTTCCAAGCTCCCGTGCCGCTGCACCCACCCCACCTCAATGACTCACTCAGTCACTGACTCACTGACTCACTGACTTACTCAACCACTTACTCATTGATCACTACTGACAATGGATCAACGCTGCGATAGCCCAGTCAAAGCGACAGCCTGGTCAAAGCGACGGCCCAGTCAGCTCTCGCGGTCACCAAGGAGACGAGTCACATTGCGCTTTCGGCCTTGTGGTCCACCCTTCCAATTAGAAAGTGTGTTAGCGCACGGCTTTCGCCACCCTTGCCAGCCGTTTGAGATGACCGGCGCCCGGCGATTGCAATATCCAGGTTCGAAGCTTGGGGAGTTGCGTTGCCTGGCAACGTCGAGGCTTGAGCCGTTTTTTCATCAAAGCTTGGAGCACGTCCGAAGCTTTGGATTGCAAGTCGGGCGCACCCAAGCGAAAATGATGTGCGTTTGGCCAGCGAAGGGCCGTGGGAGTGAAAGGGCGAGTGGATGTGAGCGGATTGGGCGAGTGGAAGGGAGAGTGAGCGCTGGATTTCGCAGGCCCCACGCTTTGGCAGGCAAGGCGTTGGTGTTTCAGGCTTAGAGCACGCAGAGCGGTTGGTTTCTCAGGGCGAGTGAGGTTGGAGGTTCGACCTGTGCGAAGCATACACTGCCGCAAATCCTGGATTTGTGCCCCAAAGCATCATTATTGCTGTTACTATTGCTACTTACTGCTACTGCTGCCGCTGCTACTGCTGCCGCTGCTACTACTTCTGCTACTACTCGTGCTACTGCCACTGCTGCCGCAATTTCTTCTGATGCTGCTACTACAGCAAGAAAACGCGGCGACACATTTCGACCTCTTCGATCAGAGCCGCAACCAAACAGCTGCGACTTTGGAGCGTGTCATGCCGCATGTCATGCGTGCCTTTCCGTCTGGAAAATCAAGTTCAGGTGGCAACTAGTACCCAGCACTAAGCATTTGTTTTGCCCTCACGCACCAACCGTGTCAACAATGCTATCCCGTGAACGACCTTTCCATGGTGGCATATGTGAGCTTTCTGATTGCATGCAAGGTTGGAGATATCAGGGCGGGTCGAACCACCATTCTGGACACCTACTTATTGAAAAGCTTGGACGTGTTCGACTTTGATGCCATGCTGGACAACAAAATGGTGGTGATCCCATGCAAGGGCAGCCGCAGGTGCATTTGGCTGGCGAGCATCGATCTGTGCGCAGACGACACATGACCGAGTCTCAGACACTCTCAGAGTGAATCAAGAGAGCGTGTGAGTCAACAAATCAGCTTTGGGCCTTTGAGGTAGAGAGCGCTTTTTCGAAGCAACGCAGAACCTGGAATTCATGCTGCTCATGGGGCGTACCTGGGCTCCAAGTCAGGTGTGATTTGTGAAGCCATGCCAGCCATGCTGATGGCTGAGGTATCGCGTCTCAGCATGAGCCGCAGGTGCGCGAATTGCTGGAGCGCTTGGCTCCTGGCGAGGAAGGCCAAGGTTGGCCCCTCGGATGTTTCACTTCCCCGAGCGATGCGCTGCTTTGATTCGTTTCCCGTCCTTTGCTTAAAAACAGAGGACTTGTTTAAGTCTCACTGTTTTTGCCATGGGCTGGTGACCGCTTTTCGGCTTCCTTGCGAAGCAAGCTGCAGCAATGCCTCCCTCAACCAATGACCGCAGAAAAAATAACCAGCATTATTCGAGCACTTTCTTTGTTTCGATCATCCTTTCACAAAAGTCTCTATTAACCTCTTCTCAATGTTCCCTGATGGTGTAGGATTGCTGAGTTGGCTGAGGCAGCTTGACATGGCCGAGCAGCTCGACCCAAAGATAGAGTCATTCTTCTCCAAGAACAGCTATCCTTCAACCCTTGACCCAATGGTGTACAATGGGTCCTACACGTGGGTCATGGTCAAGTCTGGGCTTCTACGACGCAATGCCGAATTGATGGATGCAATGGCGGACTTCCGCATGAAGTACGCGGCAAAGCACACGCGCTATCCAGTTGATCATGTCGTGAGATGCTTTGGCTGGACAATGGACACCAACATGCTGGATTCTTCAACTAGACCTGACACTTGACTGGTAAGATTCGGCCAACTTTGATGCATGATAGTTAGCATGTTTGTGCACGTGAGGAGATGGTGGACAACGGCAAATATCCTAAGATCTCTGACACGTTCGAGGTTCAAGGAGTGCCTGGCTTCTTCGCAGCTGGCACCATAGCTCACAGCCTGGACTTCAGAAAGTCTGCTGGAGGGTTTATTCATGGCTTTCGAACCTGAGCTCAACATGACTTGGTGGTTTGAGAACCTGGCAACTTGCGAGAGTTTCACGGCGCTTTGAAGACTTTTGAGGGTTTGAGAATTGCAAGGATACACGGCGCGATGCCTCTTTCGCTTCTTGGAGGAGAAGAATTTCGGCGTGGCCTGGCCGGAGAGGCTCTTCCGATTGGACCGGGTCGACGAGTTCCTGACCTCGCCTGCGGGCTGCTGAGTCGCTTTCGCTCAAATCTCAAGACAGTTGCTTCGCTCAATTTGGATCTCTTTCCTTTGCGATGCGAGGTGCATTCTGAAACAGTACCCTGGCTCTGCGAGCGTGAGACCGCCCGATCCAGCGGCGTTGCTGGCCTGGCGCAGCTTCTCATCGATCGAGTCAATGAGGCATGTGTTGTCAAACCTTTGGCATACCTTGCTACTTGGGTGGACGTTCACCCGTCTTGTCGATCGCTGAACACCTCTGCTTGCTACAAGGGAAGACTGCCAGTCTTGCTTGGCATGTGGCACGAGCGTGTCAGGCCTCAGCGCCTTATCAAATGTTCGAGATGCTAGGGGACATGGTCGTCTTTGAGAAGAACAGCAGTGAGAAGGCTGAGAGTAAAAAACAACCACCTCGAGATGTGCCTTTAGACTTTGCCATGTTTGGCACTGGATTCATGCTGCCTGTGCGACTCGTTGAAAGGGCCACCATTTCCCATGCTTCGCGTTGTACCCGGTGAACATGTAGTGTGCCCTCCAGACCAAGGCTCAAGTCAGTGGAGAGTTTCACCTTGCAGGTGTGGATTGGTCGGTACTTGGAAGATGTTCCGCTGAACCACTTCCACCATCGATTCGCTTTGAGCCCGCGGCTAACTTGGACTTTCCGCGCTAGGCTTAGAGAGTTCAAACAGGTCTGCATTTCCGACCTTCGCCATTCGATTTTTGTTCTTTTTCATACCATTCTGTCCGTCCGACTTGCATTCGACTCACATTCTCTCAGGATACAGCGAGGCCTTCCATGGGCCGATGGTTCTGTCAATGGATCGAGTTGGTGCCAGCGATGCGTTCAAAGCGCATCTGTCCAACTTTCTTCACCCGTACATGGCCTTCTTCCCCGCCAATGCCCCTCATTTTATCATTTAGCCGGTGGCGCATAGGTGGCCAAGCAAGTGATCTTGATTTGAGGCCTCAAAGCCAGCAAGAGAGTTTTGGTTTCCAGAAGACGTGCACACGCAGTGGTGACTCGGACGGATTTTCAGTGACGGTTTTCCAGTGCAGAGATTGACAGCGAAATGTTGTGGCCTTAGGCATGCCGATGAGATTACGATGCCTTTCCGCAACTTCCTCGCTCGAGTTGTTAATGATGTTATTGATTCAGAGGCCGGAGAGGCCGCATGAGGCATGAGTTCAGGCTGGTGCAGCATTCCCCGTGTCAGGCCGAAGCAGAATTGGTCACCTGATGCATGTGATGATTGAATGAAGTGAAAGTGCTCGGTTTGCCATCGACCATATGGTCGTGGAGGTTTAACGTAGCCGGCAATACGCTCAATGCGCTGCCGAGGGGAGTCCTTAAACTCAAGCCATCCACTTGCCAGTGATCTCTGGGTGGACGGTCTTGAGCCAAGTTGCATCGCATGCGGCGAAAAGACCTTGGTGCTCGTTTTTCTTTGCTTTGGCTGTCTGGGAGGCACTGTACGTGTGCTTAGCAATTCTGTGCAGGAGCTCGAGGCAGCGGAGGAGAAGACCAAGGACTATTGGGAGCTGTCAGCATTCGGTGGAATGGCCACGTGCCGGGATGGTGCCGCTTTTTTTGGCCCGAAGTTCGAGGTCAAGTTGGGCCACGCGAGTCTGTGAGGAGCAGGTGAAGAAACTGAAGCAGCTTGCAACAGAACGCCACTCAGTGTGCCAAGCTTTGCTGAGACAGCTGTGTTTTGGCATCACGACAGCTTGGCTCAAGAACATTTGAGGGCTATGGTACCCGATGTCAAAGTCAGCATCCGAAACTGAGGCAAGTGGCTGAGCCGAAGCTTTTTTATCCTGAAATATGGGGGCAGCCCGCAGATTCTGATTTTTTCTGCCTATGACTTGCCATGCATCTGCGCGTTAACGGCCTGTCTGGCTTCGTCTGCAGTTTGAGTCGCGCGACCAGCTGCAGCATTGCCGAGCCTCGGACTTCCACGCGTTCATGCCTTTCCAAATTCTACCCGACTAATGCTCAAGCATCAGGATTTGTGGCATGCTGTTCTGCCTGTTGCTTTATTTCCAATTGAGCTGGAGCGATTCCCTGCTCGCACGTGCGTCGCTTTGCCAGCTCCCTAATGCGCACTTCACACCCGGTGCGTTGGTCTCACGAGGAAGTGAAGTCCGGGATCCAGTCCTTGACGGGCATCCCCTGCATCCAGCAGAAAGTGGTCTGTGATGACCGTGAGTTGGAGGACGAGGAGTTGTTGGAAAGCCTGGTGCCGGATAACTCAATGGAAGTCGAGAGGCGGGTCCGTGTGCCTGTGCTTTCTGCCTTGGCCTGCGTACCAGTTAGGTCTTTGGAGCTCGTGCTGCTGCGAATTGATCCAGCTCGCGCAGAAGCATTGCACGCAGTGCGCTGCAACGGACTCTGTGGCTTGGCTTGCACGATTGGGGCTTTGCGTGCTCAGATTGGGGCTCTTGAGGCCTGGAGACGCTCCCGGAGGAACTGCGAGGGGACCGTGACATTGTTTTGGCTGCTGTTTTTGGGCCGCTTCTGGCAAGGCTTTGTTTTGTCTGTCAGACTATCCAACTCCAGTTGCTTTTCCCTGCTTTGTTTGTTGCTTATGTGTTTGTGGACATATACGCATGGCACAGTGCACACATCTTCTTACGCCTTTATTACATGTCGTTAGACAGCTACAAGGACCAAGCTGGAGAGAGAGAGAGAGATAGAGAGAGAGAGAGAGAGAGAGAGAGAGAGCGGGAGAGAATAGTTGAAGACGTCGTAGCATCACCATCCCTACACTGAGAGCATGTCCAGCAGCCTAGCATCACATTACAGTCATCACCAGCATCATTAGGATCACCAGCATCACTAGCATCGCCAGCAGTACAATCACAACATCACCACCATCACTAGCATCATCAGCATCATAAGCATCACCAACATTATGAGCATCGCCAACATTATGAGCATCGCCAACATTTGAGCATCGCCAACATTATTGGCATCACCAACACGATCAGCATCACCAACATTGTTAGCATCACCCACATTGTTAGCATGACCAACATCATTAGCATCACTCGTCACCAGCACTATAACCGGCATCACGAGCATTATCAGCATCAGCAAAATCACCAGCATCACCCGCATGGCTAGCACCACTAGCATCACCAGAACAAGCATCATCAGCACCAAATTGGCATCACCAAATTGGCATCGTCAGCGTAACTAGCATCACCAGTAGCACCAGTGCAAGCACAACCAACATCACACAGTATCGCCAATATCACCAGTGTGACCAGTCCACTCATCAGAAGCCTCCCAGCAGCTGCTGCAGCCAGGACAATTTCTCCCTTTTCTCGACTTGCGCAGCATCAGCAGCATTGCCAGTACCGTCGTGCATCACTGCAGTTTGCACAACGCGCCCCGCGAGGGCGGCATGCGGAGAAAAGAAACTACCTCACGCGGCCTGCATCACAAGGCGCATGGATACGCAGACACACTAACCATTTTTTGAAATGGAATAGGTTTCAACCTGCAGTGCCAGAAATACCACGTGTTCATGCTCGCGCTGTTTTGGTCACTGAGTGGGAGATGCGGAGAGTAGGGGAGGACCACCTGCTAAGGAGATGGGTCAGGAGGTGGATGTCAGAGAGTCAAAGAACATCACACCTCAGTGTGGTCAAAGACACCTGCAAAGAGAAAAGGAAGGATGACATCCACGCATGACCCTCCACCTATCATGCAGCAGCTGGAATCAGGGTGGGCGGGTGGAAAAAACAGAATGACTACTGCCATGTGAGCCTGAGGGAAGACCTCATGATGGCCCTGTGTGTAGGTTGGGAAAGGGCCACATGCGGCTTGACACACCGCAGGTCTTCCCTCAGGCTCACATGGCAGTAGTCATTCTGTTTTTTCCACCCGCCCACCCTGATTCCAGCTGCTGCATGATAGGTGGAGGGTCATGCGTGGATGTCATCCTTCCTTTTCTCTTTGCAGGTGTCTTTGACCACACCCTGAGGTGTGATGTTCTTTGACTCTCTGACATCCACCTGTCGTAGCATCATTGCTTTAGTCTCTGCTGTTGTTTGTGAGGCATGGAGTTTGAGCTGCCATTTGCATCTGAAAGTTAAAACGAGCCCAGAAGAAACTGATGCATGATGTGTAGCGTCCAGAATTTGCCTTTGCGATGTTGACTTCTGGCATCAACTCCAAACGTGTGAAGGACGTCATAGATCGAAGATGCAAGACAGAAGGGTGGCAGCGCGTGTTCATTTTCAGCAAATTCTCAGGTGAAGAACACCGGCTTTGCTGTGATTCACGCACACCCCGAGCTACGCAGCGACCGGGAGATCGCCTTGGCCTCTGTCAGCGACCGGGGCTTTGTGCTTCGATACCTGGAGGACTCGTTAAAGGCGAGACTTCCTCGAGAGCCTAGAGCTTGTTGCCTGTTGCCTGCTGTTGCCTGCTGTTGCCTGCTGCCTGCAAGGGCTTTTGAACGGGGGTCGAGGGGTGGAAGGCAGACCGCGGCGTGGTCCTGGCCGCTGTGGGTAACGATGGCTTTGCTTTGCGACACGCGTCAGACGGGCTGCGGGCGGATCGTGAGGTGCTGGCCTTGGTTCATAGAACTGAATAACTTCGAAGAGGCAAATAGAAGCATCTTGAAGGTGGCACTGCGCGCTGTGCGGACAAACGGGTCAGCAGTGCAGTATGTGGGCAACTGCTTGGCACAGGAGAGCTGAGCCACGTAGAGAGCTGCAGGTTTTTGCTAGGTTTTGATGGAAAGGACCGGGAGATTGCCTTGGCTGCGGTGAGCAGCAGTGGTGCTGCACTCAGGCGAGTCTCCACATGTGGCAAGTCCAACGTTGACTTTGGCACTTGGGCACTTTGGCAGGTATGTGGCACCAGTTTTCCGAAGAGACCGAGACGTGGTGCTGGCAGCTGTTCGCAGCTGTGGTCAAGCCTTGAAGTTCATCGAGGATGAGCGTTTGAAGCTTGGCAGTGGCACGTAGGTTGTAGCTCTGTGGAAGGTGTAGACAATCTGAGGAGAGAAGATCCAGAAGTGGCGCTGGCAGCCGTCAGATCAGATTTCACTGCCTTTCAGCATGTGCCTTTTCAGCTGAAGACCGACCGCACCATCGCTCTGGCTGCTGTGAAGCAGAGTGCAAGGATCTTCAAGAGCCTTCCCGAAACCGTGAAGTCGGACAGAGAGGCATCCTTGCGCGCATCACTGATCACTGTCATGCGGATTGCGCACATGCGGATGGATTGATCCTAGTTCAGGTGGCATTAGCAGCTGTCCAGAATGACGGCTTCTTGCTGAACCTAATCACCCAAGAGCTGCAGCACGATCGTCCCGCCCTTGTTCGATCCGATGCGTTGTGAATTTTCTGCTCAAGGTGATATTGTGCTGGCAGCAGTGAGTAACAGTGCCGTGCAGCTTGGATGAATGACCGAATGTTGGAAGCAAGTCAGCATGGATGAGCAAAAATCCGTCACTTATGTTTGTATTCCCAAGTAGGGCTGCCCAAGGCTCGGCTACGCCTGTGTGGAAATGCAGGAGGATCGGGAGGTGGTCCTGGCAGCTGTTCGCCATGAGGGTACCATGCTGCAGTACAGCTCAGGCCAGCTTCTTGCATCTCCTTTGACTTTATCAACAGTTGGCCTTTGGGGCGGGCGCAGGCAAGTTGAAGTCAGACGCAGAAGTCGTTCTGACAGCTGTGAAGCACAATGGCATCCCGGCCTCCACATTTTCTGCCACAGAAGCAGTGACGTTGTTTCGCTGGATCAAGACCTGAACACAGCTTGCACCTGCTTGCAATTGCTTGCACTTGCTTGCTTTGCTGCGCTTGCTTTGCTCTTGCTTTGCTCTTGATTTGCTCTTGCTTTGCACTTGCTTCTGATCTGAGGCTTTGCGGTTGTGTACGCAGATGGCAAGCTAAGATGCTGCCGAGAGGCAGCGTGGGAGCGAGGCGCACCACGTTGCTTGCGTTGCTTGGTGAACAGGTCATGCTCGAAGCTGTGCGCAACAGCGGCTCCGTCCTGCAGTCTCTTGGCTCCGATGGACGCGCCATATTCATTCAGCACTCAGCCCCTTCAAGTGGACGCATGCTTCTTCTCATAGCCGTCCTGTAAGGTGGGCTCCAGAAGAGTTGAAAATGGACCTGCAAGTAGCGCTGGCGGCCGTTGCTAGCAATCCAGCTGCCACAAAGCCTCTTGCCGCATTGCCTTCAGTTTGTTAAGAAGTGTGCCTTGCAGCCCGTTCTTCACTTTGCTAGTGTGCTTACTCTTCTGAGGTTTGTGTCCGAGGATGCCGAGCACGCAGCAAGTGATACGGCAACCATGCCAGTTGGTTGAACATGTGTGAGTTGCTTGATCGAGTCTCGAGGAGCTCAAAAAGAAGCGTGACTCTGATCGCATTTCTGCTATGCATCTATTTATGTGAACCGGATTCAAAGGATAAGTAGCGTGTGTTTCCTTGCTATCCTACCACGTGGAGAATTCGTCCAGGGGTACGTGTGGATAGAACTGGAAGCTGAGGAAAGTTCTGGCTGGCAGCGCTGCGCCAAAACATTGGCGTGACGGAGTTCCTGCCAAAGAAGCTGCGGCGTGACCAAGGACGGAGAGAGAGAGAGAGAGAGAGAGAGAGAGAGAGAGAGAGAGAGAGAGAGAGAGAGAGAGAAAGAGACGTGAGCGCATGGAGAGGGGGAGTCGAGCCGGTGCCAGGCTTCGCGCTGCTCCGCGCCCGTGCGCGGAGGAGGAACTTGCGAGCAAAAAAGCGGGGAGCGAGCCTTGCCAGCGGCAGCGGTTAGGTGAACTGGGCCAAGGGCTGCGCAAACTGAGCGCCGAGGCTTACAAGAAGCTGGACGCGGAGAAACAGCAGTTGGAGGCGGTCTTTGGGACATGTTCGCTTCAGCTGGTCGAGTCCAATCCATCTTGCAGGCGAAGCTGCAATCCGCACAAGGCTCTCCGAAGGACGGATTTTTGCTGAGGAAAAGTTGAGTAGCACACTAGCAGAATTGGGCTCAGGCCAGCAAACAGCTACCAGAAGTGCTGGGCAAAGTCCAGCTGGCGCTGGCTCAAGGCATAGCTTGCATGACATGCCTTAGCTTTCTGTGTGTCCTCGGGGGCACTTCTTGGGGCTACCCATGAGAGCAAGAAAATATGACCAATCCCGTGTTGTGCCGTTAGTTAAGCTAAGTTAGGCACTGGTCGAGTAACAAACTTCCCTCTGGCGTGCGCAGCCACACCAAATTTAGCCGTTCGTCAAGTCCTGACTAGATATGTTGTGGAGCCCACCATTCGTACGTAACGTGCATGACACGCTCCATCCAGCTCACGGCAAATGATTTGGCATGCCTCGATTGAAGTGTGCAGCAGGAAAGAAACAGGTCTCCGATTTGCGCACCACGGTGTGGCTGGCCACCTTTCGCCGGTTAAGTTGCGCTCTGGAAACAGACCTGGCTCAATCCCATTGCGAGACGTGACTGCCAGGTCGCCGCTGAAATCCAGCAGGTGCTGCCACAGGCTGGAAAATCAACAACAGAGCATTTAAGGTCACGGATCTTCGATGGCCAATCCCAGGTCTTGCATGAAGTGATGCAAAGCAAGGCCATTGCAATGCGAGTTTCATGGCAGTCGGCTCCGTATGCTTGAAGCCTGATCTCCGTTCAGGCTGCAGAGCTGAAGAAGCTGTTGGACGCAGGTGCACAGGAGCATTGGGCCGTGAGCCTTGCATGGCCCATTCAACTCGAAGGAACATGGCTTGGGAAGCAATTGGCTTGAAAGCGTCCACCATGTTGAGCAACTGCTCCAGGAGTGGAAAGAGAAATACAGCATCGAATGTGATCGCAGACGAAAGTCCCTTGGCCAAAGCCTGGCTACGCCGCCCTTGTGCCTGATGCCCTTGTGCGAGTCGAGCCGCGCGCCGAAGGCTGCATAATTTGGTGCAAGAGCTGAAAGGCCGGAATGCAGACGTCGGCATTGGGCATCCGGAATAGGCAACATCCGAGTCAACAGCGTGCAGGGAACATCCGAGTCTACTGCCGCGTGCGGCCGATGACGGATGCTGAGCCGGGAGCTCAGCCGGGGCCCGTGCTTGAGCCATGAGCTGCCAGACGCGACTTCGCAGGGCAGCCCAGGGCTGCTGCATCGCTTTTCCAGCTCCCGATGAGGCATGGCACGCGTGCCCGACCGCCCCAATGTGCATCTAGCCAGATTCAAATCAGCAATCCGGACCTGGGACTTAAGAAGCTGCGACCTCAACGCTCTCGCGGATAAATTGGTGAAGCTCGCCTTCCTTTCAAAGGTCTTGGCAGTTCAATGAGATCTACAGACAGAACTCGCAACAGGACTCTGCCATGGCAACTCGCATTTTGAGAGTTTTTCCAGGGCAGACTTTTGCAGGTTTTCGCATGTCCTGGCACGAGCTCGCACAATCATCGACTCTGGCAGGAAGACCTCTTCAGCGGAATTCGGGATTTGGTTGTCTCCATGCTCGATGGTTGCAGCCTAAAGAAAATGCCACTGAAGCATGCAAGGATGCCTTGCTTGATGGGATTTCACCGTGATGATGGCTCTGCCTGCAAGGTTACAATGTGTGCATGTTTGCCTATGGCCAGACGGGTTCTGGAAAGACCTTCTCTATGCAAGGATCAAAGACATGAGCTTAGCTCTCACACTTGTTTAGAGTGCATATGGGTGAGCGAGCCGTACTCCAGGCTTCTTTCTTAGCGTTGAGCCCAGGGTATGCATAGCCTCTGCCACTTGGGCCCAGGGAGAATCCTGGTGTCTACACTCGAACCTTCAGCGAGCTCTTCAAGGCTCATTTCCCAAGGCAGACCTGCATGGTGGAGCCTTGCGGCATTGCTGGCAGGTGGCCAAGGAGAGGATTGGCTGGAAGATCGAACTGAAGGGTGTGGGGCGCTCATTTTTGTCGAGTAAACGAACGCCACTGCTTTGCACCTGGCCGAAGGCTTGCGTGGAAATTTACAACGAGGCGGGGACGTGTCACATGCACAGATCATTGCATGACGCACGAGGAAATTCGAGATCTCTTGCTGGGGCCAAATGACAAGAAGCAGAAGCTGCAGGCAGCACTCGGTGCGACAGAGCCGGAGTGACTCGTTTGGTCACAAGGTCCGCCAGGGCAAGGAGGGAAACTTCGTGCCCGGCCTCACAATGCAGCCAATCCCCCAGATAGTGACACTCTGATGTGGCCCGGACAAGTCTGTTGCCTAAGGACGGTGCACAACGTGGAAGAGGTGGAGATGCTGCTCAACACGGCCCAGATGCCAGGAGCTTAGGCAATAAAACGAGAGCAACCTGCCTTCGGCATTTTGCCTGCTTGGATCAGCCTAGGAACCGAACGGTGGCAGCCACGGACATGAATTTGCACTCATCACGCTCTCATTTGGCCGCCTGCCCCCGAGCCTTTCCAATGTACACAATTGCGCAGTGCGTGCATAAGACAAGTGACTGCAAATTGCTCCGGGGAGATCAAGTGGATCGGCTTGTTGCCGCCTTTGAGACCAGGTCCAAATTCTTGGCACCATGACAAACCCGGACGGCAAGCAGTTCTCCTCTGCCATCACGCTGGCACGGTCTTAGACGTCTTTTTGTTGACCTTGAATGCGCTCTCAAGATGCATAGCCTGAATCTCAGATGTTTCTCTCGGGAGGTAGACCTTGCGGGCTCAGAGCGGCTGGCCAAGTCGGGGGTTTCTGGCGACCGGGCCAAGGAGGCGGGCAGAGAGCGAACGCACAACGTCCGGACGTTCGAACGGACTGGGTAGGCCATCGCCATCAACAAGTCTTTAAGTGCGCTGGGCGATGTGATTGCCGCCCGGGCCGGGCCTGCAGAGCACAGACTGGCGGCCGACATGGCTTCTGGTCTTGGCTAAAGGGCATTGCGCCCCATGAGACAGGCACAGAAGAACGCGCACACGCCTTACCGGAATTCCATCCTGACGCACTTTCTTCAGGAGATGGCTTTGGCAGGTGACTATATCATCATAATATCATCACATGTTTTCTTCAGCTTCGCCAGCCGCTGACCCTCACTATATTCAGCAGCTTGTTCGAGCCGCTCACAGAACAAGGGATCCTCTGTATCTCCAGCATCCCCGGCATCCTGCCATCCCCAACATCTGGACTGGATCCTGTTTGTTTGCCTCTTTTGTGGATGTCAAATCATTGCTCAGAAAGAGCTGAATTGTGGGATCTCCATGAGTCTCATATAGTTTGCTCCTATCAAATTTCCCACAGCACCTTCTGCATTTGCAGATCCAGTTGCCTCCAGCCAGGAATACGCTAGGCATGCAGGCTCTTGCGACTCCCAGATGTTGGTGCCTTGAAAGCTTTTGGCACTAACAAAAAACCCAGAGCAAAACACCCATTTCAGACCCAGAAGCCCCTACCGCGTTGCTTTTAGTGTCACCTGCTTTTTACCTGGCAAGCCACAACATGCATGGGTTGCGCTTCGCCCACACCTCCCTTTGCAAATGGCTCCATGCATGAACTCAAGCGAGTTAGTGGAGTGGACATTCAGAACTAGTCAGCCAATCTGCACTGCAGGACTCGCTGGGCGGGGACTCAAAAACTTTGATGCTGTTGCAGATCAACCCCTGTGCGAGCCACGTCGAGGACAGGCGGCAGCAATATGGTCGACTCAACTGTGTATCTGGATGCACGGCAATCAGCAAGTGGACTATTGCATTGTCATATCGCCCAAGATATTTTTTTGGACGGCTGTAAGTCTGAGGACTTGCGCGGGCCCCGCTCCGTTGTGCCCGAAAATAGGATGACCTAAATTGTTCGCTTTGACTGCGTACCACTTGCATCCGGCTAGCTTCCAGTCATCATCTCGGATATTGTTTCGATCAATCATTTTCTCTCTTTTGACGCTGTTCTAGAGATGATTTTTGGACCCGTACCCGGCATGTTCATGGCCTGATTTGGTTTGCCGGAGCCTGGATCTGTGACTTGCAGAGGGAGCGACCTTGGCACGAGGAGTCAATGTGTTCGCTGACCTTCGGTGCTCGGGTCAATGCCGTCGAGATGAAGAAGTCTTGACAGGCCACGAAATCGATGGCAACAAAGTGGAACATGTTCGCTTGGTCTTGACCCCAATAATTGTCCCCAGCATTTGCCCGGGTAACTTACACTGGCATGGCGTTTGTGCAGGTATAGTGATTGCCTGCAGACGCAGGGTGGCTAGAACACTTTTGTGTCGTGATCGAGAGGATCGCGCTGAAACCTTGCGTTCGGAAGTCCGGCTCGTCAAAAAAGGTCGGCATTCGGTGCTTGAAAAAAGCGTGCTTGATTGCAACCTATAGGACCAGTGGCCTGACCCAAATGACTTTGCACATTCTGCTTATTTGCATTTACAGCTCAAGTATAGCCGAAGGTGTCACTGCTTGATCGCGTCTTCTTCACATCCACAATGCGAAAGATCGTGGTATCCGATACCAGCAAAGGTTTCACCAGCAATTAAGTCACCAGACGAGTCATAGACCTGCTGCATGGCTTGTTAACCAGCGAGAGGCCCTCACCCGCAGAGAGGAAGCTTGGCCTAACAGCATTCCGCGCAACTGTTTGACAACTTCACCAGGAACTTGGCTTGAAGCTTTGTGACATGAAGCTCGCAAGGTCCATGATTCCAGCCATCCCAGAAAATGCTCCCATCCTCTCGGAGAAGGAAGCAGCGGAGGTTGGCCTCAAGCGCTATTTCTTCATGAGAGCTCAAGAACTTGCTGCACATTTCAATGCACTGAAGGCTCTCAAGCAGTTTGTGAAACGAAACAGGCAGAGTCCTAAGCTGGCAGACTAAAGTCGTTCTTGCTTGTTGGCATAGATTCCAATGTTTGCGCTGAGGAATCCCAAAGACCGTGCTAAGTTCATGAGTACGCCAACTACACTGACGTTGACTCCTGCAACCTGGACGCGAACGAAGACGGCTTGCAATGTGCTTTCGCTGCAATTGTTTCCTGCAGAAGAAATCAGGTCGAGGGCGAGGAGAAGGCAGAACCGCCTTGTGTATCATCAGCCAGCTTGCCTGGCTCAACTCTACAATTTGCAGGCAGGGAAGCAGCAATTCCTTTGGAGATCTACAGCGGTCTGTGTGCTTGCGAGCGCGTGTTGTGTGCTGATGTGGCAGGTTGCCCTCGAGGCGAGCAAGCACCAGATGATCCGGAGCTTGCAGAGGTGATTTCCAAGTTCGACATCTTTGATTCCATAGATGAGGAGCTGTGTCTTGCATCAAGCGACCTGCACGCTGTGCAGCCTCGCACTCGCAAGCATGGATAGCACGGCTGCAAATCTTGAGAGCATTTTGAAGCAGAGGAGCGCATCAAAGAATTTGAGGCAGCTGCTGAAAGAAGTCACCACCTCAGCGATTTGCAGGGGCAGCTCCTGGAAATTGTGGCATTGAGGTCGCGCTCAATCCAATTACAAGGAGTACAAAGCGAAGAGCAAGAAGGCTCCTTCGTGCAATGCACTCAATTCTGATGCCAAGCGGAATGCCCAAGCCTGTCAGATCGACCCAAACAAGTTTGCTTCGGTCTCCGTGGTGCAACGAAGAGAAGACGGGCACAGCGCAAGCATGCCACGTTTGGGCCGTGCTTTGCTGCTTCTCGCCACAGCATGTCTTCGGTATTTTGTCAATTCATGAAGAATATGTTCCGGGGTTCATAGACTCCTAGAATGTGGATGCCAGCTGACTGAACGCCTGCGGTGTATATTTGCCTAGTAAAGGGGATGACGTGGGGCAAATTCATTAAATACCACTAGGAGATGGGGGTTACTCACCGAACGTCATTGGGGGACAAATTGACTTTGGCAGCAACCGTACAAATTTCCAGTCTTGACCAGACCCAAGAGAACCCGTGCTACCTAGTAGAAATCCAGGGTGAGAAGTTACCCAGCCAACATCAATAAACAAACAGCACCAGCATCACCTGATTCCAAGGTTTTTCGTGCGCATTTCCCAGAGCACACAAGCGACAAACGAGGTTCACACCAATCAAAATAACTTCAAACAACTTGATGATAGGGAATGCATTTATTTGAGAAATCGTGTGTGCACACATATCGAAGATTTGCTGATCCAATGCTACATTTGCCTGTATGCATAAAACAAATACAGTTCTTGATGTTAATTGTCAGATTTGTGTATCTCTTCAATGGTGGATGATTAGCCAGTTGCTTTCGTCATTCTCATTTTACTTTGTCTCTTTTTGTCAGGAAGTTGCAAATCTTAGAAGCCTTGGAAAGAATACAAGATGGTACAGGCATGTGAGGCGCAGAGTCAACACATGGGCTCAAGCCAAAGAGGAGGGAACCGTCAGCTGAACCAACCAAGCGCAACTCTTCTTGCCAATGAAGCCAGGTGATGACATGAGCTGCTCAGACCGTTTGGTGAGCTTGGAAGTGCCTTTGCTCAGCGGCTGCGTGTTTGTGGGAGAACTGGCAAACGCTTACTTCTAGACTGAGTTATCTTGTGAACGCTACGTGGGGATGTTGGCATAGACAATTGGCCGCACATGGTCCGGCACCGCCAATCAATCCTGCGTTTGGCAGGATGTGGCAGGATCAATCCTGCGTTTGGCATCACCATTCAAGGCCACAGTCAGTAAAGCATCTGACCCAGTTGCACGTGACAGTTATCACTTTGCCATGTTCCTAAGCTTTTGAGATGTTCAGTATTTGTCTCTTGTCCTCGGGGGCCAGCCTCATGTTGGGCAGAGTCTCCCCAATGCAGGTTTCACCAATGGATCAGGGCTTCGCGCCATGAGAAAAATTCAGGGCTTCGTGCGTGTGGGCTCAACCGCGAGCATCTCACGCCCCATGAATCTACGTGGACCTTGCGTCAGCTCAAGCGGCCAAGCGGCCAAGCGGCCAAGCGGCCAAGCGGCCAAGCGGTCGACGCAGTGCAGCCACAAGAAATTCAGCGGTCCCGCGCTCGCGGTCTTTTTTTTAATATTAAAGCACTCTCTGTTCTGCTATTTTTTAGCTCATCCAAGCTCATCAATCCAAGGCTGCGCAGCGCCGCTTCGTCCATGGGAGCCTGAAATCTCACAGGAGGGTCTGTGGGGCAAGCTGCTAGCTGACTCAGACCTGCTCTCAGGACCCATGAAATTTGGCCTCGTGATCCTGGCCGCTTTGTAACTGCCTTACCGGCCACTTTGTGAATGCGAACGTTTGCCAACTCGAGAAACTGCACGGGAGGCATTCGTTACCACTCAGTGCGGCACTTGGAGCAATCATGAAGCTTGCAAACTTGTGGAACTTGTGCCATACCAAACTTTCAGCATTGCCAGGAGCTGAAAGCACTGCTTGCGAGGCACGTGTGAAGACACAGGTGCGCAACGGGTGCACCGACCTCTGTAGGTGCAAGATGGCTCATTCGGCCTAGAGGCTGCCTGTGGCGACTTTCACGCCCGACACGCCCAACAAGCCGACGGCCACAGCCTCAGGTGGCATAAGTAGGTAGGCGGTTGCTTTTTCTGTTTTACCGCCGTTTTGGTTGCTTTTTCTGCTTTTGCACTAGACGAGCACTAGACAGAGCACTGGACGAGCACTAGACAGAGCACCAGACGAGCAGTGGACGAGCACTAGACAAGCGCTAGATGAGCACGGGACGAGCGCCGGAATGGGGTGAGCACGAGCCACCTGCGGAAATTTCTGGACAATTTCCGGGCAGAGAAGAGCACTAGACAGAGCACCAGACGGAGCGCTAGACGAGCACTGGACGAGCGCCAGACGAGCACTAGACGAGCGCTAGACAAAGCTCTAGACGAGCACTAGACGGAGCACTCGACGGAGCACTGGACGAGCACTGAACGAGCACTGGACGAGCGCCAGAAGGCTCTAGGGAGGGCACAACCCCCGGAAATTTCCGGAAAATTTCCGGGGATAGAAGAGCACTAGACGGGCGCTGGACGGAGCACTAGACGAGCACTAGATGGAGCACTAGACGAGCGCTAGACGAGCGCCAGACGAGCGCTACACAAGCACTAGACGAGCACCAGACGAACGCTAGACGAACGCTAGACAAGCACTAGACGGAGCACTAGACGGGCACTGGACGAGCGCTAGACAGAGCACTAGACGAGCACTAGACAGAGCGCTAGACGAGCGCTGGACGAGCGCTAGACAAGCACTGGACGAGCGCGGGGCCGGAATGGGGAGAGCGCGAGCCACCCCCGGAAGTTTCTGGAAAATGTCCGGGCATAGAAGAGCACTAGACAGAGCACCAGACGAGCGCTTGACGCTGCACGAGCACTAGACGTTCACTGGACGAGCACTAGACGAGCACTAGACAAGCACTAAGCAGAGCACTAGACGAGCGCTGGACGAGCACTAGACGAGCACTAGACGAGCGCTAGACGAGCGCTAGCGCGACGAGAACTAGACACTAGACAATGCACAAGACGAGCGCTAGACGGGCGCTAGACGAGCACTAGACAAGCGCCAGACGGAGCGCTAGACGACGCACTGGACGAGCTGGACGAGCACTCGGCGAGTGCTAGACACTAGACAGAGCGCAAAACGAGCACCGGACGAGCGCACTAGACAAGCACGAGATGAGCGCTGGACGAGCGCTAGACAAGCGCTAGACGAGCACTGGACGAGCGCCGGAATGGGGAGAGCACGACCCACCCCCGGACATTTCTGGAAAATTTCCGGGCATAGAAGGGCGCCAGACGAGCGCTGGACGAGCACGAGACGACCACTAGACGAGCGCTCGACGAGCACTAGCTGGACGGAGCACTAACGAGACAAGCGCCACTAGACGAGCGCGAGACGAGCACTAGACGAGCACTAGACGAGCGCTAGACGATCACTAGACGAGCGCTTGACGAGCGCCGGACGAGCACTCGACGAGCACTAGACAGAGCACTAGACGAGCGCTGGACGAGCACTAGACGAGCACTAGACGAGCACGAGACAAGCGCCACTAGACGAGCACGAGACGAGCGCTAGACGAGCACGAGACAAGCGCCACTAGACGAGCACGAGACGAGCGCTAGACGAGCACTAGACGAGCGCCAGACGAGCGCTGCACGAGCACTGGACGAGCGCTAGACGGAGCACTAGACGAGCGCTGGGCGAGCGCTAGAATAGGGAGAGCGCGAGCCACCCCCGGAAATTTCTGGAAAATTTCTGGGGATAGAGAAGCGCTCGGAGCACCGCTAGACGAGCGCTGGACGGAGCACTAGCTAGACGAGCAGTGGGCGCGCCAGAAGAGCACTACACGGGCGCTAGACGAGGACTAGACGATCACTAGACGAGCGCTTGACGAGCACTGGACGAGCACTCGACGAGCACGAGACAAGCGCCGCTAGACGAGCACGAGACGAGCACTAGACGAGCGCTAGACGAGCGCTGCACGAGCGCTAGACGAGCACCGCGCGAGCGCTAGACGAGCACTGGACGAGCGCTAGACAAGCGCCGCACGAGCACTAGGCGAGCGCTGGACGAGCGCTAGACGAGAACTAGACACTAGACAGAGCACTAGAGGAGCACTAGACGGGCACTAGACGAGGAGTAGACGAGCGCTAGACAAGCACGAACGAGACGTGCGCCAGACGAGCGCTAGACAGAGCACTAGACGAGCGCTGGACGAGCGCTAGACGGAGCACCAGACAAGCACTGGACGAGCGCTAGACGAGCAATTGGACGAGCGCCAGAAGGCTCTAGGGAAATTTCTGGAAATTTTCTGGGGATAGAAGAGCACTAGACGGGCGCTGGACGGAGCACTAGACGAGCGTTAGACGGAGAACTAGACGAGCGCTGGACGAGCGCCAGACGGGCACTGGACGGAGCACTACACAAAAACTAGACGAGCGCTAGACGATCACAGACGAGCGCTGGACGAGGACTAGATGAGCATTAGACGAGCACTAGACAAGCACTAGACGAGCGCTAGACAAGCGCTAGACGGAGCACTAGACGAGCGCTGGACGAGCACGAGACGAGCGCTAGACTAGCGCTAGACAACCACTATAGACAGAGCGCTAGCGAGCACTGGACGAGCTCTAGACGGAGCAGTAGACGAGCACAGACGAGCGTTGGACGGGCGCCAGACGAGCCCTAGACGAGCGCTAGAGGAGCACGAGCACTAGACGAGCGCTGGACGAGCGCTAGACGGAGCACTAGACAAGCACTGGGGTGAGCAGGAGCCACCCGCGGAAATTTCTGGACAATTTCCGGGCAGAGAAGAGCACTAGCTTGACGAGCGCCAGACAAGCACTAGACGAGCACTAGACGGGCACTAGACGAGCGCTAGACGGGGACTAGACGAGCGCTAGACGGGCACTAGACGAGCGCCAGACGGGCACTAGACGAGCGCCAGACGGGCGCTAGACGAGCACTAGACGGGCACTAGACGAGCGCTAGACGGGCACTAGACGAGAACTAGACGGGCGCTAGACGAGCACTAGACGGGCACTAGACGAGCGCTAGACGGGCACTAGACGAGCACTAGACGGGCACTAGACGAGCGCTAGACGGGCACTAGACCAGCACTAGACAGGCACTAGACGAGCACTAGACGGGCGCTAGACGAGCGCTAGACGGGCACTAAACGAGCACTAGACGGGCACGAGACGAGCGCTAGACGGGCACGAGACGAGCGCTAGACGGGCGCTAGACGAGCGCTAGACGGGCACTAAACGAGCACTAGACGGGCACTAGACGAGCGCTAGACGGGCACTAGACGAGCACTAAGCGCTAGACGGGCACTAGACGAGCAGTAGACGGGCACTAGACGAGCACTAGACGGGCACTAGACGAGCACTAGACGGGCACTAGACGAGCACTAGACGGGCAGAAGATGAGCGCCAGACGGGCACTAGACGAGCACTAGACGGGCGCTAGACGAGCGCTAGACGGGCACTAGACGAGCACTAGACGGGCACTAGATGAGCACTAGACGGGTACTAGACGAGCACTAGACGGGCGCTAGACGAGCGCTAGACGGGCACTAGACGGGCACTAGACGAGCACTAGACGGGCACTCGACGAGCACTAGAAGGGCACTAGACGAGCAGTAGACGGGCACTAGACGAGCACTAGACGGGTACTAGACGAGCGCTAGACGGGCACTAGACGAGCGCTAGACGGGGAGTAGACGGGGAGTAGACGGGCACTAGACGAGCACTAGACGGGCACTAGACGAGCGCTAGACGGGCGCTAGACGAGCACTAGACGGGCACTAGACGAGCACTAGACGGGCACTAGACGAGCACTAGACGGGCACTAGACGAGCGCTAGACGGGACGAGCATTAGACGACGAGCGCTAGACGGGCACTAGACGAGCACTAGACGGGCGCTAGACGAGCACTAGACGGGCACTAGACGAGCACTAGACGGGCACTAGACCAGCGCTAGACAGAGCGCTGGACGAGCACTAGCCGAGCACTAGACGGAGCACCAGACGAGCACTAGACGAGCGCTAGACGGAGCACTAGACGAGCAGACGAGCGCTAGACGAGCACTAGACAGAGCGCTGGGCGGAGCACTAGACGAGCGCTGGACGAGCGCCAGACGAGCGCTGGGGGAGCGCCATAAACCTAAACCTAATATCCTAAGCCTAAATCCGAAACCTAAACCCTAAACCTAAACTCCTATATCTAAAAACCTAAGCCTAAATCCTAAATAAACCGAACCTAAATCCTGAGCCTAAATCCTAGACCTAAATCCGTGACCTCGTTCCTGAACCCAAATCACACACCCAAATCCTAAACCTTAAAAGGCACCCCGCCAGCAGGAACCCTAAAAGACCCGCCAGCAAGAACCCTAAACGGCGCCCCGCCAGCAGGAACCCGAAAAGACATCCCCAGCAGGAACCCTAAAAGGAATCCCGCCAGCAGGAACACTAAAAGGCGCCAGCAGGAACCCTAAAAGACATCCCGGCGGCAGGAACCCTAAAAGCCAAAAAACCAAAGCCCAAAGCCAAAAGCCAAAACCAAAAGCCAAAACCAAAAGCCAAAAACCAAATCCAAAAGCCAAAGCCAAAAGCCAAAACCTAAATCCTAAACCAAAACCTAAACCTAAAAACCCTAAGCCTAAATCCTAAACCTAAACCCTAAACCTAAAAAACCTTAAACCTATAAACCGTAAAACCTCAAAACCCTAAACCCAAACCCTAAGCCTAATTCCTAAACCTAACAATCCTAAACCTAAAAAACCTTAAACCTATAAACCGTAAACCTAAAAATCCTAAACCCAAATCCTAAACCTAAAAACCTTAAACCTAAAAAGCCTAAGCCTAAATCCTAAACCAAATTCCTAAACCTAAGTCTTCAACCTAAATCGTAGACCTCAAAACCCTAAACCTAAATCCTAAACCTAAATCCGAAACCTAAACCCTAAACCTAAAACTTCTATACCTAAAAACCCTAAGCCTAAATCCTAAACCTAAATCCTAAACCTAAAAACCATAAACCCAAACCCTAAACCTAGCTCCTAAACCTGAAAACCCTAAAGCTAAAAACCCTAAACCTAAATCCTAAACCTAAAGCCTAAACCTAAATCCCAGACCTAAACCCGTGACCCCCCAAAAAGAGCAAAAGCAACCTGAGAACGCCAAAAGCAGGAAAAGCAACCAACAAGGTCTGGAAGCCGCCTCAGGTCCATTTCGCTTGTGAGAGACTTTCTGCTGCCGCACATGGTTTTTCCAAAGGACATGTCGCAGATGACCCGATGCTGCTTGCTACTTTCATGATCCTCCGAGCGGTGTTTGCCCCAGTCTACTTGGCATAAGCTCCTTCGACCCTCGCAGTTCCCGGAAGGCGATTGCCTTGCGCAGTCTCTATGAGGGCTCGCAGACTGTGATGTGGTGTGGCACTCGGAGCTGAAGGATCCGTTTTTTTTTTGTTTTGTTTTTTTTTCTCCCCCTTTTTTTTTCTTTTTTTCTTTTTTCTCTTTCTTCTTATTTTTATTTATTTGTTCATTTTCATTTTTTTTTCTTAAACGCATGAGCTGTGCCAGGCAAGGCATTGCTTTTGCCTGCGCCACACGTTTCATTGCAAATGCTTCGGTTGCGACCTCAGTTTGTGGTTCCAGTTCTCGTTCAAACCCGCGAGATGCACGTTCGTGCAAATCCCAGGATTCAGAGCTGGAGCTCGCATTCTCAGGCAAGTTGGTACACAAAGAATGGCAAGTTGTTCATCTCGCAATGTTTCGATAATTTTGACATTGGATTGCAATGTTTCGTCTCGCAGGCCTCAGAGAGGTGATGCACGTGTACGGCCTGCGGACTGTTCTCAGGTGGGGAAAAGTTGCAGCCACTGCCTTGCCTTGGAGAGCGCCGTGCAGGCAGCTTCTGCCAACGTGCTCCTGAGATGTGCTATCAAATGGTCTCACTTGCCCCCCAATCCTCATAGGATTGCTCAAAGGGAAGCAGACTCTGGACGCCACATCTTGCGCAGAGCAAGGTGGTGGCCAACATTCATGTCAATTGAGCACGTCTTGCAAAATTGGTGGAGAAAGAGAAGCAGGGGGGAAGGGGTTGAATCTTTTCCTGGCATTCTCAAGGTCTAGCAGACTCCAGCAGCCTAAAGTGAGTTTGTTCATACACTTTTCCAATACACACTGTTGCAGGACACGAGGACGGGAAGGCAAAGGGAGAAAGGGAGCACAGATTGAAACGGAGGAAAGGGAGGAAAGGGAGGAAAGGGAGGAAAGGGAGGAAAGGGAGAAAAGGGAGAAAAGGGAGGAAAGGGAGGAAAGGGAGGAAAGGGAGGAAAGGGAGGAAAGGGAGGAAAGGGAGGAAAGGGAGGAAAGGGAGGGAAGGGAGGAAAGGAGGGAAGGGAGGGAAGGGAGGGAAGGGAGGGAAGGGAGGGAAGGGAGGAAAGGAGGGAAGGGAGGGAAGGGAGGGAAGGAGGGAGGGAGGGAAGGAGGGAAGGAGGGAGGGAGGGGGGGTGGGAGGTGGGAAGGTACAAGGAAGGAGGGAGGGAGGGGGGGTGGGAGGTGGGAGGGAGGTACAAGGAAGGAGGGATGGGAGTGAGGGAGGAAGGACGGCCGAGTTGTAAGATTGGAGCGGTGTGAAACACTGTTCGGGAGTTCTGGAATTGAAGAAAGTACGAACATTTTTCCTTGGTAAATCCAATCATTTTTTTGTCACAGAGAGGGGCTGGCGGTCAGTGATTCTGCTGGCTCGAGACACACATGCAAGCTGTGTATGCGGGAGCAATGTTGCCCAGGAGAGAGCTGCAGCCATTGAGCAGGCAACTGTTAGCCCCACAGTAGGCTCGTGAAGTGACTCAGGAAGAGGAGACACCGAGCTGCATGGGTAGCATATGTAACATGTGTAGCCAGAGTGTAACCGGAGTGTAACATATTTGCCATATGTTTGGTGTGCGATTCAGCGATGGCTGCCTTCGTGAAAAGCTATGGCCTGCAGTTGGTAGACCGCAGTGGCAAGGAGTTCGACGTGCTTGGGGCTTGGCCGGAGCGAGGCTTTGGAAGTTCAAGGCACTCGGACTACTCGGACTCGGATGTCAGGCAGCAGCTCACAGCTGCGGATGTCATCGCGTTCTACTTCTCCGCTCACTGGTGTCCGCCATGCAGGACTTGAGACGGACACAACTTGAACGCCTTTGCAGAGCTTTTCCAGAGGAGCTTCACGCCTTTGCTGAAGAAGTTCTACGCTGCTTGCACAAACTTGCACAAACTTGCACCAACTCCCAAGTTGCATAGTTTATGCCAGCCCCGCAAGCTGTAATTGCAGTGTCAGCCTACTTGCAACTTGACCTTCGAGGAAACTCTGCACGCCCATGGTCTGGCACTTAGTCCGATGCAGATGTTCTCCGCACTCTAAAAGCAAAACTGGCAAAACTGGCCAGATGCCTGAGCAATTCAGAGCATGTATGACACAGCGACACATCAACGTGCGCGATGGAGCGTTGCGAAGCGAACTGTCCTCCCTCTGAGAATCGTGGAATGGGAAGTGCGAGGCGAACGCTCCTTGAAGATCATCTTCGTCTCCAGCGCCATAGTCCTCAGCATGCCGGCAGTCAATGAGCAGTTTTTGATCATGCTCGAAGCTTTCAGACCTTCATGTTGCAGGACCAGTCAGAGCATGACATGTGGAAGTACGTGCATCTCGGTCGCAACGACAACTTTGCCTTGCCTGTGGAAGTATGTTCATCTCTCCAGGTATGACTCACATGGTGGGCTGCTCAGCCGCTCGAATCATCTGTGGCAGTGTGGGGAATTCACCCAGGCGATTGGCTGGCGCTGAAATTCAGCAGTGAGCTGAAGGACAGGCTGTCGCGACAATTTCAGGCGGGCTGGAGAGCCGGGCCGGGGTCAGCCAGGGCAATCGGGTGGCCGGCCGGACCACTTGCTCTTTTTTGGTTCTGGCAGGTCTCTGGGATTCCCCAGCTCATCGTCATTGATGGCGTTGGGCGCCAGGCGAGGACGTTCGGCTTGAGGCTTGGAGCGGACTCAGACACCTCGGACGTGGGCCTTCTTCAGATTTTAGAAGCGGCATAAAGGCATTGCCGCACTCACTGCGAGGCACTGAAAAACCCTGCCTGTGGAGAGGTTGCCTCTGCCAGGCAGTGCGCGATGCGCGTGCAGAAGTTATGGCTGCCACATCATCTACACAGGTGTGCGGCTCATGTTTCAGTACCACTTGCTACTTGCTGCGTTCCCAATTGCGCTCAGGTCTTGACAACATACCTGGGCTGGAAATCTTCAGCTGGAGCATCTTCTGCTCCGCAGGTGAGATGAAGTTGTTGGTCTGCCGGACATGCACTTGGAAAGCTCCCCCCCGTTACCGTTTAGGAGGTTTCATCTGGTCTTCTGGCGCGAGAGACTCAGTTGGTCAAACATGCCGACTCTCACGTGCATGAGAAGTCAGGCCTGGAAGTCGTGTGAAGATCCGAGGGCTGCAAAGTAAGAGCCGAGCTTATGAGCTTTTGCCGCTCGGCCCAGTGCGTGCTGTCCAGGCCCGAGAACAACGGCCTGGAAGGTGTGGTGCAAAGGCCCGGTCACTGATCATTTGATCATTTGATCACTGCAAGTGAAGGGGGAACGAGGGAACCGGTCATGAAGCGACCCGTGCCAGCTTCGACAACTCCCAGCGCAGATATGTGGTCAACATCGCTGACAGGACCGCCTTTTTGCTGAGTGCTGGCTTGACATTGAACGGCAATCGGGCTCACATGTATGGCAACTGAATGGCTTGCTCTGGGCAGGGGATGCTGGGATTAAGTAAAAATTGCTTGGGGAAGGCCGCTGTCTTTGAAGCCTAGCAACCTGCCAAGCACTCAGAGACATGTATTTTTGTGGAAAATGCTACAAGAGACCAGGGAGGCTCTTTGCAGGGGCTCTTTGCAGAGGCTCTTTGCAGAGGCTCTTTGCAGAGGCTACATGTCTTTTAGACATCTTGTAGCCACCAGTTTGCCTCAGGCTCCAGATTGTCCAGCTTCGAGTGCTCCATGCACGCAGAGACTTCGCGTCGCATGCAAGTTGATGGAGGTACGAGGCCCAGAGCCTGAAGACCCGTGCAGCCGGCATGGAGGTTGCAAAATTTCGCACATTTGCTCCCAGTCTAACAGTAAATAGAAATGATTTGCTTTTAGATCCAAACACTTCCTGTCAGACTCTGAGGTGGCAGGAGGCAGAGCTCAAAGATTTAGACGAGGCGCCCATGAAACCTGCCACAGGCTTGACAGATGTCAGACGTCTGTGTCTGAGTCCAGGCGTCTGGCGAGTTTCTATGTGCCCTGCCTGATCGGGAGGCCAGAGCGAATTGGCGCTTCTGCTTTGGTGATTCCTTCTCGTTGCGGCATTTGCCTCGTTTGCAACTGAGCCTTTTAGTTCTTATCTGCTTATCTTTTCTTTTAGCTTATCTTCTTTTCTCAGGTTCGTTTGAGGTTGGGGCCGAGAGTCCACGTGAACGCTGGAGCGGTTGTGGCGGCTGGAGCCTCAGACTGTGAAATTGGCGCTGCTGGCCATGCCCTGAGGTGCATGGGCTGCAGAACGAGTCCGCGAAGCAGTGGAACGAGCAAAACGGAAAAGCCGCGCCTTCGGGCGTTTTCTTCTTTCAGGCAGAGACGTAGACAGGTAAGACAGGGCCTTGAGACAGGGCATGGTGAGAGGCAAAAGAGAAGTCTAGTCTGAACACAAGGAGCCCTGAAAGCTGAAGTCGCCCAAGGTCTCAGACTTCGATGAGGCCACACAGAGGCACGGCAACCAAGCTGACAGGAGCCTTTGCCGTGCTCTTTGGAGATGGACCCCGCGGCTATGAGCTTTGTGAGGGATGCCTAGGTGTGTGTGTGTGTGTGTGTGTGTGTGTGTGTGTGTGTGTGTGTGTGTGTGTGTGTGTGTGTGTGTGTGTGTGTGTGCAGCCCTGTGCCAACAGTTGTGCAACGTCAAAGCATATGTAGAGCCGGCAGTTATTGGCTTGTATTTTAACGCCTCCGGCTCAGGCCGCCGACATTACAGGCCTGCTTTCTTATTTGCGTCCCTTTGGAATTGTCCCCGTGCCCCCTTCCCCTCTGAGATTTTTGCCCCCCTTTGTTTGTTGAGATCCATTCCCCCTTTCCGCCCTAAGGCCTTGTCTTCCTCTGATTTTTCCCTTGTCCTCCCTAAGATGTTTTCCCCCTCTCCCTGTTGAGATCCTTTCCCCCCTTTCCCCCCTAAGGCCTTTTCCCCCCTGAGATCTTCTCCCTTTTCCTCCCTTTCCCCCACTTTCCCCCCTACGGCCTTTTCCTCCCTGAGATCTTTCCCCCCCTCTCCCTGTTGAGATCCTTTCCCCCCTTTCCCCCCTACGGCCTTTCCCCCCGCTGAGATCTTCTCCCTGTTCCTCCTTAAGATCCTTTGCCCCCTTTCCCTGTTGAGATCCTTTCCCCCCTTCCCTTTAAGGCCTTTCCAGATCTTCTCCCTTTTCCTTCCTAAGATTGTTTCCCCCCTTTCCCTGTTGAGATCCTTCCCACCCTTTCCCCCCTCAGGCCTTTCCCCCCCTGAGAGCTTCTCCCTTTTCCTTCCTTAGATCTTTCCCCCCTTTCCCTGTTGGCCTTTTTTCCCCCAGATCTTCTCCCTTTCCTCCCTAAGATCTTTTCCACCCCTTTCCCTTTGCCCCCAGATCTTCTCCCTTTCCTCCCTAAGATCTTTCCGCCCCTTTCCCTGCTCAGATCCTTTCCCCCCTTTCCCCCCTAAGGCCTTTCCCCCCCTGAGATCTTCTTTCTCCCTTTTCCTCCCTAAGAGCCTTTGCCACCTTTCCCTGTTGAGATCCAGTCCCCCTTTCCCCCCTAAGGCCCTTTCTCCCTCTGAGTTTTTCCCTTTTCCTCCCTACGATGTTTTCCCCCTTCTCCCTGTTGAGATCCTTTCCCTCCTTTCCCCTCAAAGGCCTTTTTTCCCCCCGCGATCTTCCCCCTTTTCCTTCCTAAGATCTTTTCCCCCCTTTCCTTGTTGAGATCCTTTCCCGCCCTTTCCCCCCTAAGGCGTTTTCCCCCCCAAGATCTTCTCCCTTTTCCTCCCTAAGATCCTTTACCCCTTTCCCTGTTGAGATCCTTTCCCCCCTTTCCCCCCTAAGGCCTTTCCCCCCCTTTTTTTTTGTCCCTTGTCCTCCCCAAGATCTTTTCCCTTGGTTGAGATCCTTTCCCCCTTTCCCCCCAAGATCTTCTCCCTTTTCCTCCCTAGGATCTTCTCCCACCTTTCCCTGTTGAGCTCCTTTCCCCCTTTTCCCCCTAAGGCATTTTCAGATCTTCTCCCTTTTCCTCCCGAAGATCCTTTGCCCCCTTTCCCTGTTGAGATCCTTTCCCCCTTTCCCCCCTAAGGCTTTTTCCCTGCCTGGGATCTTTTCCCTTTCCTCACTGATATGTTTCCCGCCCTTTCCCTGTTGAGATCCTTCCCCTCCTTTCCTTCCTAAGGCCTTTCCACCCGCTGAGATTTTCTCCCTATTCCTCCTTAAGATCCTTTGCCCCCTTTCCCCGTTGAGATCCTTTCCCCCCTTCCCTTTAAGGCCTTTCCAGATCTTCTCCCTTTTCCTTCCTAAGATTGTTTCCCCCCTTTCCCTGTTGAGATCCTTCCCACCCTTTCCCCCCTCAGGCCTTTCCCCCCCTGAGAGCTTCTCCCTTTTCCTTCCTTAGATCTTTCCCCCCTTTCCCTGTTGGCTTTTTTTCCCCTAGATCTTCTCCCTTTCCTCCCTAAGATCTTTTCCACCCCTTTCCCTGTTGAGATCATTTCTCCTTTTTTTTCCCCCAAGTCCCGAGATCTTCTCCCTTTCCTCCCTAAGATCTTCCCCCCCCCCCCCTTTCCCTGCTGAGATCCTTTTCCCCCTTTCCCCCCTAAGGCCTTTCCCCCCCCTGAGAGCTTCTCCCTTTTCCTTCCTAAGATCTTTTCCCCCCTTTCCCTGTTGGGCTTTCCCCCCTAAGTCCTTTTCTCCCAGATCTTCTCCCTTCCTCCCTAAGATCTTCCCCCCCCCCCCCTTTCCTCCCTAACATCTTTCCCACCCTTTCCCTGTTGAGATCCTTTCCCCCCTTTCCCTCCCAGTGGGGGCTTCCCCCTTTTCCTTCCTAAGATCTTTTCCCCCCTTTCCCTGTTGGGCTTTCCCCCCTAAGTCCTTTTCTCCCAGGTCTTCTCCCTTTCCTCCCTAAGATCTTCCCCCCCCCCTTTCCTCCCTAAGATTGTTTCCCCCCTTTCCCTGTTGAGATCCTTCCCTCCCTTTCCCCCCTCAGGCCTTTCTTTTTGTGAGAGCTTCTCCCTTTTCCTTCCTTAGATCTTTCCCCCCTTTCCCTGTTGGCCGTTTTTCCCCCAGATCTTCTCCCTTTGCCTCCCTAAGATCTTTTCCACCCCTTTCCCCGTTGAGATCATTTCTCCCCTTTCCCCCCTAAGGCCTTTGCCCCCAGATCTTCTCCCTTTCCTCCCTAAGATCTTTCCCCCCCTTTCCCTGCTCAGATCCTTTCCCCCCTTTCCCCCCTAAGGCCTTTCCCCCCCTGAGATCTTTTCCCTTGGTTGAGATCCTTTCCCCCTTTCCCCCCGCGATCTTCTCCCTTTTCCCCCCTAGGATCTTCTCCCACCTTTCCCTGTTGAGCTCCTTTCCCCCTTTTCCCGCCTAGGCCTTTCCCCCCCTGAGAGCTTCTCCCTTTTCCTTCCTTAGATCTTTCCCCCCTTTCCCTGTTGGCTTTTCTTCCCCCAGATCTTCTCCCTTTCCTCCCTAAGATCTTTTCCACCCCTGCCCCTGTTGAGATCATTTCTCCCCTTTCCCCCCTAAGGCCTTTGTCCCCAGATCCTCTCCCTTTCCTCCCTAAGATCTTTCCCCCCTTTCCCTGCTGAGGTCCTTTTCCCCCTTTCCCCCCTAAGGCCTTTCCCCCCCCTGAGAGCTTCTCTCTTTTCCTTCCTAAGATCTTTTCCCCCCTTTCCCTGTTGGGCTTTCCCCCCTAAATCCTTTCCTCCCAGATCTTCTCCCTTTCCTCCCTAAGATCTTCCCCCCCCTTTCCTCCCTAAGATGTTTCCCACCCTTTCCTTGTTGAGATCCTTTGCCCCCCATCTTTTCCCCCCTTTCCCTGTTGGCCTTTTTTCCTCAGATCTTCTCCCTTTCCTCCCTAAGATCTTTTCCACCCCTTTCCCTGTTGAGATCATTTCTCCCCTTTCCCCCCTAAGGCCTTTTTGCCCCAGATCTTCTGCCTTTCCTCCCTAAGATCTTTCCCCCCCAGTTCCGTGTTGAGATCATTTATTTCCCCCGTTTTCCTTCTAAGGCCTTTTCCCACCCTCAGTTCTTCTCCATTTTCCTCCCAAAGATCTTTCCCCCCCTTTCCTCCCTAAGTCCTTTTCCCTTGAGATCTTCTCCCTTTTCCTCCCCTAAGATCTTTTGCCACCTTTCCCTGTTGAGAGCCTTTCCCCCCTTTCCCCCCTAAGGCCTTCGTCCCCCCTCCTTTCCCCCCCTTTCCCCCCTAAGGCCTTTTCCCCCCAAGATCTTCTCCCTTTTCCTCACAAAGATGTTTTCCCCCCTTTTCTGTTGAGGCCCTTTCCCCCCTTTCCCCCCTAAGGCCTTCTCCCTTTGCCTCCCCAAGATCTTTTCCCCCTTGAGATCCTTTCGCCCTTTCCCCCCTAAGGCCTTCCCCCCCCTGAGATCTTAAGGCCTTTTCCCCCCCTGAGATCTTCTCGCTTTTCGATCCTTTCCCCCCCTTCCCCCCCCCAAGGCCTTTTCCCCCCCCTGAGATCATATCCCTTTTCCTCCTTTTTCCTCCCTAAGATGTTTTCCCGCCATTCCCTGTTGAGATCCTTTCCCCCCTTTCCCCCCTAAGGCCTTCCCACCTTTCTTTATTGAGATGCTTTCCCCCCTGTCCCCCCGAAGGCCTTTTCGCACCCTGAGTTCCTCTCCCTTTGCCTCCCTAAGATCTTTTCCCCCCTTTCCCCCTTAAGGCATTTTTCCCCAGATCTTCTCCCTTTCCTCCCTGAGATCTTTCCGCTGTTGAGATTCTTTCCCCCTTCCCCCCTTCATTTCCTTCACCAGCATGGGCAGCATCCCCAGCATCACTTGCATCATCCGCATCCTTGGCAGGCGCTGATGCGGATGATGCAGTTGATGCTGGCGATGTGCCGCTGGAGCTCCTAAGGATGCGAAAGCGCACCCGGGGGGAATCGAACACCCCAATGTTTTTGACAAACTGGGTTGCGCAAGCCCGCACAATGAACAGATTTAGTGAAGCGTCTTCGAATCACCCCCCCCCCCCCGGGGAGGGGTTAGGGGAGGGGTAACAGGTAAAGAGGTAAGGAGCATTTTTTGTGTCCAACACGCCGTCTGTTGTCGGCGGATTTCCTCTGTGAGAGATTTGCAATCAAAGCGGATTTTAGTTTTCCGAGGTTGCGACGTTTCTCCACCGAACGGCCCTTTTGCACACCTTTCCTCTCCGCATGTTTTCTGATAACGGCTGGACATTTTGATTTTCGAGCTGCTAAGTGTACTACACTGGTACTGAACAGTTGTGATCTTCCAGCTGGAGCTGCCAAAAACTGTGCTTTGTGTACCTACAATCCTTACCTAAATCTATGCAAGTGGGCTGGCTTGGTGTTGTACTGATGCCATGACTGTGGAGCATGAGCAACGCGATGTGCACCCCAATTTGGCCGGCGTCAATACATTGGATGCTTCCCCACCTTGAATTCTTTGGTGCTCAGCCCATCTCCCAAAGACTCAGGCTGAGAGCACTTGCACTTAAGCCCACAGTGATTGACGTAAGGTACACCAATTCTCAACCTCAGGAAGTCTAAGTACATGCAGCTCAGGTATGACTTTTGCAAGGGGAGCACAAGCAGATAAGACACACGTTTGGGCCACTGTCTCCAAATATGAATTAAGGTGTGGACTGTCAAATCTTAGACCCTTTCTTGGGGGTAAATCAGATTGCACATTCGGGCAGACACGAGTCTGGTAGCACCGGCCAGACCCAAGCTAAACAATACCGGGCTTTCCGTTCGCTCAGCTCCCAACTCGTGTCAGACAAGAGAAAAGCAATCCAACTGGTGCCAACGCTTGCCTTGGCAGTCAGGTACAGCATCCTCATGAGCGGTGGTACATGCCTCAAGTGTCGAGCTAAGACATGCACTCCACCTGGACGGCTCACTTCAAAGGAACATGTTTTGAGCACTGAAGATGGAGACACACGTTTTCAGTGTTGGAAATGAGGTGAATTATAGTCCAAGTCAGACATCAGCTGTGTGTCACAATAGGCATTCGAACTGTATGGTTCTGCATGTGCTGCGTGAGCTTGACTGATTGCTTGCCGCATGAGCATGCCTGTGATTCAGCAGTTGCCTGTCAGACTCGGGTGGCCAAGGATCAAAGTGGATAATCTGAGGCTTTGCCCGCTGACTTAGTTTGCACGTGCTTTGCTGCTGTGCTCGGTGTTGCAAGCAGAGTCACATCCTGAAAATCGCACATAGTCTTTTGTTGGAGCCATCTTGCACCACCAGCGTAGCATCGTCCAGCAGAGCTCGCAATAGACCAGCAATGTTGATAGAAAGACAAGCGCCGAGCCTCACCAGAGCTTGATGTCAATGCAGCAGAAATGTTGTCTCTTGACAAGGGCCAGTTGCTTAGATTGAAGTCGGTTC
The DNA here is from genome assembly GCA_963377175.1 of Effrenium voratum. Lineage (NCBI taxonomy): Eukaryota > Dinophyceae > Suessiales > Symbiodiniaceae > Effrenium > Effrenium voratum. The sequence continues at coordinate 438,027 of CAUJNA010003526.1, read as the reverse complement.
TTTTCACGTTGGACGTGCGCAGCATAGGAGTGCCCTTCAACCCCCTTCCTCTTGGGGTGTTCGGAGCCGGGAGGCGCGAGAAAGGGAGCTGACGGTGTTTCGCCCTGTTGCCTCTCGCTGTTGGCAAGGCGCCATGGGCACCGTTATGGAAGAAAGGGTGAAGAAGATGCTGGGTGGCAACTTAAAGCCAGGGCCTCAGTGGTAAGTGATGTTTTCCCACTGAACAAGCAGACACGTTGAGCTACCATGTGCTATCTGCGAGGGCTGTGCACACTTTACAAGTTTACATCGCATTGAGGGACTGACGCATATGTCAAACACCCCAGCCCCCAGATCCTAGCAGCCGCCGAAAGATCCCTGACCTCGCACGCTGGCACCCCCGCATTCAGGACAAGCCGACCCTAAACCAACCCTCACCGAGACCAACTCTGAACTAACCCTCAACAAACTCCAGACTAACCCTAAACCAGCCTGAACCAATAAAAGACGTAGTCAGCCCACAGAAACCAACCCAAAACACCCGAACCAACCTAAATCAACCCAACCCTCCGCCAGCCCTAAACATGCCAACCAACCCCCACCCACCCACCCACCCACCCAACCAACCAACCAACCAACCAACCAACCAACCAACCAACCAATCCTAGCCCCAACAACCCAAATTAACCCCACACCCAGTTCAAACCACCACAACCGTACCAGGGCGGGGGTGGTGGACTTGTCTGACCCCTGTACCATACTAGTAACATGTATATCTCTCTGCCTGTAATTCATACATTGGATATGTCTTGATATTTTGGAGGCCAGAGATGAAGGCGCTCATGCAGGACTTGGGCCCAGACTTCAAGTTTCCAGAATGGAAGTGCGCCGACCTGACGTTGGCGCATGTTTGTTGCTGCATGCCTGGCACGTACAAGCAAAAGCATGACGGAGGTACCGCATGAACAAGTTGGACTCTTGCAGCAGCGAGGCGTTGAGCGACACCGTTGCAAGATGTTGCAACTCCAGTGTGTTGCCGCAGGGAACAACACAGTTCGAGGGTGTTGGTGCCGGGGCTGGTGCCGCCGGATATAGCGGGCTTTGGCTGGCATGTTTGTATCATTCAGATCCAAAAAGAATCCTAAAGAGTTCTCAGGCTTGGCGGCGGCGGAGCACAATCCAGGCGATCAGCACCTTGGCTCAGCCTCCTGTGTGACACACATCTCTCAGGGCAAATTCAAAACGTGGCGCTATGGACATTTTCCCAGGTATCTTTGGCAGGCACAATTCCCACGCAGTCACTGCTGCATGAATTAGTGCCTTCCTGAGTGGGATGGCGCTACATTCTTGAGATAGGACTGTTTTGCAAGTTGACCGAAGCCAGCATCCATTTTGACTCGGTGAAAGGTGGGTATTGATCGAATGGACAAAGTCGCCAAACAGCTGGACAAAGGCGGCCGGAGTTTCGAATGACCCGAATGCTTGTATTTGATTGCAGGAACTGACATCAATGTTCAGGACTGCATGGGTCTGGCTCCTGACTGTCTCTGCTGCCCACTGCCAACGCCACTGCTGATGTGAGGTGAGACGCCATTGTTCTGGGCGGTGACGGGAGAGGTCAGTGGCACAGACATGGTCGAGCTTTTCCATTCGAAATCGAGGCCGTCGACTATTTGGTTCGCGAGGGAGCAGAGATTGAGCACCGGAACTCGTGCAGAGCCCAGGTATGCAGGTTCACGAGAACGGGTAACTGAAAGCAACTGATTGGGTTCGCTTGGGCGGTTGACAGTTCGCTTGCAACAACATGAAGGTTGTGCGGCTGCTCTGCTTTCTACAAGTTTGCCAGCCAGGTTGGCCTTTGTGTCAAGCTGATGAGAAGCTGAGCTTGTTTCGCATTCGATGTGAGCGGTGCGGGTCTGTTTGGGGTAACCCTGGCAGGGCCAACACAAGACTTTGAAGGCCTTGGCCAGGCATCTAAAGAAGGCGGGGAGGAGGCACGTTTTTTGCAGCCGTGCGCATGGGTGCAGGCCGGTGTATTGGACAAGTACGTAGATGTGCAGGGCTCAGCAGGGCTCGGTAATTTTCGAAGGGCGCCACTTGAGATGCAGCTTGGCCATGTCACAGAGTCACCCCAGAGGCTCTCGATGCCACGGCGCATGCCGCGTTCCTGAGGAAGCATCTTCCATTACTCAGAGGAGCCCGCTGCACGCAGCGGCGCACAATGGCTTCGTGCATACGGTGCCAGACGGGCATTCGATACGTCGTTTGATCGCTTCATCGTGTCAGCGCTTGTATGTTTCGGTTTGGACAGTGTATTGCTCAGCATCAGTGTTTGAGCCCTTCAGGTGAAAGAGCTTCTGTCGATGGGGGCAGACAAGGACATGCAGGACAATGATTCGATACGTACAGTTTCGGGCAAAATCAAGATTGACGCTCAGACATGTTCACGCCACCAATGCAGAGCTGATTTTGGCAAGCGCCACACAAGACGCAGCAGGAATCATTTACCATGAAGTTGCCACACAAGCCGTATTGATGAGTTGCTGTGCCTTTGAGGACTACTTGGGCAAGACTGCCCTGGATCTAGCCCGAAACCGTGGCTTCGAGGAGGTTCTCCGATGTTAGTGCCATTGAGTTGCAGAAGTCCCATTGACAGGTTGTGACGCTGCTGGAGTGAAGGCGGGTCTTCTCGAAGAAACAAGCGCGAAGGATGTGATACATTTGCATCGCATACGGAGCCAAAGACTTCGGTTTGCCGCCGTTGCAGCTCTCCATGCCCAGTGTAGCCAATCCTTGCAACGTTGCTGCGTATGCAGCCATCGCAGTGGTCCTCGGTTTTTCGGCATCGTTATTGCTATCCCGAGCGAACGCAAGAGCAACCCATGGCCTTTTGCCCGCGCTTTGCGACTCGCTTTGCTGCGCGGGCGTCGCCCTCGGTGAGTCGCTTTCACGGAGGCGACCTGTGCATTGACCCAAGGCGCACGCCATGCGCACCACGCCGGTGCTAGGCAGTTCACTTTTTCGGGCGATCGGTGAGCACCCTCCGCGGAAAGTCGGTGCACGTGTCAAGTCACGGGGTGAGCGCCCATTGCATGGCGGCTCAAGGGACTGCAGGCGAATTAGAACTGTGCCATCAAGGCTTGGCAGATTCAAGTCTTGATGACCAAGTCGGGGGGAATAAGTCGGAGTCCTTGACCAAGCGCAGACTCTTTGGGACAGCAGCACGATGACAGCAGCACCAGCATGTTGTGCATTTTGTACCATGTCGCTTGCAAGATACTTGAGAGCTGCATTGCTGACTCCTCATTAGCCGACTGGCATCGGGGCTGCTGGCAGCTATGCAACTTTGGCGTGTAGGCAGGGCTTCCTCAAGCGCACGGATGATGCTTCTGCATTCAGTACTCTCACTGTTTTCTGTCAGAATTTTGCGGGAAGGCACCGGATCAGATCCATCCTGTCAGGTTGTGGCTTGTGCACTTGCCTGTGGCCCGCCGCGTGGATCGCAAAAAAATGACACTGGCAAGAAGCCGTGAGAAGCCACTCGAGGTGCTGGCTGAGACTCGAGAATATTTGGCCAACAGCTGGAGCACTAGCTTCTACAGACCACACGATGTTCAAATACGCCACGTAGGTCTTGTCAATGCGACTCGGCTGCACTTGCGCCAGCGTGCAAGAGATATTGGCACCGCTATGTGACGCTTGAAGGGTTCGGAGAGCTTCTTCTTTTAGCACCCTGCACCTTTTGGCACTGCTGAAGCACTGAGGAAGAGACAGTGTACTTCGCCACTGCTTCGGGCGTGTCCATGCTGCGTGACGGCCTTTTGACGCCAGCAGTGGAGCTGCATGATGCCGCAACTGGGCCAAAGTCTAAGTAGTGGGAAGTAAAGCCATGCGTGTGCCGCGCGATTGTTTGGCACATGAACTTGGGATTTGTTACCAAGGAGCTCACTGCTTTCCATTTATGTCATCACCGCAGTAGCATCTTCTACGAGACGCTCTCCAAAGATGGCGGGGTGCTGACCGTGCACGAGTACAGTTTGCTTGCCAAAGAGTCCGTCAAGGCCGGGTGCAGTTGTTTTTTGCAGGGTAGTTGCCGAGTTACCCTTTTAACTATGTTTTGATCCTCACTTAGGTGGCAATCTTCCAGGAGACAGTGCCTGCAAAAGCTCTGGCATGTGTGGATCATCTCCTCTTGCGAGCCTCACGTGCTAATCTGGTGGCTGTCAGCCTCACACATGACGCAGCCTGGAAGCAAGAATTTGAATTTGTCGCGTACACTTCTGCCTTATATTTCAACGCCTCCGGCTCAGGCCGCCGACATTACAGGCCTGCTTTCTTATTTGCGTCCCTTTGGAATTGTCCCCTTGCCCCCCTTCCCCTCAAAGATCTGTGCCCCCCTTTTCCTGTTGAGATCCTTTCCCTCTTTCCCCCTAAGGCCTTTTCCCCGCCTGAGATCTTCTCCTTCCTCCCTAAGATCTCTTCCGCCCTTTCCCTGTTGAGATCCCTTCCCCCTTTCCACCCTACTCCCTTTTCCTCCCTAAGATCTTTTCCCCCCTTTCCCTGTTGAGATCCTTTTCCCCCTTTCCCCCCTAAGGCCTTTTCAGATCTTCTCCCTTTGCCTCCCTTTCCCCCCTTTCCCCCCCTAAGGCCTTTCCCCCCCTTGAGACCTTCTCCCTTTTCCTCCCTAAGATCTTTTCCCCCTTTCCCGGTTGAGATCCTTCCCCCCTTTCCCCCCCAAGGCCTTTGTCCCCTAAGATCCCCCCCTCCTCCCCCCTAAGATCTTTCCCTCCCCCCCCCTGTTTTCTGTTTTTCAGACCATTGATCTCCCGCAACATTTGGCTCAAGGGCCCCTTTTGTAGATCACAATCATCCGAGCGTGTGACAAAAGAGCCTCAGCAGACCGCGTACAGGATTATCCACAAGACAATCCACCAGGGACAATCCATCCTCCAAACATCCATTACTGGCATATTGGACTCTCTCCGGAATAGATCCAGGGACCAACAACGACCTCAACTACCACAGGGTTCCAGTTCCCTCCGGGGATAGGCACCTGGGGCAGTGGGCCTCAATTCGTGGTAGCGGAGCAGGTTTTCCGCAGAGATCCAGAGGAAGATGTCATCAGATGAAGAAGGCTTCATGGAAGCCTATACAAGTTCGGCAAAGCCGAACTATACGGAGGAAACACTAAATTTATCGATGACCGCCAAGCAGCCGCCATCGTGCGACGGAAAAGTCAGCTGGTTCAGGTATGAAGAACTCGTGAACGACTGGGTGACCATCACCACAGTAGAAGCAGCCAAGCGAGGTCCATTGCTTAAGAGCAGACTCACTGGAGATGCTTACATGTACAAGGCCGTCCTCCAAAATGACTTTTTGCAAGATCCTGATGAAGGAGTCAACTATTTCAAGAACACGCTGAAGAAGTACTTTTTGACAGGTGCGACCAGCGTGTATCTGTACAGACTCCAACCACAGAAGGCAGAACCAAGAGTTCCTCATTTTTACCTCAATATTCGAAATCCTTCTCATGAGATTGAAGGCAGCATGGATGGACTCAGGACGCAAATGCAAGGACAATTGCTCGACATCAGCAAGCAGCCGGTGCTCGAGCACCGCCTCCAGCCCTGCTCAATGAGGACGATCCTACAGTCCTCAGACACTATATCCAAGGAATGCAGGACAGACAGCGGGACGCGTTCCCCTTCGGGGAGAATCTCATTGCACAGTTTTTCATGAATTCAAAGTGAGTTGTCAGATCAACAAAGAGAACGACTCACAAGTGCAATGTCATTGAGACACATCTCACTCGAGAATTATTCCTATGAGATGCTGAAGACGCACTACCATGAACTCTTCATCACAACGAGGACATCGATCCAAGATCCATCCATCCGACCTCAAGGAGGCAACCGAAGCAACACATTCTTCATCATCGAACAAGGCGAATACGAAGGAGAAGAAGGCTTCTGGGTTGAGGATGAAGAAGGACTTGAAGGATTCATGTCAGACGACGATGAAGAGACGTTCTGGGTCCTCGAGGAGAACGATGCGTTCATAGCAAGAAAAGTGTCGGGGCGGAACTTCAAGTTCAAGAAGAGAAAAGGAAAGGAAAGTCAGGAAACAAGAAGGGCAGTCCCCAACGAGGTGGCTTCAAACCCTTCAGAAAAAGCGGTTCTGGCGGAAAGGCCAATATGGCCAACGAAAACTATGATCCCTACGACCAGGCATATTGGGGAAAAGGCAAAGGAAAGAAGGGAAAGAAAGGAAAATCAAAATTCCAATATCCCTATGATGGAAACAAAGGTTATCCATCCTATGAGAGTGGCAAAGGAAAGAGCGGACAGGAGAAAGGAAAATCCAAGACGTTCGCAGCCACCGCAGAGAAGACGGAGGAGCAGCCCGCCATCCAGCAGACTGCACCATCCATAGAGCCTACCTATGCCGGTTGGACAGACCAAGATTGGGATCAATCATGGACATGGAACGAACATGGCTGGTACTCATCCCATGAGACATCCAGCACAGGACAAGCGTTAATGGCATTCCATGATGCATATGAGTATCCTGGGAAAAAGGCCATCCACGAGAAGCTGATCCAATCAGATACAGTTTCAGAACACAATCTGTCCGTCACAACAAATCACAGCCTTCTGGCAACAAAGCTGATGGCGCCTGTCATCAACCCTCAGCACAACCCGACCTATGCGATTCTGGACAACGGATGTACCAGATCTATGGGCAGCTGGCATGCAATCCAGCGTTTTACCCAGGCAATTGAACCAATGAAGGACATCATCTCCTACGAGTACATCCCGGCCGAGACCAAGTTCACTTTTGCAAACGGAGAGACCGCCAGGGTAAATTGGACCCTGCATCTTCGATATCACACAACTCCTCCGTGCAGTACCAACATCGACGTCCTTGAACAAGGAACTGTACCAATCCTTCTCAGCATCAGCCGGATGCGGAACCTCTACATGACCATCGAGCACACACCTCAATGTGACAAGATCACATGCAAGGCCTTTGGCATGAACCGTCAAGCAGTTCCAGTATCCGGTACAGGACATGCGCTCGTCGATCTCGCTGGAGTTGCAAGAGTGAAGGCACATGGAGAAATTGCTCACAAGGGCCTCACCAACTATGTCTATGACGATGATAACAGCATCAATTTCCCTCCGGGGATCTCACCAAGAGCGAAACTGTTTGTGCAGCAAAATCATCCGAGACAAAGGAGGACCTAGCAACTCCTAAGATCATTGGGTCTCAAAAGCAGGACCATTGGATCCTTGACAAGAAGAACAAGCAGCTCATCCGTGTGCGCATCACGCCCCGAAAGGCGCTGTTCACACCAAATGGAGCCAAGGAATGTCCAATCAATCCTGATCACATCAGCCGAGAACGTACCACGGAAATCATTGATGCATCCGCAGGTGGAGATCCAGACATTTTGGAAGACAATTGGAGACTTACATCCCAGGCAAATAAACCGATGATTAACCTGTGGATAGGTAAGACCATTTTCACCTTCTCGGACAATTCGCTGAAGGGCGTAGAAGCAGGTTCAGGATCGGCAGCAGACAGGATCATCGACAAGAGGGGCCAGTCGACTATTGAGCCAGATCCTTTCGCACCATCCTCAGAAGAACCAACATCGCTTCCGCTTGCCCTAGGCAAAGTCCACAAGTGATTGTCAAATCCAGAAGAGTTGAAGAAACTCCACCTGCAGCATCATCATATGACAACAGGTCAATTTCGATTTAGAACCCGAGCACTTCATTTGCCGAAAATTCGATCTGTTTGACAAGATCCGAAGTGAGTGTGAAGTTTGCCAAGTGGCAAAACACGCACCATCACGAAGCAAGACAAGCGGACTTCGAGCGGACACCTTTGGTGACATGACATTCATTGATCACTGTCAAGTTCCTCTTGGAACTGGAGAACACATCATTGTTTTTGTCATCCTGGATGGAGCAACAACATTGCTCACTGCAGAGGCAGTGACAACTACGCAAGAAGTCGAGAACATCACTGTCCTCAACAACTATTTTGACCAGTACCACTTGCAGCCCAAATCAGTTGTCGCAGATCAAGCCTTCATGACAGATACATGGGAACATTTCTATCAGTCCCTTGACATCACTCCGATATCTTTGGGACCAAATACACCATGGCCAAATCGAGCTGAAGCAGCAGTTCGACTCCTGAAGGCACAACTCAAGATCATGCTGAGTTCCTTCAAAGCAGGCACTGCGCCTGCAACACTGAAGAAAGTGACCTATAGGCAACTGGTGAAGGCCGCTGCAACTGTCAGGAATCAGACCGTCACCTACGGGGGAGTAACTCCATTGGAGCTCGCATTCGGAAGACGACCAGCAGATCTCATCCAACTCGATGTCGCAACTCCAACTCAGTTGATGATTGACAGGAATGAAGAAGAGATGACAGCCATCCAGATCAAGCAGCTGTCAAAGCAAGCTTTCCAAGAAGCACGTCAATCCGAGGACATCCGACGAGACCTTGCTCAAAATCTCCGAATGAGTTCGAAGCCTCTTCAGGTGAAGGACAAGGTATTTTACTGGCAGGAAGACAAATCCAAGATTCGTTCCGATGGAAGCAAGGAAGGAATATGGCTGAAGGGAAAAGTCCTTGATCTTGGGACTCGGCTCATCAAGGTTAACATGACGAAGCTCAGGAAGGATGAGACCATCCCTCCGGGGAAACCCGGAATTGACCTTCTGTTACCTGAAGAGCGAGAATCCTTGCAGAAGGAGCAACCAGGCTCCTCTGTAGATACCAAGAAAAAGGAATCATCCGCACCAGCTCCTAAGCCAAGATCCTCAGTGCCATTACGTATCGCGGGAAAGCCAACTCCAAAACCTGCAGTACCTCATCCAGCAGAGAACATGTTCGTCGAGGACCTCACATCCATTCCTGAACAAGCACATTGGAATTGTGTGCGTAAGGGAAAGATACACGTTCTCGAGATCTTTGCAGGAAGTGCCAGATTCAGTCCATGCTGTGCACTCTCAGGTCTTAAGGTTGGAACTCCCGTGGACATCCGCACAGGATTCGATGTAATGACATGAAAGGGACGACACATGGTCATGGAGATCATCAGGGAACAAGCACCTGATGTCATCCTTATGGCACCGGTCTGTGGACCGTGGTCAAACATGCAGAACATCCAGCAAGACCAACAGAAAGTTGGAGAGAAGCGAAAGCGCTACCTTCCCATGGTTGAATTTGTGGCATCCATTGCGCGGTACCAGTTGAAGCACAGAAGATACTTCATCATCGAAAATCCTCAGACATCCAGGATATGGTATCTGAAATGCATGCAACAATTGTTTTCAGATCCATCCGTGACCTGGGGAGATTTCCATTTCTGTGCATACGGACTCAAAGATCCTGAATCCGGGCTCAGAAGTCTCAAGCCCACGAGCTTGATGCACTGTTTACCTTCCGAGGTGATGAGACCGATCTTCAGAAGGTGTAAGAATTTTTCCAGCTCAGTCAAGCATGAACACCAACCCCTAGAGGGAAACGCTGGTACCTTCGGAAGCAGGACCAAACTGGCACGGGTCTATCCTTACCAGTTCTGTCAGGATCTTGCGCACATCCTCCTGCGACATTTGCAGGTGAAACCGCTTGACAATGAGGTGTACCTCTTGGAGGACCTTTTTGAACCATTCACCATCAAGCAGGTTGATATCCTGAGAAAGGAGATGGAAGCCATTGACAAGGAGTTCAACATGACCAGCAGCAGTCTTGCAGTCAGAATCCAAGACCTGCCGTTCAACAAGGACGTTCAACCCTTAGTCATTCAAGATCCGCTAGTTCAGACATTCCAGAAGACGATGAAACAGTACCCACCTGGGACTGAAATTGATATCTTCAAGCAAGATCCTAATGACTGGCGATGTCAGAACATGTGGAACGGCTGCAAGAAGTTGAGACAACTGTGCATCTCATCCACTCAGTATGATGCATGCACTGCATACGTCCACACCATTGGCATCAATATGCCTATTGCGTCACCTCCGGACGATGCAATCATATCCTTCTGGCAGCCTGATCAGCTGAATAGAATTTGGGTCTTGCCTGCATCAAAATGCAATTGGGAGAAGTATGATCCGAAGACGTGGCGTGCTGTGATGTTTTCATCCGTTCATGAGTCGTTCACCGATGCGCCGGCCATCAAGCCGATGCCCATCGAGACGGATCCATTGGATCCAACGGATGCACCTCAGCAACCTGACACACAGCAACCACCTGATCAACCGGACCATCCCATGCCTGATCCAAGACCTCCAACACCTCCTGACGAGAGCATGTCAGATCCTCCTCCGGATCCTCCACATCAGCCTGATCATCTCATGCCGCGAGAATCACGCAGTGTGTCGCCAGACAGTCCAGTGGATCCTCCACTACCGCCACACGACAAGCCTGGCGGAGGAGATGCAGCGCTTAAACGGCAAAAGCAATCCATTTCATCCTCAAGTGGACTCAATCGACTGGGGGGTGATGTCTCTTTGCCGTCACAGTCGCAATCATCTCAACCAATTCTTCCGACTGTCGTGGTACCTTCACCACCTGCGATTCTTACAAGTCCCGAAGCAGAAGAACAAGATGAAGATCTTGAACTGCCAACACTTGCGCAAGAAGAATCAACAGGCAGTCCATCAAAGAAGCAGAAGACTGGGAAGAAGAAGAAGAAGCCAGATGACAATGATGAGTCACCTGAGCATTCTCCCAGACATGATCCTGCATCTTCATCCAATTATAATCCGAACAAGTGCCGGTTCAATATGAAAGTGAGGAAGAGCTGATTCCTCATGTTCCAGCCTCATCCGGCACTGGAAGTTCAGAAAGAACCATGAGATACACTGACCAGGAAGATGGAGATTCAGAAGACTCTCAGAGGACCAGATCATACGATGATCACCAAGCTGATCTCGTTCTAGATGAAGCGCATTGGTCACTCATGACAGCCGAACAGAAGATCTGTGCGAACACCGGATCCTTTACGGTTCCGAGAGATATCGAAGGCAACCCTGTTCTTCTTGGACGTGTAAAAGGGACCTTCAGCCCATCGCCCCGATGCGGCTTCTCTCATCAGAAACACACAGATCAGAATCATGTTGACCAGCTATGCAAGAACATGACCGACGATGACCGTGCACTCTTAGTTCTGTACTCATCCAAGCAAGAATATTTGAAGGCTTCATCCACATCCGCACTCACTGGTAAGAAGCGGAAGCAAGCTACAGCCACGGAAATAAGAGCTTATCAGAAGCAATTCCTTGAAGCTAAACAGCTTGAGTGCAAATCATGGCTTGACAATGAAGTGTTCGACTTAGTCGATACACGCAAGATTCAGGTCAGGAACTGGGTCACCGGTCGCTGGGTCCTAACCCTGCAGCGAGACAAGGATGGTAACTTCTTGAAGACCAAGGCTTTCTGGGTCCTCCGAGGCTTCCAAGACAAGCAGAAGAATGATCAGCAGACAGACAGTCCTGCTGCATCCAGGAGTGGTTTCCGCCTTGCAATCCAAGCAGCCTCAAATAAAGGCTGGAATATATTCCACATGGACTTGAAGACAGCATTTCTCCAAGGCGAAGCATATGATCAGTCTCGTGACATCATTTGTCAGATACCTCCTGAAATGGGATATCCACCACACATTGGAGCGCGCATGAAGAAGCCTGCCTACGGGCTGAATGACGCACCACGTCGATGGTGGAACATCCTTGATTCGGCACTCCGTTCATACGGACTAGTGCCAACCCGGGCAGACCGTTGTACATACGTGTACTACGGCAAGCAGCTTCCGAAGCCCGCATTGGTGAGTGAAAAGAAATCATCCACAACTTTCGATCTAGAAGGAGCAGTTGATTACCTAATGGATCCTGTTTCTGGTAACAATGCTAAGAATCGACAAGTTCATGGAGCCCTGTCTCTTCATGTAGATGATCTTCTTATGACGGGGGATGACGTGTTCGAGAAGGAAATCATGGGACGACTTCGGAAAGATTTTCAGGTTGGTTCCGAGGACAAAAATGATTGCCTCTTCGTAGGACAGCGCATCCAATGGAAGCAAGATGACAAGCACGGTTGGTACATCAATGTTCATCAGAACGTTGCCATCGACGAATTGCAGGAGATCACTTTTGACAAACACCTGAAGGACGACACTCCTCTTACTCCACAAATGCATACTGCATACAGAAGTTTCCTAGGTCAGATCAACTGGTTACAGTCGCGAACGCAATTCCACATTGGTTATCAATTCTCAAGGTGTGCGTCCAAGGCATCATCACCAACCATTGAGGACGTTCGCGCCAGTAATAAGACAGTCAGAACCATGAAAAGCATCCCGCTTAGCATGAGATTCTGGCCCCTTCGTGGCAAGACACGCATAGTTGGCTATCCAGATGCATCCTATCGCAACAACGAGGATAAGTCATCCCAACGTGCGCATGTTATTTTTCTTGCAGAACAAAGAGATCTTCGCCAGGGCTCATCGAACTCGAGAGGCTCATTGGTCGACTATGAGACGCACAAGATCACCGCCACAACCATGTCCACTACTGTTGCAGAGTTGCACGGACTAATGCGTTGTTACGGTTCAGCATTATTTCTTCGCGGTCTTTGGTCAGACATAACGGGCGAAATTGCAGATGTACACATCCGCACTGATGCGAACAATCTTGTCACCACAGCATCCACAACACATCAACCGGAACAGAAAGAAACAATGCATTTGATCCAGATGTTGAGAAAGGAAAGCAACAGTGGACAGATGCACGACCTTGCACATGTACGAAGTGAAGATTGTCTGGCAGATTCGCTGACCAAGCATTCAGCTAAAGCAGACGAGCTCATCAAGGCCGTCCTCACCGGCAATCTCTTGAATGTAGATGCACATCCACCCTTCGTACCATGTTGCAGAACAAGGCATTCTTGGTTGAGTGGCTAGCACACAACACGAAGCACGGACCCGACATCATTGCCTTTGCAGGAGTCGGTATAGCAGAATCCATGTTTGCTTATTGGGGAACCTGGGCATGATCCGCATGTCCACGAATTCTGATGCATGAGTTTTTCAGTTTTGCATATTTTCAATTCCTCAATTCCGTGATGCGCGTGTTTGCACTTGACCCATTTTGAATCTCAAGAAATATGTGTCTGCCTCCGCAGCCACTTTCGGTTTACAACCAATCCGACCTTTGCAATCTTGTATGCTCGATCATCTCGTTGACATGCCCATCCTCAACCTGATGTTTGGACGATCCGGCGATGCGGCACCTGTGCCAAAGCCGATGATCAAGAGACGGGCGTCACCATTGAAGGAATCCCCTGCTCGTGATGAGGAAGATGAGACATCCGATTGCCCCATGGAGCAAGTCGCTGATGAGAATCCATCCGCCTCTCAACAACCCGAGAATGTCAACATGGAGCAGGTTGATTATGATCGAGATTCCGATGACGATGATTCAGATGAAGAAGGGCATCCTCTCGCAGGAAGGCCTTTGTCAAAGGCGATGCCACATCCGAAACTTGTTCCAAAGTCACCGCCACCGACATTGAGGCTTGTCTCCAAGGTCAAGCCAGCACCAAAGAACACCCTGGAAACAAGACGGAATCCGACAAAATTATTCTGGTGATCGACCTGCACTTGCAAGGCGACCAGTGATGCGGCCTGTTCTCACATCCAACGATCGGTGGTTTGTAACATATGGATCGGATACGAACATCAGCCTCCAGAGGGAATCCGTGCACCCAGGACCGTTCGGAAACTCAAAATTCCTGAGTTTTGTGCACAACCATCCTCGATGTCAATCCGGACTTCCACTTCGTTCCTGAGCACGAGAGACCACATGGAGTTAAGGTATTCTGGTTGAAGGCAAGATTCAACGATTACTGGCATCCAACACTCCAAGGTGAAGGACCTCATGCAGAGAAGCAATACATGGACTTCATCAAGAAGGTCTACAGCATCTGCTGCTACACCAATGCTCAATCCGAAGTTTACGGAACCGACATCATCCCGATGGTATGCCACAATGGCAACATTGATCTCGATAAGACCGTCCAGAATGTCGAACAGGTTTGCAAATACTTCCGCATGGAAGGCGAAACAGATCACAGATCTCATCCTCTGGCGAATTGAGAGAATGAGCAGATCGTTTTCCGGATGTCTTCGACATGATCCAAGGCATGGAATCCATAAGGAATGCAAACGGCAGGTGGAAATGGGTCCTGATGGATCCGTTGAGCTCTATGACGCATTGACCTGCATCACACATGCCAGGAACTTCATTGGAAATAAGCCAGGACTTCTCTTGATGGCTATGTTCCCGAGCTATGGAAAATCACGTTTCGAAATTGCGTTCGTATTTCCATCCGTGGACGGGACATATAATGAGCGCAAGGCACGGGGAGAAATTGTTCCAAGGAATCGATGGATCGACAAGCTCAACACCAGATCCGCACAAAATGCACTCAGGCCCGATGGCAAGGAATTCTATGTTGATTCAGAGATGGAGTTCTATGTGAGATGCAACAGCGGACACACACGACAAGTCGATATCCAATCCTTTGGACGACCCCTGTACTCTGAGCAGAAAGAGCCTCATTACGACGAACCGGACTATGATCTACCAACGGAATCCATTCCGCCAAGTCCGCATCCGTCAAGATCCGAGGCGCCTCATGGAGATGAAAGCACAGCTCAGCCCAAGTACAGAATGCGAAGGCCGGCGCCACCATCCGTTGAAGAAGAGAGAAAGATCAAGCCGTTCTCGAAGAAGCCCATCGCATTCATGTTCCATGCAACCTATGGAAGTCAGCTCTACAGCATCATGGAGCACGGGCTCAAATCTGGGAAATCCCAGTCAAACCCTTCGGGGAGAATGCACGTCCACATGGCATGCATCGATGACGTCATCCTCGAAGACGATGAGTCAGAAGCCGCATTGACCCATGTGCCAACAGGAAGAGATGCACTGTTGATCCTTGCATTTCTCAAGGACCAAGACTATGGCATCCGCCTCTCCGAAGAGAGAACAGCGTTGACAGACAAAACCATCGAGGCAAGAAACATTGTTGCAGCATTTGAACCCGATGGCAGCCTCATGGCGAGCAACAAGTGGATCATGAAGAAGCATCTCGATCATGAAGATTACGAGATGTACGACACCAAGATCCGCGAATTCGCCGATGCCTTCTTCACGTATGTGAATTCCACCAAGCACAAGACGGCATTCCACCGATCAGTGTACCGATGCGATGCGATCACCGGACACGCCAACAAATCGGCGAACACCTACAGCAAACTCCAGCGTGTCTACAATCCGACCAACGGTCTCGTGAACATCCTCATGAGAGCATATCAGAGACTGTGGAACGCAACGAAGAATTTGCCACTCGTGGACAGAATGGAGTATGCAATGGAGACTTCGTGCACCCTGAAATCCATTGTCCGTCATCACCTGCACATGAAATGGGGATCAGGTTTTGGTCGAACATTCCCAGATGTGATGATGACTATCGTATTTGGATGGGGCAAAACGAACATCCAGCAGGATTTCCGGAAGGTCGAGATGAACGGTATGGATGATGAACAACTGGAATTCATGCGGAACCATCCAACCAAGGCCATATTCGATTACCAGGTCTCATCCGCAGAGCGCTACAAGCAAGTGGACAATGAAATGTTCATGAACGGCTCGCAGGACTCCGACTCCCACAGTCCTCTCATGGTTTACATCCGCAGCAAGTCTGCAACCAGTAAACGCAGCTCTGAGAGATACCAGGATTACGTCAAGAAGAAGCAATCATCCTGGACCACGCAGGAGTACAAGGACTACAACAAGCAGTGGGGACATCAGAAGCAGTGGAAGGACTATAGCACTTCGACCTGGAATGATTATGGGGACCATGGCAGTCAATCCGACAGCAGCCGCCGATGGTATCGTCGATCCGACTGACCACGCAGATACGTTCAGCACCACGAACAATCCAGATGATTGATCCTCCTCGTCTACAAGACTATACCATGAGTGAGAGATCAATAGTTTCACAATTGTTCCGCGTGTACATAGCGTTGTACATCACCCTTTGATACAATTAGGTATCCAAAAAGAAGCAGCACATAGTGTTTCCCATTTCGAAGGCCAAGACATTCCATCCAAGCAGAAGAAGGATGAATCCGGCACTTTTAATCACATGGCTACGGCACACATCAAGGCTACGGTCAAAGGCCATGAAGCCAATAGTATTTCATACTTTGTGCTGGAGATCAAACGAAATTTGTGGTTTTGTGTTCTGTTTTTCAGACCACTGATCTCCCGCAACATTTGGCTCAAGGCCCCTTTTGCAGAATCACGACCATCCGAGCGTGAAGACAAAAGAGCCGTTGCAGGCCGCTTACAGGATTATCCACAAGACAATCCACCAGGGACAATCCATCCTCCAATCATCCACTACTGGCATATTGGACTCTCTCCGGAATAGATTCAGGGACCAACAACGACCTCAACTACCACAGGGTTCCAGTTCCCTCCGGGGATAGGCGCCTGGGGCAGTGGGCCTCACCTTCCCCTCCCCAAATTAGCCGGCTTCGTACAACTATTCAATATATATTGTTTTTATCAGGGGGACCCTTCCTATCAGGAAGAAGTGATTACTAAAAACACATGGACGCTTGGAGGGTTTCCTGGCAACAAACTGGATCAGGTTGTTCAAGGTCTTGTGTGACGCGTGCTCATTGCCATCGCCTGGGCCACATGTCACATGTTGCAGCAACACCGCGACAGAAGTGCAGCTGACAGGCCCTTTCCTGTTGCAGGCAAGAAACATGTCACATGCGCATGGTACTCACACAACAATAGCACAACAGGCTATGCAGCTTTTCTCCCTATGACCACTGGGTCCCTTCTAGCGCTTCGGACGTGGCATGTTCTTGGCGATTCGGACGCTGTCACCTGGAACCTGAGGACTTGCGCATGAAAAAGCTATTGTTCTGTTGTTCTGTGCGCTCTGGAACTGGAAGCTCGTGCAATTGCGTCGCCAGGCTCAATTGCATGAAATCCTTGCCGATCTTCAAGACCTTGCCACTGCTTGCCTGCGCTTGCGCTTTTCTTTTCCTGCGCCCTTTCCTCTTGCTTTGCCATGTGTTTTGGCGTGCGCTTGGCCCTTGCCCTTTGACTGCTTCTTTGCCCTGGGGTGACACTCACACACCTGGAGAAGAACACAAAGGACTGCAAAGGGGCAGAAATGCAAATGTGATGCCAGAATTGGGGCTCAAGTTTTCTGACCTCTTCCAGTTTGTGCGAGGGCCAGGCACGCAGCCTTTGCTTGAGACGAAGATCGCTCGCGGAGCTGTGCGCTCATCAAGGGCAACGCTTTCAAAGAGCATGTCAACCAACAGCCCCTCACTGCACCTTTGGTGCGGGAATCAGCCTCCAGGATCTCATTGACATACTCCGGATTAGGTCCAGACCATGCTGCGCAAGCAGCTGTGGCTTCTTGCGGGTTGCTTTTGTGGCTTGTCATGCAAATGAAGACAGTTGGCAAGGAAGGCTGAGTCATTCAAGGTAGAACTCTTTGCGGATCCTCAAATTCAGCAGTGGCTCAGCAGGACCACGCTGCAGACAAACACCAAAGCCCCGCTGCCACACAAGCTCACATGACAACCCCGTTCCACATTTTAGTGTTGGCCGCAACTCACCTCAGCCAATGCTGAGGCATCAATGCATGTGGCCACTGAGATGGACAGCATGTTGAACTCCTGGCAAGTGAGGGGTGGGCAGGCAAGTAAGAAGGCAAGCTACCCCGGCAACCCCTTGCAACGCTCAACGTCATATCAATCGCAGCACGCAACAAATAGAGGGGCCAAAGCTCATTTGCGCAAGCACTGAATTAGGGCAGCGCAACAAGTAACGCAACTTGTCATGATACACCTGAGCGCCAAGCTCTTGCGCGTTGTCACTCCAATCTGCGCAGCATGGGAAGCGACTTGGCCCTGCAATAGCCTGCCTGAGCAAGCGCCTGCCATGGCAAGTATTTCAGCAGGTTAATCAGCAGACCCGAGTACAACGTGGGGCTGAGTCACGGCGGGGCATGTGCTTCACACCTTGGATCCAGCTGTGGTTGAACCACGTTGTAACACCAATCAAGTGTCCAGGATGCAAAGCCCAGGCAGGCTCACATCCAGGCAGGGTCACATGCGTCCAGCAGTCCTGGCACAAAGGCTCAAGGCCTGACGCAAGCAAACTGCTGGCCAAGTGGCCAAGCGCAGCGTAGCTGATACTTTGCAGCTTGTGACATGCAGCCAAGCCTGCGCAAGCCACTTTGATTCTAGGGGAAGTGTAAGCAACGCTACAATGACCAGGGGTGGCTCTCAAGCGACACAAGCCTTCTCCAGCCAACCCACAATTCCAGACAAACAAAAACAGGCTGGCGCTTTGCACACCTAACACGGCCTTGTTTCAAGGACCCGCAGACAGCTTCGTGAGGTCCCATTTGACCTCCAAAAAACGTATTTTCCTGTTGTCCCTTTAAACCAGCCCAAAAAGGGTACCCGTTTTGCAAAAGGTTCTTGCGACGCCGCAGGGCCTTTCGTCGCAAAAGCACTAGCTTTTAGTCGGCGCACATCGAAGATCTTATAGTTGCACGCTTCATGTTTCAATAGGTGCAGGAGTCTGGCTCTGGCTGTTCCCGACCTGTCGCAGTTTGAACATGGCACGGATTTTGTGAGAGGTTCCCGCGATGCCGCAGGGCCTTTCTCAAAAGCACTAATGACTAGAAACACACTCCGAAACAGTAAGAAAGATGCCCTCAAAAACACACGTACACACATGTACATTTGCACAGGGTGTCCTTTCTCTAATTCTTCCCAGCCAGTTCTTTTGACGCCCACATCTTGACACGCCTGGTCAATCACGAGAGTGGCCCAGTGTTTGAAGATGCAGTTCAGCCCAGCGAAAAAAGGATCGACTGCGGTTCCTTTCACTGACATCGGCACTGCAAGCCAAGCGCATTGACCCAGAAGAGTTTTGCTGAGCAGTTCAGCATGCGTGTGTGGCCCAAGTGCGTGCAGCGCACAGCCCAGCCCGAACAGCAAACTGCGGTCTTCTGCGGCTGACGCTTGGGCACTGGTCACGTCTGAAGGTCTTGTTTGCCCAAGGCAAAGCAGAGGTACTGCAGGGAAAGCAGGTGCCAGTTGTTTGGCATGTGAACACATGTTGCCACTCTTGATAGAGATGAGCCTCGATCAGTATGTGACACATGCTGTTTGCACTTGCCTCACTTTTAGATGGCTACATCCATCGTTTCTGTCTGAGAACTGCACCGACCTCACTGCAGCTAGGCCTGGCCAACGGAATGGATTGTGGGTAACATGTGCAAGGGGCCCGCGTGGCAAGCAACTTGACTGTCATGTGTACACCTGGTGGCAAAATGCTAGCTAGCACCAAGGTGATTCAGGGCACATGTCATGTGTTTGTGTCAGAGGCAACTGCCCAATATTGCATGTTTTGCATGATGTGGCTCAAAAACTCATTTGCCAAGATAGCCTTCAGCCTGACAGCGTTTCATGCTCTTCAGCGTTATTGCCAACGACCATGCGTCACTTGCTGTTGGCTCCGCCGACGCAAGAGTTGCTTGAAGGTGACCTCGCCATCTGCACCTATGGGCGGGCTGGCGAGGAGTGTGTCTGTGTGTGTTGTGCTACAAGCTGGCTGCACCAGCGGTACAGAAAAGTGCAAAGACACCTTTTTAACAGCATTGACACTTGGCGAAGGGTGGTAGAACTTGCCAGACAACTGACAATGTTGTTGTGCCCAGCTTCTACAGAAGGAAAACCACAGCCACACTTCCACATGTGCACAAACCTTGGCCTTGCACAAGTCAACTCCTGCAGGTTCAAGAAGGCAACCAGCTGTGGGCCAGCAGGTCAACTCCTGCAGGTTCAAGAAGGCGGCCAGCGAGACTCAGCATGCTTGTTGGCAGTGGCCCTGAGATGATTCGACGTGAGTGTCTTTGTTTGTTGCCAGACAAACGAACAAGGGCAACTAGTTTTTGGCCACGCCAAACTACAAAGCACGAATGGCGCAAGGAATCTTGACTTAGTTCCGCTATTGCCCACTTGTTCCACTTTTCCAATATATCCAGCTTGCGCCACTTGAATATTCGCGTAGAAACCTCACTACTCTAAACCTTCACTGATCTGACCCCTATGTCGTAACTTCCGAGTGTCGCTTGGTGTACGAATTTTTCAGGAGTTCATGCTCGGCAGGGTAACCAGTCTCTTGTTTTGGTAAGTTGCGTTACTAGTGTTATCAAGCTACCGAGCGGGTTGGGTCCTACTGTTGTGTGCCAGGGATGTTGCAGATGTTCTGTCAAGATGTTGGCAGGGCAATGCCGTTTTTTGCACAAAACTCATGCTGAGGACAAGCCCGAAAGCCGCAGCAATTTGAGCAAATCGCTACTTGTGACCGAACTGTTGCACGCTGTCAATTCAGGCAGTGCCTCTTGGATGCGTGGTTTGGACGGAGTTGCGATTGACCTGTTGTCAGTGTTTTCGCAGCTACGAGCTGCAAATTTGATGGGAACATGACATCCTTGCATGTCTATTTATTTGCCTGGCGCGTGGAGGTGTCTAGCATGGCTAATTGCAAGGTTGCGCAGATGCTTCTGAGGTCAGCAACTGCAGTTCCTGCGGCGATGTGCGACGCTTAGAATATCCCAGTGTTGCTCGGTGTACGGAATTCAGCCAGATCAGGATGACCAGCATACCTTGGATGTTTGTGAGTAGGCAACTCGAGCTTGCACTTCGGCAATGTTTCTTGTCAGCGGGTATGACGTCTTGAGTTCTGCCACACAATTCCCTGTTGTCTATTTTAAAAATGAGCTGGATCATAGCTGATAAAAGTGGTTCTGTTTTGTCGTGGCCAGGTTGCGTGATGTTTTGATGACGTTCGCCCTTTGAAGTCACAGTTTGGCCAGCGCCTTCAATGTGTCCTCGGGGTGAAGCAGGGCCGAGGGCAATCCCAAAAGACAAGCCCGTGCGCTCACGGTGCCACTAGCAACACGAGTCTGTGTTTTTGTGACGGTACCCCTGGCCAGGCGCCTCTACATGCACCATGATGGATATTTGTTCTTCGGAAGGACCCTTACAAAAGTTGCCGAACATGACCACTAACGCTCTATGCATGGCACAAATCCCTCAAGAGCCTCGAGGAAGGGCCTCCCAGGTTTGAGGAAATTGAGCATTATTAAGCCTCATCAAAGCCTTATTCAGCGGGAGTAAGCGGTATTAAGCGCTATAAAGCCTTATTTAAAGCCTTATTTAAAGCCTTATTGAGCAGTTGTTAAGCCCCTTCTCAGTGAAGTTACATTTGAAACAGATTGACTGATTGACCGCTGGCTGGCCAACTAATTGCATCGAATCCTGGAACATATTCACCAGAAATCTAGTTAAAGCGCCACACCTTGAAAAGACCAAAATTTGTTTCTTTCTGAGAAGTAAGAGGGGTAGGGGCAGAGGAGGGCAGGAGAAGGGAGGGGAAGGAGGGGGAGGGAAAGGGGAGGGGAAGGGGGCGGGCTCCCCACCACATTAAGCCTTATGAAGCCTTGTCAAGGCTTATTAAGGCCTGCTGGCAAACAATTGCACGTTCCTGCATTTTGGAACCCCTCCGAAATTCTTGCTAGATTTGGGACTGGGCTGCCCTCAACATCTCAGCGGTGATCCAACCCACCTCATTTGGGAATCACAGCAAGTTTGGCTTCTCACTCCTGCTTTGCGGGCCCCGCAATTGCCGCAGCAGTTGCCTTTGCACTTGGCGCAGTTGAGCAATTTCAGTCAGCTTGATTGATTTGAGCAAAGAACCCCAACAACGATAACACATCATGAAGGACACAGAAAACGTGAACCAACATTAAACATGCAAGACCAAATCTGGGGAGGCCCTTCTTCAGAGGACACCTGATCCCAACCCAGATAGGGGAAATCAATCATTCTTGCATCTTGATCGTGGGGGCTACATTCCCACCCCAAGGAAGTTGAGGGACATGAGGGACTATGTTGCACATTGACCCCACTAAGCAAACAACTACAACCCTTATTGAATTGGCAAAATAGGAACTTAAAGCGCTGCTCGTTTAGGCTCCCCCTTGCCCACACAAAGTCCAATAGCAGAGGTTGAATCTCAGTTTGCCGAATTCTGGGCTTGCGTGAACTGCCATACGTCCTCATCTAGTCCTGGAACCTTTTGGACGGGCTTTGCAAGAAAGCTGAAAGAAAACCAAGAGCAAACCAAAAACCAAACTGGAAACCAACAGGAAACTACCTCATCACTTTGACTTTCAGAGCACTGGACAGAAATCACATCGCCAACGGTTTGCGAGGCCGTCGAAGTGTTTTGTTTTAACTAAACAGTCATGTGATTGTCAACTTCCTTATTCCCTCCCCATCATACTTGTACATTAGGCTCCTTGAGTGAAAAGAGGTTCCCTTATTTCATCTGATCAGAACGCTCAGGTCCACGTCGGCTGCCCAGCAGGCAGGTTGGGTGTCCTTGCAGAGCGTGTGACATTTGAAAGATTGGGGGGGACGGTTGAACAGAGTCGAAGGCAACCGCTCAAACAGTTTTCTGGGTTTTGGCTCGAGCGCCCGCCCTGTTCTAGTGATCCTTAGACTTCCGGCCACACGCATGTCCCCCGCCGTTGCTTGAGTGTCCCTTTTTGTACCGGGCCCTTTTTTTAACATCGTTTTAATTTTGGGTGGTTATTCATTGCGGATCATAGTCATACTCTACAAACTTGTGCTTCTATATTTTGAGTTGGGGCTGGATTAGAAACCAAATGCAGTTTTGGGGCTGTCTCGTTGAGAAACATACAGTAAGTGAACCAGCCACCTGAGGGGCCGAATGGTACCAAATTTGCTTTGGTACAATGTGTTGGTGCATTTAAAACACACATTGCACCCCAAAGTGTCCCTTGCTAGGCTTTGAGGATGGATTTGGGATTTGAAGGTTATAGGACTCGGACTCAGCGGGATCCGTTTTGATTTCCGACAACCAGAGCGTCACTTGCCCGGAGGCGCCAAATTCCTGGCGACAGGGTCGATCCGAAGGATCCCTGGCCGGGGGCCCGCGCGCGGGTGCGCAAGCGAAGCGGGTTTCCATCACTCGATGTGTTTTTCGAAACAGACTTTGCTACCGTGGTCACGCAAAAGTCTGAGGGCGCCGACCGATTATTTGGTGGCCCTGTTCTCTTTCACAGGGAGCGTGGGAAGCCTGGGATACCAACTTCTGCCTGGCGGCGGGGTAAAGCAAGCTCACCCGTGAAGTGTCCCGTGGGTTCGGCAAATGTGGTTTTGGACTGGTTGTTGCTTTTGCTGCATGAATTTTCTTATTCACTCCTAAGAACATGTTTGTCTTTTCTCGCGTGGTTTCTGAGTTTGTAAGATATCCTGTGACGCCTAATTCTTTGCCTGCCACGCAGGCCAGAGCATATGTAGTCCGTGGTCAGCGTCGAAGTACCTTCTGAGCTGCCCTGACGCAATTGATTTCTCCAAGCCCATCCCAACACACAAATGGGCATCATGAGTTGGATGAAGCATGTTGTGAGGCTTGGTAGGCCGGCTCTTCCCTTGAAAACAGGCGCCTTGAAAGGGGTAGCCCAAAATGTGTCACTACTTTGATTGCCTGCTCAAACCAACTGTAAATCAACTCCCTAAACGAGCCTTAAACCAGCCCTAAGCCAATTTTAAACCAGCCCTAAGCCAACCTTAAACCAACCCAAGTCAGGCCTACCGCGACCTGAAACCAACCCAAAACGAAGCCCGAAACAACCCTAAGCCACAGACCAACCCTAGACCAACCCAACCCAAAAATGATGGTCCCGGTTCCTCCTAGGTCAGCGGCGTTCCTTTGAGGCCGGAGCGGAGCGGTCTAGCAATAGACAGGGGTGGGCCACTGAGTGGGGGACATAATGAATAGTTTGAATATTGGCTGTAGCTCAAGGTTCTTGGTACATCTAAGCCGAGGTGGCTCAAGGACGGTACTGCAACTCAGTCCGAATGGTTGCCTTGCATGGGTGGGGAAACTTGGAAGAGTTCTAAGCAGATAGACACAGCTCAAGCTCGACTGGTGTGTCAAAAGTATTTATATATCGTCACCCCCCGGATCCACGTTTTAGTGTTTTGATGAAAGAACACTGGCATAACGATGTTTTTTTGCAGCATTGTTTCGGATCAGATTCTGATCCTGAATTTCGGCGCAGAAAGAAAGTGGAGCAGATGATTTGCGTAGATAGTTCTTGAGGAGCGGATGCTTTGCTTGCAGGCTGGAAAGTGCTGTGTTTTTCTGATTCTACAACCTCACCAAACCTACAATCTCTTGCCAGAACCAGCGCCGCACTGTCCCTACATTGTGTCTTGGGAAGCAAGTTTTTTCTCGATAGTACAGCGCTTTTGGAGCGCAGTGTTGTACTGTACAGCACTTTCTGCGCGCAGGAGCTGAAAGATGCTGCGCTGCCCCTGAAATCTGCCTTCGGACGCAAAACTTAGGGACAGTACAGAACTTTCTGCATGCTCATGCACAAAAACGCTGTACTGCCTGCACTGTCCACAAAGCAAGCAATTCATTGTCAGGATGCCCAAGACTGGTCTTGGCATGAGGGTTTTACCTTTGGGGACAACACAATCATTTTGCTGACGCATGCGGAAAAGTGCTGTCCGCAAAGCCTGGGCTTTGGGCACGCACGCAGAAAGTGCTGCGCTCAAGGAAAAGGAGCGCCTGCCAATCCAATCCGCACCAGACGTCTGCTTCTCCAAGGCACGGCGTTGAAGACAGCTGCCAAAACCTGTTTAGAGACAGTACAGCACTCTTGGCATCCAAAGCCCAGAGTTTAGTGGGTCGCATCATAGTTTGTCACGGCTGCGCGCGCAGAGCGCGGAGCATATTGCCATGTACGATTCCCTTTGCAAATCAAGCATGTTGAGTTTGCAGATGTTGGCACGCCGGTGCCAATATTCGAATTGGGTCGTTCTCACTTCTCGGACAAGGACTGTGCTACCTGGCACTCGGTTTGCGTACTTGATTGCAGCACGCCCCAGAACCTGTCTATGATCTGGGCGCCGCTTTTCACCGTCAACTTCTTGCCGCCCGGCAACTTGAGGTTATAATCCTGAATGTTTTGAGGTTTTACCCACACAGCCTTGCCGTTGATCTTGACCTTCTGTTTCTTGTGCGCCACATGGCACTGCACGACGTCCGGCAGCTTGAGTTTGTACGTGCGGGCGCTGAAGGCAACTGGAGAGAAAGAACGGACAGACGGGACGAGCAGTGAGCCAGCTTTGCTGTTGCTGCAACATAGCAGAAGCGAAGTGCGCAAGCTTGAGCTTCACGCAAAAGGAGACGTACAAAGTCAGGCATGAGGCTCAGCAAGCAGACTTGCGAAAAACAGGTGCTATGACAAAGGCCGCTCACAAGCTTGGGCCGGTCTCGCCCTCCGGCACAACTTTGAAGACTAGGCCCTTGAAGCTGAACACTTCAGAACCGTTGATGGGCAAACGCAGGCACGAGGCAAACGCAGGGGTCAGGAATTCTGCCTAGTGGCCGCATGGTCAATGACAGACTATTGGCGCGCTGGGTGAACTTGGCCAAGTCTTGCGCCACCTCTTCTGCAAAAAGTGGACGAGCCATACTACACCGATAAGGCTCTGGAAGTGGCAGTGGACCTTGACAGCGCTGTGCAGCCTGTCCGCAACATGTGGATACGTCGAGGCCTTGAGCCTACATCCGGTTGCCAGCGCAAAGAGCGTAACATTGCTGGCTTGATTCACGCACAGGCTTGCGCAGGGTATTCGTGTTACACAGTTGCTCCAAGTTTAACATGGCAGCGGAGCAGTGAACACAGGTTCACACGTGGAAAAGATCGGGCGGCCTTTCCATACCAACACACAAGGAATGCCGGCCCAACAGCCATAACAGCAACGGCAGCAGCTGGAAGGAACACACGGGCACAAGGCATCACCACCACGGTGGATGACAGCATATCTTGGACTACAAGATGCATCGCGCAACAGACTGCTGAGACAGTCAGAGAAACCGCAACTGGCAGTTACACATGACCAACTTGAGCCAGCGGCGCCCTCGCAAGCGGTAGCAGAACAATGGATACAACTGAGCAACAAACTACACTACATCTTGGTGAGCACATGCGAGGGACCAGCGTCTACAATTTGCAGACAGCACGCAAGGCAACGGCTTTGAAAACACGGCGGCTACTACGCCTGAGATACTCCATCCTACTTTGCACAGGAAGCGTTGGACGCCTAGCAAAGGTTACTCGAACCACAGCTTGATGGACAGAAGTTCGAAGAGAGCTTCGCAACATGGGAGTTCCAACTCGCCAAAGACGAACAGGACAACAACACCTTACGACCAGATGCTGTGAAAATCGCAGTACTGCCCAACGAGACAAAAGGAGCATTGCAGCAACGCACGGCTGCAAGCACGAAACATCGCAACCTACGCACACATCAGATATCTGGTGATAGAGTATCACAGAGCAGCATCATCATTCAACACCCCAGCACTCACAACAACAGCAACAACCACCAAGGACCAGCGCCGATGGACATAGGAGCAACACAGCACAACAGAGGCAAAGCAAAGAAAGGCAAGCGAGGGCAAAGAAAGGTACAACAAAGGCACAGGCTATGGCAGCTGCGGGAACAACTACTACTACAACTACTCATGGCGAGAAGGCAAGCAGTACAATCAACCGGTTGGAACAGGGAATCCGTTCAAAGGACAACAAGGACAAAGGGTACAGCAACAAAAGAAAGGAAAAGGATACACAACAACCAACAAAGAGGAGAGGGAGCAAAAGGAAAACGGGCAACTCATGTTTCCTACAGATGCAACAGCTAGCGCTACCACAGCCAGCAGATTCATCAGCAGGATTACAAGAAGGACCCACTGTCTTGATTGTCACAGCAAAACAACTCACAGAAGACAACAGTTGGTCCAGTCTCATGATTGACAGCAGTGCGGCTACACAGGTATGCCCACTATGGTTAGCGCCACATGTCCACTACAGCAACTTGAGCATGGAACGGGACCACAACTGAGAACACTGACCAACCAAGGCATCAAGCTTTACGGGTACAGATAGGTTCGCGTGTCAAACCACAGTAAACCACAAATTGTCATACCTTTCTACGTTTGCAAGGTTCAACAGTCAATGTTTTCGGTCACAAGGCTGCTGGAACAAGGTTTCCAACTTACACTGGGTGACAATCCAAGACTACAGCGCAATAAAGGATTCAACAGCACACTGGAGAACAGAGACGGCCTGTTCTTCCTACAGGCAGAAATCGCAGCGGTGCCAAAAGGAACAAAGCCACAGACACACAACACGCAGCAAGGACAGATCGGCGCGACAGCGCCGACTACAACACTTGCGCCACAAGGCAATGCGGACACAGGATATGCAAGAGACTACTGGCAGTTCAATGCAAAAGGAGAACTTGTCAGAGCACACAGGCAATGCAGGAAGACTACTGATGGAGGGAAGGCCCGCGCTGGAAGAGAGTACACATCGAGCCACGCGCAGCATTTTACACACCAGAGCAAACACATGCCGGGCCAGACATCAAGCGACTTACACCTTGGAGACAGACCAAGGTACAACCAGCAAGAGAGGAGGACAACATAAGGGCCTTGGACAGGCTGGACAAACTTCGAGGAACATCATGAGTTTCCTACACCACTCGGGTCAGATGATGAGGAACAGCAGCAAGGCACAAAAGCAAAAGTAGTACAAGTGCCCAAGCAACCAACCCCACAAGAGATCCTAGAGCACAACGTGACACTCCTTCCCTACAGGAGTTGGTGTCCAATTTGCGCACGAGCAAAGTGCATCACACAGCTCGACTTTGGCGCCACACAACTGACCAACAAGAGACTGCTCTTCGACTGTGCAATCACACAACTACAGCGCTTCCTCATTGAGTGTGGAAGAACATCTCGCGCCTTACTACAGTCGGACCAGGAAGAGTTCCTGACAGCATAGCACACAGTTCACAATCGCAAGGAGGGGTTGAGTGAGCGCACAGGACACTGCTTGCACGAGTCAGAACACTCAAGGCATAACTACAACAAGGGCACTTCAATTGAACATCCACTCATGTCTTGGACGGTTCGACACAGCGCATATATCATGAAAAGATAGGCAATCCACAGCAATGGTTCCAGACAGAACAGAGAGCAAAACACACCACTTTGCGAGTTTGGTGAGACAGTGCAGCACATGGTGCCTACAATCAAACTTCAAGACTCGAGCCAAGGTTCTTCAGCGGGATCTGACTTGGCAAGGATACAACCACAGGCTGCAACAGGGTGTCAGAGAAAGGGCAGTCAGAGAGCAACTCCTGGGCCGTGCAAACACAGGTCCAGGGAAGACACCGGCATCAGCACTGCCTACACCAAATCTCGCAACACCAGTGCAAACACCAGCAACAAGCAAAGCACCTACAAGCGCGGCAGCAAAAGGCAAGGGACAAAGCGCAGCGCAGCAGAGAGTGAACAGCAAGGAAAGCAGAAGAAGACAGCTGAGCCAACATCAGCAACCTCTACATCACCAACGCATCAATAGAGACCAGCAGCACCACCGCCTACATCCCCGACAGAGCAAGAGATGACGCAATGGCAGAAGGCAGCGCAGGCAAGCAACAATGCACCCAGCAGAAAGACAAGCGTTGGAGCGACCTACAGCAGCAGAACAACCAAAAATGCAATAAGAGAACCAGTGCCATCAAATTCACAACCAGAGATGGCAGACAAACGGAAACAGCACCCAACGAGGACACACCAGAGATTGAAAATCAAAGAATCCTACTAGCGCCGATCATACATGACACAGTAGGCTTGGACCCACAACTGTTGTCACAAGGCATGAAGAAAGAAGCGCAACAAATGAAAAACCAAGCAGTCTTTACAGAGACTGGTGGCAACGCACTGACACCAGAACAACAAGCAAACTTCATCGATCCAAGGTGGGTTCTCAAACGAGCACGGATTGTAGCGAAAGGCTACACAACCTGGTGCAGACCACGACTTACTCTTGCAAGCGCACCGTTGTTTTGCATACTGAGAGTACTTCTGACATTGGTGCACAACTGGTCGGTCTGCGCAGGAGATGTCAGTCTCCTACAACTCGGTAATGAGACCGCTGCAAGATTTCGAAAGATGTCTTGCTAAGACACACAGGCGGCCTCAGCGTAGGAACAACAGTACATTTCCTTGGCAGGAACATCGACATCGGTCTGAACAAAAACTACGTTGACATCATCCTGGAAGATCACGCATGACTACACGCAACCCAGCACCCACTTGACCACGACCAACACAAGCGACACACGGGCGGCTTGTTGGCAACATGCGCGCGCAACAGACCAGACATCAGCTATGTAGCAAAAGGACTAGTCACCACAAGCACCAACACTCTTCGACAAGAAGAAACTCATGCTCATGCTAAGGCACCTTAAGGGCACGAGGTGCATGAGACACAGCTTGCATTCGAAGATACAGACAAAGGGCAGGCGAATTTCACTCAACATCGACACATACACAGATGCCAACTGGGCATCGTGCGACAAGAAAGAGCGCAACAGGGTTTGTGAGACATTTCTTCGGAGCAGCAAGACTCTATGGAAGCAGAACACGGGCAACACTAGCACCTTCATGAGCAGAAGCAGAACTGTACGTGATTGTTACCGCAGCACAGGAGAGCCTCTACATCAGCAACTTCATCAAGGAAGCGTTTGAGGTACGTGCCAACATCAGAACACACACACACACCGACAGCAGTGCAGCCAAACCAACCACAATGAGATAACATTACTTGTCCCGGCATTTTGAGGAGCGACAGCCGCATCTCAGCGAAAAAGGCACGCTTTGCAGGAATTTCTATGTTTTGTTGTTTTTGGCGTGTTTTGGGCCCGCCGAGCTCGAGCGAGATCCAGCGGAGGTTGAGCGAGATCGAGCGGAGGTCGACCCAAGTCGCGCAGGCCGGTTTTGGCGCCACAGTTTTTTGGCGACTTTGCGTGAAATCCGGCCTGCCGTTTGCGTAAATGATGTGTTTCTGCTTTTTTCGAAAGAGCGCCCTTGGAAGTGACCGGGTGGAGTCTAACATGAGAGAAGGTACATCAAAGAAAGCGAAGCACATCATACAACAGCTTGTCAAAAGCAAAAACATTGCAATGCGCACAGTAAAGCCAGAGGACAACCCGGCTGACATACTGACAAAGTTTGTCGGCTGTAACGCACTCAACAAGCACTTGTACGTAGTTGGCCTGTGAGGCCAAGGCAACCAGTTTCACACAGTCCGCACAGCATGTATATGTTTTTCGGGCGGGCGCATAGCCATGGATCAACCCCCTGCTCTTACAACCCCTTTACATGTCGGATATCTTTCTAAATGACAGTTTGTACCTGTTTCAGACAATGCTTTGGTACATGCTGCAGCCATTTGCGCATTCTGTTCAGCACAGTTTGGATTACATCTCCAGGCAATGGCTCTTGCCCACATTGGGCAGCACATGCCTGCGGAGAAGACAAGCGTCTGGGATGAGACAGGTGGTGCAGCATAGAGCAGCTTGGGCTTCAACATCTCTCAGAATACACCATCGGATCAACAGCCGCTCACACTTGGTGAACAACATGCTCGCTCCAGCGACGAGCGCGACAACAGGTTCCACAGCGCATTGACGGTGGAGGGGCGCACATCGATGTTGTCCTCCACGGATGACATCATCCGGGCACATGGCTGGGCAAGAGAGCCGAACCTACACTACATGATCTTCAACACAAGCCTGCACGATGCCATTCTTACATTCACCTACCTTCTTTCAGGAGGGGTGATCAGGAGTGTTACGGTTTCGTTTGCGTTAAAACGTCAATCGCCTGGCGCACACAGGACACATCTGGACTGGAGGGTCAGTAATCAAGGCACTGCTAGCTACATGTTTGATGCGTGCTACAACTGCACAGGCTATTGATCACATGTCGATTGGGCGCTTGCAGTTTCTGAGCACTAACAGGTTCTTTTGCGACATTTGCAGACTATCGGGGGACGACAAGGCAAGGACTTTGGCACATGCCCTCTGAACAGTTTGCTAGGGCGCGAGAGCCACGACACATATGTGGTCATCAGGGTCATGCAGCCGCGCGCTGTCAAGAGGTGTCGCGCTGCATTCACCTGCGATGCGGTGGGAACATCTGTTTCCCCCTCCAACATGGAGGACACAGGCTAGGCGCAAGCCATATGTGCACACCGGAATTGGCGCAGCGGAATACAAATCGTTTGCGCAGCGAGGAACACAGTAGCGTAGACGATGATGTGTAAATCGGTTTCAATTTGTGCAAGTTAGGCGTGCTAAAGTACAACATGCCTTGACGACACCCGACTGCCAGCGCAAAGGGCGCAGCGTTGCCGGGTTGATTCACACACACACATGTTTGCGCATCAGGCACTCAGGTTTCAGAGTTGCTCATGAACAGTATGTGGCCGAACTTCAATCGGCGACAAAGTTCTTGACTACAACTACTCAAGCCAAGAAAAAGAACAAATCAAAAGGGAACTAAGCACCCAAGATGCAACGTTTGCTTTCCCTTCATTACTGAATTTGTTCTGACGCGTCTCTCCTTTTGCTCTGCAACTATTGTTACCACAGGCTAGGATGTCTCTTGCTGGATATGTGTTGCTGCACCCCCCCTTTCTCATCAAAAACAGAAAGCCCGAGGCTCGAGGAAAACCAAAAGCAATTTACAAACAACAAGCCAAACACTAGAACGCCACAACAACGAAAGACAAAAGCATGGCTGGCCTGGCCTTGGATTTTCGTTTTTTGGCGTTTGGTTTTCTTTGTCTTTGAGCTTTTGGAGCCAAAAAGGAACACAACATAGTTGTTTTTGTTGTGCCACTCATCAAAATAGAACAAGCAGTGCTTTATTTGTTACACCAAAAAAGCAAAAACAATAGCAACCCGAGGAAAGCCAACAAACACCAAAAGCTTGATAGAAAAAAACTATCAAACCAATCCTGGGACCACACCAGCCATTCTGTTTGTTGGTTTGCTCGAGTTTTTTGAGTTTTGTTAGGTTTTCCTTGTTTTCCTTGAGTTTTTGTTTTTTTGGTGTTGCTCAGCTTGTTTCAAGAGGAAAGGCCTTTGTAGAGACTCCAGCGATGTGCTGACTCATCGCACGCATTGTGCTCAAAGGCAAGACCACTCTCAGAAGGCTTGGCTGTCCTCATAAGGCTCCTTATGAAACTCCTCAGAAGGTTCCTTGTAAGGCTGTTTGTAAGACCCCGTGTGAAGCTCCGCATGCATGGCTCCTTAGTTTCTTATTGAAAGCGCTCCACGCAAGGCTCGCTCCTTACAAGGCTCAATTGTAAAGCTCCTTATCAAGCTCCTTGTAAAACTGCTTGTGGGACTAACTCCTTGTAGAGCTGCATGCAAAGCTCCGTTTGAAGCTCACTTGTTAAGCGGCTTCTAAGACTTCTAATAACCTTTGTAAAGCTTCGTGTAAAGCTCCTTACGCGATTCCTGTAAAAGTAAGATTTAAGGCTCCTTATAGGGCGCTTGAAAGGCTCCAAAGATGCGGCCACCCGCCCCGCCAAACAATATTTAAAAGCGTTAGAAAACCGTTTTTTGAAGCGCTGGACGCACAATGCTGACTACCAGAATCTGGTGACAGGTTTGGTTGCATTATTAGGAAGACGGTTTTAAAAGCAGATGCTTCGGTGACAGACGATTTAGTTGTAAAAGGGAACAGCGTCCCAAGAGTGAAAGCAAAAAATCCCGAGATGAGAAAAAGCAAAGACAAACAGAGTTCTTAGCAGGATGTTTGGTTCAGCCTCGTTTTTTGGGTTGTTTTGTTTTCCCTCGCTTTTGTTTTAGTTTCTTGGGGGTTTCTCGCTTTTTTGTGTTTCCTCACCAAAAGACCAACGAACCGTGCTTTTGTTATTAGATGATTACAAGAAAAAGTGTACATCACTATTTTGGTTCTTGTAGTTAGCTAATGAATAAAAACAAAAGAAGGGTTTTTGTGTTGGCCATTGGTTGCCTGGACACCCAAAAGCACAGGGCTTTTGGTTTCTTGTGAGAAAACAAAAAACTCGAAACACAAACAAAAACAGAGGCTGAGCCAAACATCCTAGAATTATGTTTTTCTTGGTTTTCTCGATTTTGATTTTCACCAGGCTGGTCCTTGCTTGGGGGGATTTAGGAAATGTGTTTGAGCAAGCAGACGCATCGTCGCCTTGGTGATGTCTGGCCAGATTGAGCTCTACATCTCCTCTTGCGTAGTTCTAAGCATGGCACCTGTGGCCAGCCACATTCTTTCCCGGGGCGCCAGGTTTCGAATTGCGCGGGCATGATTTTGCACAAAAGAGCTGGTTGCCGGGAGCACGGCTGCAGTGTTTCAGGTGTGAGACCTGAAGATACCCTAAACTCCTAAACTCGGCCCAACATCTGCGTGCCGCTTTTCACAGTCAGCTTTTTACCTCAGGCAGCTTCAGGTCACACACCTTTGTGGCGGGGCTTGACCCAGACCGCTCATCAAGTGATCTGTAAGGGCGGGCATGTTACACACGTAAACGTGTTGCAAGGTCCGGGCTTCCCATTAACCTTGACGTTTTCTTCTTGCGCACCACGTTGCAGCGCACCACCCCGGGCAACTTTAGCTTATAGGTCCTCGCGCCAGCGGAGTGGAGAACGATCTTACAATGCTTCAGGAACATGTTGGCCAATGGCTTCTCATCCCATTTGCGGATTGGCCCAGGGCCGGGCGCTTGCTTCTTCGTCATCGTGAGGTTCAGCTTGAAGATGCGAAGTGACCATGGCCGGCCCGACTCACGAGTGTGGCGAGGATGCTATCGTCCGTAAACTTGCCAAGGTCGACTCCATCCACCTCCACATCCTCTCAGTTTGCCCCCGGCAGACTTGCGGTTCATGTCAAGGATGAGATGTGTGGCCTGAACAGATAAACAGATAAACCTGCTGCCGCACAGAACAGTACAGCTGCTTGTTGGTCGAGGGGCGTGGAGGACTGACCAACAGGCAGGAAGAAGATGGGATAAGCATCATGCGCCTGGAGGAGCTAGGCCCGACACCTTCTTGTTTTTCTCGTATTTCTGCTTTTTCCAAGACTTCGGCAGCACATTGTGGGCATCTCTCACGTAGTTTGACAAGTTTTTGTTCTTCTGGAGACATTCGATGAACCGCAACCCCTTCAATGGAGGAGCGGCCCCAGCGGACTCGGTGTCCTTTACGCTTTGTGGCAAGGTTCCGCGCCTCACGTACGGCGCAGGCGCGTACTTCTTTGCGGCGGGTCGCCACTGAACTCGTCGCTCTTTGCGGCTAGGAAGATTGGCTTCGTCACTGTCATGGCTTGCCACAGATGGCGTCGTTGCGCAGCCCGCGACATTTGGCCCCTTACCATTACCTGATTCCATGGAGAGCCTGGAGCTGGGAAAACTCCAGTGGCCAGGATGCTCCAGACACTTCTTCAAGGGCCAGTGCGGATCATTGGTGCGACCTGATACCTTTGATGATGGGTCCCTCGCTGAGCAGAATTGTAAAAAGGTCAAAAGTTTCACGGATGTGGGAAATGTCGAACCCATGTCAAAGAAACGACGGGGCGCAGCGCCATGGGTCAAGGAACAAGCTCGCATTTTTCCTGCGTGAACCGAGTTTGGTGTGAGACAAAAGCAAGAGGACATGCCCATTGTCACCTAGGAAGGATGCTAGGGGGCGCCCTTTCGCCCGGCACGCGAACTCATCCGGCGAATTGTCCGTCCGCGAATTTGTCTGGCGCGCACCCTTTCGTCGATGCGAATGCACCCGCGATGTGCTCTGCAGCGTCAGTGAGGGCTCGCCGATCGAAATCGCAGCTGCCGCTTCCTCGGCGGGTAACGGAGCGGCGCCAGCGCCAGAAGTGTGAACGACCCTGACGGTGATGTTCAAGAGGAGGTTTCCAAGTCAAAGCGGATCTGAGGGGGTTGGAAAAGACGACGGGCGATTGTGCTATCCCGGAGGCGGCGACCCGCGAGGACTCAAGCCAGGAGATGAATGACATGGATGTGGCGAACGAGCGAAGGCTTTTCAGACTCAGAGCCCAGATATGATACGGTTGCATGCCCACATACGGCGTGCGATGGCGCTTTCAAGCAAACGTGTGCAATCCTTTCAGTGTCCATCACGGGCAAGCATATGCGCCTTGTGAGAGCAGTGTTTCTTCGCAGACTTGATTGCATTGTAGACACGCCCGTTGTAGTCTCATGTAGTCTCCACGCGTGTGCCCGTTGAAGGTGAGCGGCCCTTGTCGCCCGAAGGTCGCTTGCAGACTGCACCCAAATCCTTAGCTTCCTTCCAACCGACGCTGGGGGGCAGGGGTGCCCCTCCAGGCCAAGCCGGGCCAGAAGTCACGCCTGAGTAAGCCAGAGCCGAAGCATGTCAAACGATGGAGCCAACCAAGTCTACGCTGAAGAAGGTTGGCAGGCAGGTTCCGTGCGCGCAAAAGCAGTGCACTCCTCAAAGAGATGCCGAAGAGAAACCAAGCTGCACAGAGTGAGCAAGCCGCCGTGCGTGAGGCAGGCGAGGACTCGCGCAGCCAGAGATCCGAACAAGATGGCCCGCGACTCCCACTCACCTCAAGTTGTGAGCGTGTGGCTTCCAAGTCCGAAGTCTAAAGCCACCCAAGGGCCTGATCCTCAGTAGCGCGCACGCCACTGATGCCTCTGGGCATGCAGCGCACGCTTTTGTTTGAAGTTCCTGAAGCTGACGCCCCTTTGGACATTTGGGTGGCTTCAAGCCACGGATGCGTTTCAGTCCATCCCTGCTTCTTAAGCAGTCGGCGGAAAGGCCGACTGAGGTGGCAGCCTTGTTAGCCCAATCCATCGGCGAGCCCCCAGCTAAGTGCCTGAGCCTGCGACGAGCAACCCGCCTGAGTCTTTGATTCACTTTCACGCAACCCCATTTTGTGGGGTTGTACCAATACTTTCCACCCCTTGCCAAGACGCACACCGCCGCGACCTGTCATCCATGTAGGTCCTAGTTAATGACCTTCCCACATGACCCAGGCGAGCTTCCGTCAACCGGAAACCCGCCGCAGCCCACGCAAAGAAAGGGCTCCTCAACCAGGGCAAGGAGGTCTGGATCGTGATCCATTGGAGCTGCCGATTCTTGACGTTCTCGCAAGGCGCGTGCTCCTCGATGAAACTGAAGCCGAAGTTCCACTCCTCCTCCGTTTTGTCGGGCTCCGGCTTCCCTTCTTCTTTCCCCAGACGCTGGCCCCATGAGCTTGGCGGACTTGGGCATCGCAAAGCGCATGGTGGAGATTATGGATGTTCCGCAGGGCAACTCAAAGAAGCCCGGCACGCCAACCTGCCAAGCCCGTACGTCCTGAAGCAACAACCTCAGCAGCCCTACACGCTGGACATTGCCGTCTTGAAGCAACTCAGAACTTCTGCATCTGCAAATCGCCAACTTCTCTGTGAAGACAAAGATCCCCCATATCCTCTCCATGCCTATGCCAAGCCGAATCTGGAAGAACAAAGTGTTTGCGCTACAAATTCGAGAACCTAGGGCGCCTTCCAGCGCCACCAGCATGCGCTAAGGTCACTAGGGCGCGAGCTTCTGAATCGTATCCTTGAGCTCCAGACGCCACGCCTGCCCTGAGCGCCATGTTGCCCGCTGGGCAAGATGAGGAAGAGACTAAGAGTATGAGCTGCGCGGCCGCGGAGATGCGCAGAGGTTGCTTGGCACAGAACATGTTGAGTTTCTTTTCTAGATGAGCTGTGTCTTCTTTATGCGCCATGGCTCGGCCACTCTGGTGGTACCTATGTGAGTTGTTTGGCCCATGTTCTTAGCTTTAGGCCATAGCCTGCGCAACCTCCAGCAGGGATGTCTAGCCACCCAACATACGACCGGGCAATCGCTCACCTTGCCCCCGCTTGCAACGGCGGCAAGGTTGTTTGTTGCCATTGCTTCTTTCTGTGAAGCTGCATTCTTTGTTTCAGGGGTGACGAAACCGGCCAATCGCCAAGGACACACTCAGATGCGTCCGTCTTAAAGCAAGGAGCCAACAAACCTTGGAGGTCCGACCCCGGAGGTTGATTGTAGTCCTCTTTCCAAGATTCCTCAGGGTTGTTGCCATTGTTCTACAAACATGTAACATGGTTCTTGTCCATCTGGTGAAAGCGTGGTTTATGCGCGTTTGTGTTCTGAATCAACGCACTCCCATTTTTTGAAAAGAAGGGCTTTGGTATGTTTCGGGTAGGCAACCGTTTTGCCCATTTTCGGAAAGATTGATGTAAAGAAAGTAGGGAGTAGCCAAGAATGCTTAAGGCTTTGCAACTGGAAGGTAGGGGCACACCCGACGGTTCCAAATGTTGATGCCTTTCTGGACACTTTCGTGACTTTCTGGGACAACCGAAAACCTTTCCCAAACCCAATTGGGTTTCCTTAGCTCAACCGCTCCGCACACCGAGCCGAGCAACCGAGCAATGCGTCAGGCCTTTTTCGGCCGCTTCCTGGCTGCAAATGGGGCACGTTTAGGAGTGGAGCGGGATGAAGTCGAACAGAAGACGGGACACAATGTAAGCTATGCTTATTTTTCCTATATGTACGCACGTTTATGGCACACGCATGGTATATTATATATGTTAATATGTATTATGCGTGTGTATATGTAGTGTGTCTTATGTAGTGTGAAAGCAACGCGCGCATACAGGCACATATGTATAGCACAACTGCAGTATACATGCACGGTTTTTCGCCCATGTGACTCTGGGTCTTTTGATTTCTCATGCCCGGATTCGGATTGACCTTCTTGCCATTTTTCGGCGGGCGCAAAGCGATTGCAGATGCACGTGCCATATTGGTGTCAAGGGCAGGGGCACACCGGCTGCCGAGACCGATGCGGTTCTTCAGTGGGTTTCGGATTTGATAGCAATATTTTCTGTCTATTTCTAAGGGCAATTTTTGGGCATGTCTGAACGACAATAGTTAACGGGGGTTGGTTTCCGTATGCTTTCCTGATGGTTTCAACCTGGATTCCTGATGGTTGATATGCCAAGCCAAGCCAAGCCAAGATCCATTTGGGCCAAGAAACTCAGTTGTCGGAGGCTCACAAAAACAGGTCACTTTTTGGGAACAAGCTTGCCATCCGTGCCCCACGTGCCAGCCGCGCCTAGACAAGCTCAGTGTCTGTTTCAGCGAGTCACCGGCGACCCAGAACCGCAACCACTGCCCCTGCCAAGACATAAATCGAGCCGAATCCAACATCGGCAAAACACCATTGGCGTCAGCAAAAAACACCACAAAAGTCATGCCGCCCAAGCAGGCCTGACAATGCTGGGAATGCAGACTGTAGACAAAACAAGCTGTTAAGTTTCGGAAACCAAAAACACTGGACATTTACAGGGTTTTCGACACCCGGCAAATTTTCAATACATTGGTCTCCCCAAAAGCCTTCGGCTTTCAAGGAGAATTCCAAAGGAAGAGCAAGTTGCAGATTGCCATCTACACTCGACGGGCGTCGGCGGCTTTAACACCCAGACAAAGGTCGCCGCTAGGCGTGTGGAAATCGCCTGAATACACAATGGTTGGTTAGGCTGGGCGTGTGATTTCTCCATAGCATGCGGACAAACGCAGGCTTGGCTTCCATTTGATGACATGTTCCTCATCAGTAGGTGTGTGCCAACGGATTCTCCACGTTTCCCCTTTTGCTGGTTTTAAGCATCACCTTTACGAGAGGGAAAGTGTTTTTTCTTTTGGTGGGATGACGTTTAGAGGTTGAAGCATACGGATGCCTGGGCTTGATAATGTATTTGGGTGGGTCTCTTAAAGATTGCACCATGTGTTGTGTTTCCTTGCCCTTTTGGGTTTTGGAGGCTGTCCCGTTTTGGCCAACGGTTTCGGCGGTTTTCGATAATGGAGGCCTTCCTGTTTGGTTTCAATGCTGCATGGTTTCTCTTCACCATCGGATTCCATGAGGGTCCTAATCTGTGAGCACTCGAACTTAAATGTTTTGGCACAGCGCTTGACTTGAGGCGCCGCCGGCAAGTGTGAAGGCGCAGGGGTGGTTCAGCTTGCCGTTTCCGCCGCCTTGAAGTGTGTCCCAAGCCGAAGGAAACCCGGAAAAAAACAGCAACATGGAAGCACACACACACACCCACACACACCCGGAAGAGCATTTGTTTCTGGCGAACCCAATGCGACTGTCTTTTCACTCGTTTCTCCCCAAAGCCGGACGCTCCTCAGACTTGGGGCTTAGATTTGCTTGGATCAAGGAAACGACAGTCGGTGGTGGGGGGGGGGGAGTGAAAATTAGTTTTTGTTCTTCTTTGAACACTGCCGAGAGCAGGCCAGCCATTGTCAGATGTTTTGCAAGGAAACTGCAACGGGGGGCAAACACTGCAGTGCTTGATTCAATCGGAGGTTGTCAACACAGCCCCTTCGGGAACCTTTGTATGGTTTTAGACGCCCTTTTCAGGCGGTCCATCATTTTTTGGTTGACAGCTTTTGGAAAGATTATCATCAAACTTCCCTTTGGCACAGGAAATCGTGACCTCACAATTCGCAAACCTTGGGATGAAATTTGTTTAGGGAATGGCACGGTAAGCGGTGTGGAGCCCAATCTGCAGTGAGTGGGCACGGGCGGTCTGCTCGGGGCTTATGCGTTCGCATTCCAAGGCTCCAAGTTAAAGTTTTGGGCCCCCCAATGATGCCCCTTGCGACCCATTCCTTGGCCTCAGGAAGGTGTGTAGCACTTGTCTCTTTTGGCCAAAAACGGTCCCACTAAAACGATCAATCCAAGAAAGGATTTCCTCCTTCGTCATTGGGAATTCTGGTGCCTGTGTAGCTACGCTTGTAACAGCTTATGAGCGCTGCTCATTTAGTGCACTGGCAAGCCTGAGGTTAAACACCCCTTGATTTGCGAGAGAGACACATTCCGCCGAAGCGGAAACCTACCTTTGCAGCATTCCTGTTGGTAAGCTTCCCTTTGCCATGGCACCTTTATGCCATAGCACCTTTATTCCCTGGCAAATGTCTGAGGTGTGTAAGAACGGTCCCGAACTAGTCTCCTGAATTGGTCTTGGCTGGGCTGGCTTTGAAGGGGACCCAGGAACATCTTGAGACATACTAGGCTCCATTTTCAGCTGCTCCCGAACCTCTGGGATGCCAGTGTCTTTCTTGAGCTCCTGCCACCGTTGCCCCCTTTTTGTCCTTCACTTTTGAGGAGTTCCCAGCCCCTCTTGCAGGCTTTGCCTTTTTACCTGGCTAGGCCCATTTCCAGAAACAAGGCTGGACCTTTGAACGAAGCATTGATTAGAGAAGGCGCCCCGATTCCAAACAAAGACTAATTCTATGGCGGGCTCACATGAATGCCATTTACTTGGAGCACCCTTGTGTGCGGTGGTATGGAGTAGAGGCCAAGCCGGACCAACAAAGTTGGGGTCGATCAATTCCCCCCAGGTGCCACTGGGACCGCTCAAGCCTTCCCGTAGAAACTTCAAAATCGTCCGGTGAAGTACTGTGAAGCTTGCAGATATTTTATCCGCCCCTCTCCGGCTTCTTCCCACTTTCGCGGAGGCAGAGGCCAGCCCAGAGCCCAAGGCGACTGGGGGTGGGGCTTTTTCTACCCACCTCTGGGGGGTGAGCCATTCATGACGATTCCCTTATCTTTGCTTCAGATTTCAGCGCGGAATTGGTCACAACCAGGGTTGTGTCGCAGTTTGAAGGCAAACCACTGTTTTTTGCAATAGCGTGGGGCCAATTGTTTGTGCTTTTGTTTTGGGTTTTGGAGTTTTCTGCAAAGTGCACCACCACAATGCGTCGTTCACCGCTACATATGACCCATCTCACACTTTTTGTCCTCACTCCAGTTGAGTAATCGCACCCAAAGAGGCACCCCGAATGCATGCATGGTGCGAGGCCTCTTGCACGCATGAAGTGAACGCCGATGGCGCTGTCCATTTGGCTCAAGATTGAAACAAGACCTGAGCGCTATCTGGTTCGCTTGGTTTCTTTCCCTGTTGTCCCCCCGCTGGTACCGAGCCTTTTCTGCTCGCAGTCAGTTCTTCATTGATACAAGGTCTTCAGCTCCCTCAACCGGTGGGCTTGGAGGACTTTCGGCATCGAGGTTGAACGCAGCCCGAGGGAAGAAGCAACAGACGAAAACCCGGAGGTTGCTGCATTGCTTTTTGCTTGGAGAGACGACTTCACGGGAGACTGCTAGAGGCGTCTCCGCGACGTCTACCCCGACCTCTACGAAGCTGCAAGAGCCTAGGGCCGACACCAGCAGCGCTCGCTGAGCGCCAGGGCGCAGCTGCAGCTCTCAAGCGCCACACTGTCAAGGGAAGGCTGCAGTTGCTGAGCTTCACCAGCTCCGCCGGCGAGCGCCTTCAAAGACCTTGCCCTGTCCCCCAGCGACACACAACCAGGGCAGAAGGGATGTTTGGGGCCGGTCCGCATCAAGGTGCCCCAGAAGCGTCGAGGCGGCAGCCTAAAGGCGACAGCAATCGGGCTGCTGCTAAGAGCGCAGCGAGATCGAGAGCGAGGAGTCGTCGGTCTCAGTCTCGACCTGCGCGGGCTTCGTTAAGTGGTCGGCCGCTGATACACTTGGCCGCAGGGAACAGCGCGTAACCAGTAGCGTGTCGATTGCGCCGGAGTCTGGGTCCTTCATTATCGGCGCGAAGGATTTTTTGTGCGCCGGACGACCCGTGCCTCCTCTTCACATCGACCATGGCTGCTTCCGCATCTGGTGGGCCGGCGCATCTGGCGAGCACGAGCCGGCAACGGAGTCTGGGAGCATGCAGCAGCCAAAAAGGCCCGGCAAAGGTTAGG
This sequence comes from Effrenium voratum, assembly GCA_963377175.1. Lineage (NCBI taxonomy): Eukaryota > Dinophyceae > Suessiales > Symbiodiniaceae > Effrenium > Effrenium voratum. The sequence goes on along the minus strand of CAUJNA010003526.1, from coordinate 396,110 downwards.
AGAGGTGTTGCCCAGCAACAAGAGCAGACCTTTAGTCAACAGGCCGCCCAGTTGGTGGATCAAGCTCAGCAAGCAGCAACGCTCGCTGAACAGCAACCGCTCGCTGAACAAGCTGCTCAACACACTCAGTAGAAAGCTGTAGGCCGTGCCATGCAAAACTTTGATCGACAGGAAGCCGTTGGCCATGTCAGTCAGGCACGGCAGGAAGCCGTGAGCCGTGTTGAGGCAGATTTCGCATCGCTTTCTCCGGCGAAGTCGGCATCAGCCTGCAGAGCGGGATAAAGGTCATTGATGACGCCAACCAATCGATAATGCGTGATCGAGCGCATCAAAAAAAGCAGCCTAGCTATACTTGCCTATCATGATTACGGGACCAATTCTGCACTGCGGTATCTACAAGGCCAAGCCGCTTTATAATGCCAAGACGCGCGGGCTGTCCGAGTCAAAGGACCTTCGTGATCAACTTGCACGTTCGGGGCAAGCTCACCAGCTGACTTCTCGCCTTGAGGAGGAAGCGATCCGCCAAGGCAAATTGATCGAACAAAGCAGTTCCACAGTTTGCTGGGCGCAACAGGTCATGGCAAGAGCAACGACGCCTTTCAACGCGCTTATACAGCTGCGTTCAGATCAGGTGCCTGGGATTCTGCAGGAGCATTGGTAAGACATGGTTGCATCCTTGGGGCCCGCAAGGGTGAGATCCTCGCCGTACGTTGACAACATCAGGCCCTTTTCCTTGAAGTAAAAAGTTCCCTTGGAATTCCGCGACCTCTTCACCGCCCCCATCTGCTTAAGCAGCTTCTTCAAGCAAGCCTCCCAAGGCCACCTGCGTCCGAATGGCCACATAAAGCTCGGATCAGCAACACGACCGGCTTTACAAACTTGGACCCTTCGCCTCAATTCTGGAGGGAGTCCAATCCACATCTGGAACTGTGAGCTCAGCCAGGCTCGGCCTGAACACAAGCCTTACGCCCAAGGGTGCGCCCGTATTTAAACCTTGCGCCGATGCAGGGTCGGCCCTGACTGTTGGTGCCAGGATTGCGCCCTAAACTGCCAGATGCGTTTCGAGCTGCATCCTTCGGGGGACACTCCTCAGGTGAGGTATTGTACTGGGATAGGGTCGTACTTATAACTTGAGTTGTAAGTTACTACAAGTGGACTTATAACGTGGGACAAGTGGACTTATAAGTTTGCTAAGTCCGAGTCCTAGTTATAAGTTACTTGTCTAGGGTTAACTTAGATAGGCCCACTTATAAGTTCGAGCTAAGTTCCGGGTGCCGGGACTTAGAAAGAACTTTTCTTCTTACTGAAACTTAGTTTTTTGCACCATTTTAGGAAAACAGCTTTTTGGCATCCAGCGTTTGCGGAGCAATCCCCAAAACGAGTTTGCCTCGCTGAGTCTTGACGCGCGTCCTCATGCAAAAAAAGCACGCGCGCTTTACTCCTGACGTGTCGCAAAGCACATCGGTGAACGCGAGTCCAAACCTTACACCGGGCGATGCGTGCGTAAATTTTTTCGAATACGACAGGTCGGCATATGGCAGCGGCTGGTCGGCTCAGACTGCACTCGCGGCTGGCCCGCGCAGACTGGTGCGCTCAGACTGCGCTCGCGGCTGGCCCGCGCAGACACCCAGCGGCTGGTCCGCTCAGACTGCACTCGCGGCTGGCCCGCGCAGACGCTCTGCACTCGCGGCTAGCCCGCAGACTCACTTCGCGGCGGGCCCGGTCATATAGCGGCGGGCCCGCTCAGATTGCACTTGCGGCTGGCCCGCGAAGATCCACAGCGGCGGGTCCGCTCGAACTGCAGTCAGACTCCAGATACAGACTCCAGACTCCACACTCCAGACTCCAGACTGCAGACTCCAGACTCCAAACTGCAGACTCCAGACTGCAGACTGCCAACTCCAGACTCCAGACTGCAGAGTCCAGACTGCAGACTGCAGACTGCAGACTCCAGACTGCAAGCTCCAGACTCCAGACTGCAGACTCCAGACTGCAGACTCCAGACTGCCAACTCCAGACTGCACACGGCAGACTGCAGACTCCAGACTGCAGACTGCCAACTCCGGAATCCAGACAGCAGAGCCCAGACTGCAGACTGCGGACTTCAGACTGCAGACTCCAGACTCACACTCCAGACTGCAAACTCCAGACTCCGACTGCAGACTCCAGACTGCCAACTCCAGAATCCAGACTGCAGACTTGAGATTCCAGATTCCAGACTCCAGACTCCACAATGACTCTGACTCCAGGATCCTGATCATTTTGTGGTGGAATTCGGCCACAGGGCCAAGTTAAGTTATGTTAAGTCGTGGTGACGCAACTGGGCCTCACGGGGAAAGTTTGGCAGTTAAGTTGATTGAGTTACAATAGGGGCCCCACGGATCCACACGACCCGCCCAGGTTAAGTTAAGTTAAGTTTTGTTAAGTTCGAAAAAACTGCACCGGCCTTTCCGGGCTTTGGGGCGGGGCTGTCTGGATGCTGGATTCTGGGGTCTGGACTGTGAATTCTGGAGTCAGGAGTCTGGATTCTGGAGTCAGGAGTCTGCAGTCTGGAGTCTGCAGTCTGGAGTCTGCAGTCTGGAGTCTGGAGTGTGCTGTCTGGAGTCTGCAGTATGGAGTCTGCAGTGTGCCTGTGGAGTTTGCGTTCTGGAGCCTGGAGTCTGCAGTCTGGAGTCTGCAGTCTTGATTCTGGAGTTGGCAGTCTGCAGTCTGGAGTCTGGAGTCTGCAGTCTGGAGTCTGGAGTTTGCAGTCTGGAGTGCAGTCTGGAGTCTGGAGTCTGCAGTCTGGAGTCTGCAGTTTAGTTTGGAGTCTGGAGTTTGCATTCTGGAGCCTGGAGTCTGCAGTCTGCAGTCTGCAGTCTGCAGTCTGGAGTCTGGAGTTTGCAGTCTGAAGTCTGTAGTCTGGAGTCTGCAGTCTGGAGTCTGGAGTTCGCAGTCCGGAGTCTGCAGTCTGGAGTCTGCAGTCTGGAGTCTGCAGTCTGGAGTCTGCAGCCTGGAGTCTGCAGTCTGCAGTCTGGAGTCTGCAGTCTGGAGTCTGGAGTTTGCAGTCTGGAGTCTGCAGTGTGGAGTCTGCAGTCTGGAGTCTGCAGTCTGGAGTGTGGAGTTTGCAGTCAGCAGTCTGGATTCTGGAGCCTTGATTGAGTCTTGCAGCCTTTCATCCGCGCACTCACAATCTAAACATGCAAAAAATCGCAAAGTGCCATCAGACCACCGCTTCAAGTGCCATCTCGAAATAAAAATCAACGCCGAAAAATTCCTTGGCGGACCAGCCGCCAGCGGACAACCGCTTCAAGCGCCATCTCGAAATAAAAATGAACGTGGCAAAAATAGCTTGGCGGACCGGCCGCCAGCGGAACCACCGCTACAATGATATATCATCAAACGAGAAAAGCAAAACGGGCGGACCGGCCGCCGGCGGAGAAACCGCCCCGTGCGACTATATTAAGGCGGACCGGCCGCCAGCGGAGACACCGCTATAGAAACGATCATCGCGCAACAAAATTCAACCGAGTCAATCAGTGCAAAAAATGCTCCGGCTCCATCGAGCCAAGCGTGCGAAGCAGCGCGAACAAACAGCGTAAACTGCATGCGCGCGCGCCTGCCCTGCTGCGTTGAGTCACACGAAAATGTGTGCTTTCCAGCGCGTAATGCTTCATCACTGCCATGCTTCAAAACGCATGTGTTTGCCAACTCAATGAACTTAGAATGAACTTAGCGGACTTAGAAAAACCTCTTTTCTAAGTTCAAGATAAGTTACTTATAAGTCCAAGCTAAGTGCTAAGTCACTTATAACTCCAGCGTAAGTACGACCCTATCCCAGTAAGGCTCTCGCTTTGGGGAACCTTGTATTTCAACCGCACTTGCCCGGCATCCGTCGGGTTTTGACTTGATGCTGCAGCGCCCTCAGCAGGGGGCGCTGGAACCTGGCGCGCCAAGGATGAAACAACCTTCTCAAGGTCTGCAAGGCGTTGAGCCATCAAAGAGTGTAAGCTTACCTTGCTGGAGGACGGTTTGCTGCATCTCTGTCATAGCCTCTTGTTGCAACCTTAACACTTCAGCTTGATCCTACGCCCTTTCCTTGCCTAGCACGCTCTGGCTTCTTGGAACAAAAGGCGCGGGTTGTATCACTTGTACACTCTTTGTGCCTCGAGGGCCTCCCCTCTCTGAGTCTTTGGGAACCCTTGCTTGATCGCCCTGCAGAACTGGTGTTGCGCGAAGATAGTCAAGCCACTATACTTGCTGCAAAGAAAGGCTACTCTCCACACGCACAAGGTGAACCTTGCCGCACCCTTGGAGCAGTTTGAGCCCGGCACCGGTGCAGCGATCAAGCGCGTATGTGCAAGCAGCCGGCATCTTCACAAAAGCACTGCGCTCGCACAAATTTGTCCGAAAAGTTGGAGAACGGGCATGACAAGACAATGAAGTATGTGCAGCATCTTCATTAAGCTCCCAACGACGGTCTAGTAAAAGACCGAAAAGCACACGCACGGGGAGGGGGTAGTTACTTGGATGGGCGGCCTACTTGCTATGTAATTCGCGAGCTTAGGCGATTTGATAATCCACTTGCAAGTTGCCTAACTTGAGTTAGTAAGTTCGCTAAGTTAAGTTTGACTTGGCGGACTTACAACGTCCGCTTGGCGAGTTAGAGGGGGCTTAGCTAAGTAGATGCTGAATAGTTCTAAGTAGCTAGATAAGTCCTCTAACTCGCTAAGTGGACTTAGCCAGGTTGTAAGTCCGCTAAGTCAGACTTAGCGGACACACTAACTCAAGTGAGGCAACTTGCAAGTGCTTAGCAAGTCGCTTAAGTCTGCCAACTACATAGCAAGTAGGCTGCCCATCCAAGTAAATATCCACGACCCCTGGGCCCTCGGAGGCGCGCCAAACGCATGCGTGGTCACGCATGAAGTGAACGCTGATGGCAATGTCTATTTGGCTCAAGACTGAATTGCCCATGTTCAAGAGGGTTTGAGCGCGCTTACCGGTGCGCGGTGAGTAAGGGTCCCGGTTTCTGGCCCGCAAGGTTTCTTACCCCGTTGAGAAATCGTAGTCCTTTCGACCGGGTTTTTTGCACGGACCACCCGTGCTGTTTGCTTTTGCCCCCGCAGAAGCAACGACAAGATCCTGGCGGAGATGCGCAGCCCTCATGTAGGAATGAGTTGATGTTTAAACACGCTGTTTTATTGTCGGCTGGTCATCTTCAGCCGTTCTGGATAGACAAGCTCGTTGCCCCCTGCTGCTTTTCTCTAGCCCGGTTCAGCGCGTTTGTTTACCCAATTAGAGAAAGGATAGCTGAGAGGGGGGTCAGCCTGGGTGCATTGACTTTGGGTTGTCATTGCCGTTCCCTGGGGATTTGCAAGACAGTCGTGATAATGGCTCCTTTCACGACAGGGATCCTTGACTGTCTTCATAGCCCGTTGGTTTTTTGGTTTTATGGTGTTTCACCCAAACGGTATATACTCCGTGTAATTTTGCATTGCGATTTTGTGCGAACCTGGACCTGGACTCTGCAACATGCAAGTTTGTTTGAGATGGGATATAGAACGCCGACTTCGTTGTGGCTTCTTGTCCGGCGATGAGTTTCCTCGAGCTGCTGTGCGCTGGTGCGATTGCCACCAGGCCAGTGCCAGCCCAAGTGCCGGTTGCAACCTCGGCTCTGGCAAATGATTGCCGTCAACGTGACCGCTGCTGTGTTCTCCTCCAAAATTGTTTGTGTGCTAGGGTTGGTGAATCTGAGGCTCTGATTTTCTGCGCGCCCTCGTGTTGGGTCCAAGCTTTTGGTCAAAGTCACGGGGCAATGTCAACCAGTTTTTCGAGGGCGATGACGTTGTGACCTGAAGCCCTGAATGGTAACGACAGCGTGGGTTTGCGACCGGCGCCTTGAAAGGTTTTTTTGATTACCGAGCAGCAAACTACAACTTCGTCTCAGAAACTACGGCTCATAAACGAAGCACTTCAAAAACATCCGTTCGGAAGTTTTGAAGCCCTTTAGCAACCAACAAGCAGGGAACCAACACTGTCTATGACGTATACGGGGGGGACTGTGACATTTCTTTGAGGTCGAATGATGTACCCGGCCCGAACATTTGTGCTTTTCTGCACCGGTACTGCCACTTGTTTGGCGCATGCTGGTGCGGGGTGGGTCAGGTGGTGGGCAGCGGGCGAGGAGTGAGGTGGTGAGGTTGGCGGGGATGTTCGCGTCACTTGGCGCAATGTCAGTTTAGCCTTTAGCCGTCAAACAAGTAACATCAGGTACTGCGTCGCTAGAGGCTGGCATGTTTTGTTGGTTTGTGGAGCAAGGCTCGGCCCATCTTGGTTGCCGAAGCATGGTTTCCGACTCGTAGTTTGTTGTTGTTTCTGAAGAACAGTTTCTGCGGCGCACTTTCCGGTTGCGCATTTTCCGCGGCACTCTTAATGGAGATCCATCTCTTATTCCAGACTCACGAGATCACCGATCCGTGGGCCCATGAGGAAGGTCGCTGGAAATTCCTGCTTTCCGCTTTTTGGTGGGTTATACGGGTATGGTTTTAGGGGAGTATCCTCGCAATACGTAAACGCTAGAAATGATGCCCTCCGGACCCCAAATAGTTGGCGCAGACCTGAAATTACAGCTGGTCTGCTTGCTGCATGCGTATGAATGTGCTTGAGTAGCGCAATAGCGTCGCTGCACGTACCAAGTTGCCTATGCTGATGTATGCGGCAGGCCTTGCACATGTGCAAGATGTTGCAGCTGTTCAAGGAAAGCGGGTTCCTTACGTGACATGTGTCATCTTTCAATGTTGAACATTGAGTCCACCACAGCATTCCAGTCTATCCATTTTCCTGCATAGCAGGTACCATCTGAAAGCTACAAAGGCCTGGTTACTGGGGTACGCATTGCACGATTGAACACTCAACATCTGCACTTTCGTTAGCCCAAGGGTGATCAAGCCTTCGGCAACGTGAAAGGTTGATTTAACCCGGTCTGAACCAGCCACTTACTGCTTCGCTGTGCGTGTGTGTGTGTGCGCGTGCGTGCGTGCGTGCGTGCGTCCGTGCGTGTGTCTGTGTGCGTGCGTGTGTGTGGGTGCGTGTGTGCGTGCGTGTGGGTGCGTGCGTGTGTGCGTGTGTGCGTGCGTGCGTGCGTGGGTGCGTGGGTGCGTGGGTTCATTGGTGCGTGCGCGGTGATGGTCTGGAGTTCCATGTCCGGCTGTGCAATTCACAAAGAGGTGAAAATGGCTGCAGAACGAACCAAAACATTGTCTGACACATGTACAAACTGTCGTGCAAAGCGTCGCAGTGTAAAAGGTGGCTGTAGAAGCTTGTAAAAGCAGGGGTCGATCCAGGGCTGCATTTACCCGAAAATGCCGGTTGATATGCAGCCACGCAGACACACAGATGCACAGACAAAGGCACAAAGACACAAAACGCAAAGACACAAAGACACATCCGTTTCTGTGTCTGTGTCCGTTTCTGTGTTTGTCTGTGTTTGTCTGTGTTTGTGTGTGTGTTTGTTTGTTTGTTTGTTTGTTTGTTTGTCTGTGTGTGTTCCTTTGTGTTTGTGTGTGTTTCTTTGTGTCTTTGTGTGTGTGTGTGTTCCTTTGTGTTGTTGCGTGTTTCCTTGTGTTTTTGTGTGTGTCCTTGTGTCTTTGTCTGCTTCTTTGTGTTTTTGTGTGTTTCTTTGTGGTTTCGTGTGTTTCTTTGTCTTTGTGTGTTTCCTTGTGTTTCTTTGTTTTTTTTGTGTTTCTTTGTCTTTGTTTGTGCCTTTGCGTTTTTAGGTCTTTGGGTCTTTGGGTTTTTTTGGTCTTTGTGTCTTTATGCCTTTGTGCCCTTGTGTCTTTGTGTCCTTGTGTCCGTGTGTTTTTGTTCTTGTGTCCTTGTGTCCTTCTGCCTTTGTGTCTTTGTGTCTTTGTTTCTTTGTGTCTTGGTGTCTTTGTGTCTTATGTGTCTGTATTTCTCTGCGTGCGTGTGTGCGTGTGTATGCCCCTTTCATTACCCTGAAAAACCAAATTAGGCGCAGAGGACCACATTTAACTATATTTTCCATGTCCGCCTTTGATGCAAGTTTATCGCAGTGAAGTACGCTGCAATGTTTGTGTTGGTCGTTGGTGTGATTTGGGTAGCTGCGTTTCATTTGTGCACGGCAAGTTCACTGGATGATCTTAGGCTGCGAGTGCTGTTTGAAGCCGTGTGCGTGTGAAGCTTGTTACCCGGGGTTTTCAGGGGTTGCAGGAATCTCCAAATCAGGTTCAGAGGACCACACTTAGGAACGATTTTTCCATACCAGCCTTTGATGCAAGTGTATCGCAGTGATGTATGCTGCGATGGTTGTTATTGTTTTGCTTTGTCGGGTTGCTTGGTAGTTTAGTTTTGTTTTTACGTGGCAGATTCGTTCGTCATGGTCATTGACCGATCTCGGACTGTTTGTGTTGTTAGGCGCTATGCGCATAAATCTGGATTACTCAGATGCCCCGCAAATCTCCAAATTGGGTGCAGAGGACTCACACTTAGAAACAGTGTTTTCCATGCTCGTTGTCGCAGTGACGTACGTTGCGAGGTTCGTGAAATTTTCCCGGTTGAACGTTTTCCCCCCTCCCCTTGATACAGAACATGATACAATGTGCCCCCAGAAAACCTTAAGGTCTGATGTTTGCGCCTTTTCTCCCCGAAGATTTCCGGGACCCGCGGAAAACCCGGGTAACAAGCTTCATGCACATGGCGCCAAACAGCATCCACAGCCTAAGTTCGGGCAACGACCTCAATGAATAAAGCTGCCGCGTACGAATGACGCAACTACCCGAATCAAAGATACAACCAACACAAAACACCACAGCGTACGTCGCTGCGATAAACTTGTGTCTAAGACGGGCTATAGCACCAATATCAAACCGACATAAAAACACCAACATCACAGCATCAAACGCGGGACTGGCCTGGCCCTGGAAAGAATAGTTTCTAAGTGTGGGTTCTTTGCACCAAATTTGAATATTTGTTTGCGACCCGGCAAGAAGCACTCAATATTTGTCAGGCTTATCAAAACTCTGAAAAACAGGTTTTGAGTGTGGAGTTGGGAAGTGTTTCTAAGTGTAGGGAAACAATTTCTGAGTGCGGAGTTTCGGCCAAAACAGTACTGTTCCTACACTTAGATGTTTTTCCACACTTAGAAACGGTTCCAGGTGAATTGGGACCGCTTTTGGTTTCCAAAATTGTTTCTAAGTGTGAGTTCGTCACAATATTATTTTGACGTTACTACCTGCATAGCGCTGAAAGTCTCATCAAAATTCGAACAAATACTATGTTCAGTTAGCTGCTGCTGACTTATCTTTGCTAAAAATCGGCTATTATGTTATTTTATGTTAAGTTCCTAAAGCTCAACTAACACAGCTAATAAAAATAGCTAACATGATTATTAAGTAGTCATATCTCCGATTATAGAGCTGCTAGCACGTGTAGCTGCTCGTATGTCAGCTAACTTTTTGCCGTAGCAAGCGGTTCCTAACAGCAGCTAACCACCAAGGATGACAAACACAGCTAACTTTGACTTGTATCTGCCTATGAGTAGCGACTAGTTAAAACAGCGCCTCAGTACCAATGTTGGGGCAGTGGATTTCTAGATGAATCTCCTTTCGGGGAAGGACACTTCTTTGGGGAGCAATCTGAGTTTGAAGGGAAGTAGGCCCACGGAACAGAGTTCCAAAAGGACCCCTTCCAAAATTTCATTGCTCACTTTTGAGGTTGCCAAGGCATGACTTGTGCTCGAGCATTTGAGCCTGTTTGGACACATGTGGGTGGGTTCTTTCAGGGCTCTCATTGGGCTTTGGCATGGAAACTCCATGCACGCTCTGGACATAGGGCTCCTGAACTTTGCCCTGCCCATGTCTCCCGACTTCCGATCTCTCCGAGGCGCAAGCGCGCTTGCGAAGTTACCCAAGCAGGCCGGCCCTATGTTTCAAAAGGCCTGTCAGACAAAGAGTGTGTTCTTGTGATCCACAACCAACTTCATGCCATAGTAGCAAGCTTGTGGACGGGGACTGGACAGAGAGCGTGGGCAAGGTCAAGGAAAACAGTTGCGTGCTCCTGGCTTTGCTACGTGCCAAAGTAAAACGTCTTAGTCTACCTTTTTGTTTTGCCCATATACGGCGTAGTACTCTCAGCATGAAGGCAATATATTTTTGTTGCAGATTCCCAGGGGCACACACTGGAATAGTTGAACAGTAACCATTGGTTGATTTTGATAGGGATCCGGATCTCATCCAGGGGAGCCGTGCCAATTGAAATCCGACTGGTTGCTTAATGCTTACTTCGGGTTGATCCAGCGAACCTACCAGTCCGCGGAATTGGGTCAATTCTCACTAAAAGGCGAGCCGCTGATTAGCTCGGTCTGATGACACTAATCTTCAGGAAGAAGCGCAGTAATGTAGGTGCCTAAATATTTCGAACGGGATTGCGGGGGGGGGGGCTGGAATACCAAGGTAGTAATGACCAAAAAAGCCATAAGAGTCTAATGTGCAGATTCCAGATTTGGTCGCAGCCCATCCTACGAATGATACAGCGAAGCATCAAAGGTTCGGCAAGCAAAGCTCAGGTCCGCGCAGCGCCAGAGCTTTGCGACCGCCACCTGCAGTGGCACCTTGGATTAATCCTTCGCGGGCCCCGGCCCCCACCAATGACAAAACCTTCTTGACGAAGACAAGTGATTTTGACGGTAGCTTGGACCTGTTGTTTGCACGAATTGTTTGCGTGGAACTAGCAAGTTTGTTTACGCCCTCAAAGGGTGAAAACCACAGGTGCGGCTGTGAGCACTGGAAAGTGGTGCACAAGATCGTGTTTGTGCGGCTGCCCAGAGGCCCAACCGGTCGGAGCTCCCTTGGCTTCGGGTTCATCAACATTGGGAAGTGGGAACACCCCTACTTTGTACTCTATACTCTATGAACCTATACATGTCACAATTGCCTGCGAATGCATATAGGGGACTCCTCAAATGTAGTTGGTGCACATAAACCCCCACCTAAAAGAGACCAAGGAATCCCCAGCCAACAATCATCCCCATAGAGCTTTGGCCAGACAATCGTGTTATTTTCCACAAAAAAGGTCCCAGCCTACCCATTTGTTCAACCAGTGGTAAACCCTGGTTGCCTGCTCTTCCACCAGCAAGCATGGCTTGCTGCACAAGTGCTTTCGTTAGAAGCCTGCCTTTTGGAAAACAATGTTCTGTAAAAGTGACATATGGCATGACCAACACGCCCTTTGATGAGCCCTAATAGGGAAGATGAAGTAGACAATGAAAAGGATTCCTTTGCCAGGGAGCCCTGCCCCAGATTGCACGAGGTCTCGTCTGTGTTTGGACAAGCATGGACTGGCCGCCTTGTGGCCATCTTGGGCTCTAGTTTTTCCCTTTGGTCTGTTACACTGCGTGTAACTTTGGAAGCGATGGGTCAGTCGTTGGACTGAACTGCTCTATGTCTTACTGAGTATTTGCAATGGTGCTGAATTCAGCTCAACCGGTCGGCTCTGATGAGGACACCAGTCTCATGCCGCCTTGGCGAAAGCGGAAGTTGCTCCAACAATCTTCGCACGTGGCCTCGGAAGCTGGTTCAGTCATGAACGATGACATAGCGGACAGCAGTTGGGGTCCGACCCAATCTTTCCAACCCCCTACACCCAAGTTTGGGGGACGTGTCGATCATATGTTTCATTTGCCTAGAGGACGGGCGCGTGAACGCGACTTGCCAGTCTTCAAACAGGCTCAGCACGCAGGCCTTCCTCCGCCAGCTTTGCGTCCCAAAGGGAAGCTTTGTATTACGGTGTGTCGTCCTCTTCCTCCTCCGACAGATTTGCCCAGGCATAATAAGACTGTTGCCGCTCAGCAGGCGCCACATGGTCCGGAGGCGATTTGGCAACCAACTCAGCCGCCGTCTGTCGCACCGTCCTTGCGGTTTTTGACAAATGGCCATTTTGCAACTGCAATCAACAGGAAAACCTTGGAGCATCGTTTGCACGACATGCAGATTGCGCGTTGGCTCCAATTGCTCACTTCATGTGGCAGCCACAGTACATTGTTTTGCGTCACTGAAAACAGCGAGTTTTGTGATAAGCATCGCTCAACAGCCATACGCAAGTTTGCAGGAAGCACACTACAGCGTTACCTGGACTGTTGGGATGTGTGGTCGAAATTTGCCCACGCGCATCATTCTCATCCATGTGCTCCGGATCAATGGCTTGTGTGGACTTCTTGCGGTTGCATTGCTCTAAGCATGGCTCAACTGGGTGGTTCAAAGCACCTTGTTGGGTATCTACCAACGCTGGTCTTGCATCGATGATGGAGATTCTCTCTTCGCAGTTTGTCAAGGCATACAATCACCCACAAGATCCTCAGCCCAGGAAGGAGGCAGCGCCTCTACCTCTTTCATTCGTAGTGTGGATGGAGCGCATGGTCCTGGACACCAACAAGGATGTTAAATTGCGGTTTCTTTGTGGGTCTTTTCTAGTATGTGTTTGGAGCTCTCTTCGATTCAGTGATCTTCAATGGTGTGAGCCAAGCAATATACATGCTGACCCTGGCCTTATTCGTGGCATGGCCGTCAGGACCAAAACTACCAAGAGGGGGATGTCTTTTGCATTTATTTCCTCAGATTTTTTGGGCCACACTGTGAGTGTATCCTGGGCTATGTTATGGCATGGTCTTCTTATGGATGCTTTGCGATCCACGCTGCTGGCAAATCCTCACGCAGATCCGGATTTCATTTTGCCGCAAATGCATGATGACTCAACAGTTCAGTTACTTTCGCCCATGTCCAGATCTCAGGCGTTGATAGCACTGCGTTCACTGCTTGCAAAGCACTATGAGGAAGCAGGTGTGCCATTGCATTCGGTCCTGTTTTCCGACTTGGGAGTGCATTCAATGAAAGTAACACTTCTTGCATGGAGTTGTCAGCTTCACCTGAATTCAGAATGGCGGAGACTGCAGGGTCATCACCGCCAACGCGGAGCATCAGCTTCAGTGGCTCTGTATTCTCGGGATGACACTTGTGCATTGCAAACTCAACTGGTTGACAAAATCATCGCGGGCTTTCGCCCGCTTAAACCTGTCTCCAGAGGTGCAGCGTGTCCCTTGCCGGATATTCCGGTGCACCTTCCTGCAGCGCCAGTTGCGCCTGTGCCTGCCCACGCGCCTGTCCCTTCGCAGCCGTCGGAGCCGCAGCAGGAGATAACATCCCCCTCTTCATCCTCTTCATCCACTGAGGACAGCGTCTCGGGAGCCTCATCGCGCGACGAAGATGTTGGCACGGACCAGATGCTCAAGGAGTGTGCTTTGGTTTGGAACGCACGCAGCCGTGTTGTGCACAGGGCCAAGTATGTGCAGACTTCGGTTGCAGGTTGTCTTGCCATTCCGGATGAGTCTGGTCAACAGCATGTTGTTGTCTTGGCTTGTGGAGCCCAAGCCAAGCGCTCTCCTGCGTTGAAGGTGGTTCTCCAACCCCCTCGTTGCAGCAGGTGTTGCAAAAGGCTTCCCTGCTGTTTGTTTGCCGACGGGGATTTTTAATCAGACATTTTGCACGCGCTGCTTCGCAGCCAAAAGCGGTGCTTTGGACTTCTTGTGCTCCGTCTATTTTCTGCTGTTGCCAGCTCGTTTGCAAGTGCGTTGAGTTTGGCATCCTCGGGCACGCTTGCTCCCAAAAGAGATCCCACAGCAGACTGTTGAGGAAACAATTCGCTCCCAACTGGGCTCGCCATGCTACTGCGTGTGCATGTGCCGCAGGCTGTCACGCTTTGCCACAGCCATGCCACTGCGTGTGCATGTGCCGCAGGCTGTCACGCTTTGACGCCTTGCTTCGGTGATCTGTTCAGTTTTTTCCCACTGAAGTAGTGTATTGCATGCGTGTGTGGACCCTGTGTGCCAGCTCCTGCCACAGCGCTGTTGCCCATCCTGCAGCTCTCTGCGCCAGTTTTGGGTTCACAGCCGTTCTGCAGTTGCCTCACTGTTCCTGCGCTGCAGCTTCGTGCACAACCTCGGCGCCAAAACACGAGCTTGCCTTAATTCAGAAACTGTTGTCTCTTGACACTGTCACCAAGCCAAGTGGTAAGCGCTTGACCTAGTGTCTCCTTTTAAAGAGCCACGCCGCAACACAAACACTACATTTATAAATGTAGATTGCCCGAATGTGTTCGTTCCTGACTGTTTTGCATACTTCCGATGCGCAGCGCTCAATTCGGCTCAATTCCTTTTTGTTTTGGGCACGCGCGACATGGCCGAATCGGATGGTGAATCAGCCCCTCTTGACTCTCCTGAAAGATTTAATCACTTGTTGAGCAGCTGCTTGGTTCCAGAGGAAGTGCAAGACAAATTGCATGACTCGGGTATGTGAATTTGTACTTATTTGGCTTTGCAGCTGCTACGGATGCCGCTCTTGACCAATTGCTGAACGCCATTCTTGACGACGTGGATGAAAAGCTGAGACAGGTATGTCCAGCTGCTGCTGCGTTGAGAAGAGCGTGGTCCTTGGCGCGTCAATTTTGCACGCAGGCCAACTCGTTGCCGGCTGCCGGACCTTCGAGTGCGCCCGCGGCGGAGCTTGACAGCAAGCTCTCAAGCGCTGCAATCAACGAGTTCAGGGAGAAATTCCTCAAGAGTTATCCCGGAGAGTTGCTATCACCTGCTATCACCTCGATTCACCCCTGGTCCGAGATTGCTCAACATGACTCATGACATGATTAAGGCGAAGCAGCTTCGTTGGGTGCCCTGGCGTTTTCGAGTGTCTGAAGCCGATGAAGAAGCATGGTTGGCAACTCGGCCGCCAAGGTCCGATGCGTCTATGCTGAAGAGCTTGTTGGCGCACACGCGCGAGGAAGTCACAGTCTCGGTTCCTGATCAGCCCACGTCCTTAGTGTTGCCCCAGTTCCAAACTCTTTTGCAGAACTCGCTGGCAATGGTTGGAGCGGCGCACCTATCAGTTTTGAAGAAGTTCCATTCTCGGTTCTTCGAGTTGGCCACCATGCTTCCTTTGGATCCTGGCCTGCGACCGCCGACTCTGCAGGAGGTATTGTTGGCGGACCAGCAGGTCTGGCTAGCAGTGGCTACCGCGCAGAAAGACCATGGATGGGACCTCAACACGTCTCTGCATGAAATTGCATTTTGCAGAGGGGGCATGGCCACTTTTCTTCAAGCCCGCCCACGTGTCAGTAAACAATCGAATAGCCCCCTGCAGTCGAACCAGGCAAAGCGCCAGAAGCCGGCTCGCGCAGCTGCTGGCCCTGCTGCTAGCGAGCCTAATGAGTCCCAAGGCGCTGTTGCAGGATGGAATGAGAAGTGGCTCAAGAAGGTTGGCAACAAGAATGTGTGCATGCGGTTTAGTGTCGGGAAGTGCCGCAATCCCAATTGTCGATATGCCCACATTTGTGCAGTCCCTGGTTGCGGCGGTAATCACCCCGCCAAAAGGCACCAGGGGGCGCCGCACTGACTCCCAACGCACGAGCAAACGGGTGAGGGGCGTAAAGCCAGCAGTTTTGAGCATTCAGGTCGGCCGGTTCGGCTTTTCTTGGATTTGGTTGCTGGTGCTTCCTCTCCAGCGCATAAAGCAGTCAGAGAAAGGGGGGGCGACTGTTTTCTCCCAGTGGACATCATCCTTGATGACTTCTGGGATCTTCGTGATGACAATTGCAGCAATTTTTTGAATTCACTTATTGACCATGATTTGGTTGGCGCTCTTCTTGCGGCACCCTTGTGTGGTGACTACAGTATGCTCAAACTCCGACAGCCAGGTCCTATGCCTTTACGGACGCCGGCGCAACTGGATGGTGTGGACAATCTTTCCAGCGAAAAGCAACTTCAACTTCAAGAGTCTGCCTTGCTGCATGACCGAGCCAGGCATCTTTGTGAACATGTTGCCTCGCGTGGAGGCTTGGCCATACTTGAGAATCCTGTTGGTTCTATGACTTTCATGGAAGAGCCCACGCAGGAGACGCTGCAAATGTGGCTCCCGTGGCTCGCGCAAGTTGCTGCGTGCTCCGTGGGGGAAGATTGGGCTAAGCGCTGGCTTTTCGCTGCCTCGCATCCGTCCATTGTCCAAATTGCGTCGCAGTGTGAGCATGACCGCAACGCACACGTGTCCTTGCATGGAGCTCGTGATCTTGTGTCTGGACAGTTTCTCTCTAGGCTGACAGCTCGCTATCCACGTGAACTGGCCTCGCAGCTGGCAGATGTGATTCTTCCTTGGATATCCAAGCATGGCCTGCTTGTGGACAGGTGCACGTGGCAGACTTGCTTGCCCCCCACGTTGACATGGCCGCCGAGCCCAGTCAGCGTTCCTGATGGAGCGGGGCTCTTCAGCTCGGCGTGTTGGAGAGAACCTCAGCACAAGGACGTTTTTCACGATGTGCGGCAACGTCTTTTTCAGTTTTTGTGGAAGACACGTTTAGTTGTCACTGTCGCAGGTGCAGTTCGACAAGGCACTGAGGAGTGCCCCTTGTCCGACTCACACCAAGCGCAGCTGCTGCATATTGTGTGCTCTTGGGTTGCAAATCGTGGCGGCCCATCTTCCGTGCAAGAGCTGAAAGCTGTGCGTGAAGGTCAGCCTTTTCGACTTTCACTTTTGCAGGCGCTGCTAGATATCTTGGGTGACAGTGATGCTCCGTTCATGCAGGAGTTGCAAGTGGGAGTTCGTGCAGGATTGCGTTTCAAGCTGGAAATCGGCTCTGGACCATCCTGAACTTGTGGATGAACTCCTTCAAGCAGAAGTGGATGCAGGGTGCGCAGTGCCCGTGTCAGGTGGCCTGGATGCCTTGCGTGAGCAATATCAGCATACTGCAGTTGGCAAGCTGGGCATTGCTTTCTCCTCGACACGCAAGCCTCGGCTGGTCCTCGACTCTTCCGTGTCGGGTTTGACGGATGCCACTAGCATGCCTGGCAGAATCTTCTATCCCCGAATAAAGGATGTTTTGCAATGCGCGCCCATCTCACACGCAAGGGAGAGGTTTTGTGCTTTCTCCCTGGACGTTGCTCAAGCGCACAAACGCATCTTGCTGCATCCTGAAGATGGGGGTCTGCTTGCCTTTCATCATCGTGGCCAGTTGTTCAGGCACAAAACGAAACGCTGAACTTCGGGGCCAAAGCCAGCTCTTGGTATTGGTCTCGATTGGCAGCCGCCATCATGAGACTGACTCATGTTTTGGTCTATTGCCATCATTCAGGCTGGTTATTCGTCGATGATTTGTTCGGATTTCTACCGGAACAGGCTGCAGATCCATTTGTCACCTTGGTTATTTGCTGGTGGGTTACGCTCGGGATTCCTGCGAGCTGGAAGAAATGCTGTCTAGGCAGCAAAGTGCAATGGATAGGTTTTGACTTCAACATCCACACAGGGACCATTTCCTTGCCGAGACCCAAGATCAATGCAGTTTTGGAGTCACTCGTCCAAACTTGATCGGAAACTGGTGGAGCAAGTCATAGGCAGGCTTGTCTGGATTACTGAGCTGTGGGTTTTCTTGCGCCCGCTGCTTGCCGATATGTATTCCATGATGTATGCTAGTCAATCCACCAGAATCTCGTTGGACTGGGGGCAGTGGAAGAATCTGCTTCGCCACTTGGACGCTGACTTGTGTGTGCAGACTTCAATTGGGCATCACTCCATTCGTCCCGGGTGGAAGCTCAAAGGTGCAGGTTCGGTGACATTTGATTCCATTGCAGCAGCAAGTCAGTTTGCCCCACGCAAGTCGAGGTTGTGGGCATGTTTTTCCGATCCAGAGGCTCGTCAGCTTCGGGTTCCGCGCGCTGCTGCGATTGGTGCGTCATATTGGGCACACATACTCAAATCTGGCACACTATGTTTTTCCATGCTGGCAGCTCAACCGTTAAATGTGCAATGCTTTGCAGACGCACGTGCTGACAAGGAATCTGCAGGCCTGGGTGGCTATTTTCAATTTTCTGAAAGCTCACCCATGTGGTTTCAGTTCACGATTTCACGTGTCGAACTGCAGCGCCTAATCCGGAGTGAAATCAGCAGCATGCAGTCACTGATCTCAGCCTTGGAAATGCTTGCTCAGCTTGCGTTACTTTGGATGCTGTATCAGTATTTGCCAGTGTGTCGCTCTGCATGTTCAGTGATTTTTGCTTGTGATAACTCAGCTGTGGAAGCAGTGCATCACAAAGGATTAGCTCGCGCGCACTTGCTGGGTAAGGTGCTGCTCAGCATGCTGCAGCTACAGCAGAAAAGCAGAATTCAAGTTTGCATTCAACATATCCCAGGGCATCGCAATGTCCTGGCAGATGCCATCAGTCGCAATTTGGGGCACTTGATGCAAGACTTGTCGCAAAGCGGTAAAGTTTCAATTCCTTGGGAGGAGTTGCTCTCACCCTTTCGGGTGCACCGCTCTCCCTCAGAAGCGCATTGGCCACAACATCTTTTGCACTTGTAAAAGAAGCATTCGGTTGCGTTGGAGGCGCTTGACATTCTCTGACATGTCTGCACTCTGTCAGCGCCCGCCTCACTTCTGCATGAATAGTGAGTGCTTAGTTGTCACGCTGTTTCGTTGCGCAACTTTGGCAGCCTGGAGTCAGAACACATCTTTCTTGTCTTGAGCCTTTGCTTTGGAGATTTGGAATTCGGTTCATAACATGTCGTGTCTCATTACGCCAACCGTTGCATGTTCGTGAACGAGTCGCGGTCCGGGTCGAGAGGTTTTCCGCAGGGTCGCTCACGAGGGTAACTTTGGGTTCTGCACCTCTCGAGGAGGCATGCGACCTCCGCTTTGACTGGTTGCTTCCCCTTCCCTTAAGAGCTTCGCTGAACACGAACCGCTGCTCGCCGAACAAAATGGTGAACTTGCGCGTAGGGGAAGTTTACCCCTTCTTCAGACCTTAGGCTTGCATTAGGGAACATAGCTAGAGCGCAACGGAAACTTGCTTGTCAGAACAAATTTGTCTCAAGGTTCGCGCTGAAGCCTCTACAGAGAGTGAGCCGCTGGCCTTGCTGAGGGAGGCAGGAGAGTTCCAAAAGATATGTCCAAGACATCCAATTGCATTTGGGAGGGAGGGAGGCAGTGAGGGGGTGAGGCTGCGTTGCGGGTTACTTGAGGCTAAACATGGCTTAACAGAAACCAGACACAGGGGCTCAAAGCGGATTCCCATGGGTCCACACACCTTACAATTTCAAACTTTTGGATCTTTGGATCGGATCTTTGTTTGCGTTACATGTTTGCGCCCATGTCAGGGCTGCATCCTCTGTGTGGCGCGGCGCCAACGTGAGGCCTCGAGAGCTTTCGGAGCGAAGTGGAGTGCGCAAGATGTCAAAGCCTCTAATGAGTTGGCACCCTTGGTTTAAGCAGATTACGTGTGCAGATTCCAACAAGGATACCCTTCCACACACAGCGGCGTTTTTGTTGGCAGTGTGCCTATGGGAAGGATAAAGCACACGCGACTGGTTGATTTTGGGAGTGTTCCCTTTTGCGAGGGGAGTTCATCGCTTTTGGAGGAAAAGCCTGTATTAATTGGTCAGGTGTACTAATCCGGGGTCAGCATCTGGAGGTTTTGCCTCTGTCGACACAAGGCGCTTTGTTGGTTCAAGAGCAGTCTTCAAACCAGCTGTTTACAAGCGTCAATCAACGTCTTGCAAACATGTGTTTCAGGTCCAAGCAACTTGACAACTTTGGCTCTCAGAAGTGTCAAACAACATCGCTCAAACGCATCACCAAACAGTCGCTCAGAACGTTTGTGCAACGGCGTCTGGTTGACAATATGGTTGCCTTGTGAACTCTTTGTTTCTGAAGCAAATTTGGGAGGCGAGCAGCTCCATAACGCATCTGGTCGACCACCCAAGCGTGGGAAGGTTACCCAGGTCTTCTGACTGCAGCCCTGCGGCCTTGGAAGTTGTTTCGCAGGATGGAAGATCTCCAGATGGCAAATGGGTGAGACTCGGTCAACAAGCCAAGGCGTGTCGGTCAGATCGGGCAGATTCTGGACCAGCATTGATCCCCTTGTAAAACAGCAATTCGTTGAAGGCCCGTCACAGATGGATTTTGCACTCGCAACGGCCAAAAGGTCCGAGCTCACTTAGGGTTTGCCAATTGCAGAGGCTGACAGCCCAAAGACCACCTGGGTCTCGGTTTTTCGAAATAAATTGAGTGAAAGGGTACGAGGGATGGCGGACAGGAGGCTATTGCTATCCAAAGGGCCCCGAGCTCGAGAGAACTTGGAGGCCCCATGGTGACTTGTGTGATATTTGCAGCTTAGTGCATTGCCAGACTTAGTTCACGGTTGCATTTGTTTTTGTCTTCTGGGCTCTAAGTCTGGACACACACTCGTAGTTTTGATAGACGCAAAGTACATACACGCATAAACATATATTCACATATACACATGCACATATACATTCATCCATCCATACATACATGCATGCAGACATACATACATACATACAGACACACACACATGCACACACACATGCACACACACACATGTACACATTCACACATACACGCATGTACACATGCACACATACACACCAACACACGTACACACACACAAACACACGTACAAACAGAGATGCACGTATGTATGTATGTAGTGTAATGTATTGTGATGTAATGTATGTATGTAATGTAATGTAATGTAATGTAATGTAAAGGAATGTATGTATGTATGTATGTAATGTATGTAATGTAGGTAATGTATGTATGTATGTATGTAACGTAACGTAACGTAACGTAACGTACCGTAACGTAACGTAACGTATGTATGTATGTAATGTAATGTAATGTAATGTAATGTAATGTATGTATCTATGTATGTATGTATGTGTGTATGTAATGTAATGTATGTATGTACGTATGTATGTATGTATGTAATGTATGACTGTATGTATGTATGTATGTGTGTGTATGTAATGTATGTACTGTGTGTAATGTAATGTAATGTAATGTAATGTGTGTATGTAATTCATGTATGTACGTTATGTATGTATGTATGTATGTATTCATGTATGTATGTAATGTATGTAATATATGTATGTATGTATGTACGTATGCATGTATGTATGTATGTAATGTATGTAATGTATGTACTGTGTGTAATGTAATGTAATGTAATGTAATGTAATGTATGTATGTATGTAACGTAACGTAATGTAACGTAATGTGTGTATGTATGTATGTAATGTATGTATGCATGCATGTATGTATGTATGTATGTAATGTATGTATGTAATGTAATGTAATGTAATGTAATGTGTGTATGCATGTATGTATGTATGTGTGTATGAATGTAATGTATGTCTGTATGTATGTATGTATGCATGTGTATGGGCATGAAAGTATGCATGTGTGTATGGATGCATGTGTAAGTGTATGTGTGTCTGTATGAATGTATGCATGTGTGTATGGATGCACGTATGTGTGCACAAATGTGTAGTTTTGTACACGTGTGTGTATGTGTGTGTGTATGCATGCATGCATGCATGCGTACATACACGTACAGACACACACACACATTTGCAGACGCACATACCCACACACACATACATACAAACATGTTTGCGCACATGAACACAGAGGTAGAAACATACGTGCATGCATTCATAGATGCATTTACACGCACATTCCAGTACATTTCAATACATGTCATTGCATCATTGCATACTGAACATGCATGCATACATACATCACATACTTACATACACACATACATAAATGCATACATACATTCCATTGCATTAGATTAGATTAGATTACACCATATCAAATCACATCACACACATCCATACATGCATACATACACACATACATACATCTATACATACACACACACATACATACACACATACATACACAAACATTCTTACATACACACATTTGTACGTACATACACATTCATACAGACACACATATACTTACACATTTACACATACATATTTACACAGACATACATTACACTACATTACAACACATCACATCACATCACATCACATCGCATCGCATCACATCATATACATACATACATACACATTCTTACGTACACACAACACATTCTTACATACACACATTTTTCAATTTCATACACGTTTATACAGACACACATATACTTACACATACATACTTACACATACTCACATACATAGATACACACTTATTTACATACGCCCACACACAGGTGCATACACACATTGCAGTTACATACAGACATGCATATGCTTACATTTCGGATTCATACACATTCGCACACACACATATCCACATACCCCTAGGCACACACGCAGACACGCACATGCGTGTACATCCCCAAATAGCTTTCTCCCAAAAGCTTTTGTGATGCTTGGGTTTGCGTTTAGGTTGCTTAGGGAAGTGGGGAGCGAGGCTTCTCGGCTCGGAGATGTGGACGGAGCTTGAAGCTGGGGAGACGCAGCGGGCACTGAATTTGGACACCCAACACGAGGACTCACTGAAGATGATAGAATGACCATGGACATCTTTAGCATTTTGAAAGGGAGCAGACCGCGAGCCAGCCCGGAAACACAAACGCAACAAAACACTGTAAATAGCAGCGTTTTGTGGCTGGGGTCGCGCGCGAGCGCCAGAAGGCCCGAAAACCAACGGGAAAAAAGCAAGGACCGCGCAGCGCGCGAGCCAGCCACAGCAAAAGCAAAACGGACAGAGCAACAGCCCATCGCTCAGGCAGCAGTTTCTTTACGGTATTTACAGCGTTTTGTAGAGCGCGGACCCAGCGTCGCCGGGATGCCCGGCAGCGCTTGGCGCCAAAATGCGCGAAAATGAGCCTTGCTTATATCCCTCCGACACCTTCTAAAAAACAGCGCTTCATGGGTTGAGAGGCTTTTTGCAAGGAAGCCTTGATGATGCAGACCAAGCCCCACTGAAGCATCACCCAGGCCCAACCCCAAACCCTGATGATGTCAGCCACATGGCCTAAACCCTGCACACACGCGATGTTTTGCGAGGGTTTCCCACAAGCAAGCAAAACCGCAAGCCCGAGCTGGTGATGCAGAGGTGTCGGATTTAGGCAACGCATCACGACCAAGTGACGAGGGTCGGCGGCGCTCGGGTGCAGCCCCTATAGCTAAAGCTGGCGGGCTACTTGCTTAGCGGCGACATGCTACCCCAGCAGGCGTCGCCGGATTTAAGGGCTGCCGCCCTGTGCCGCCGACCCCCGGAGAAGACTGTGTTGTCAAACGGGTCATCCAAGTAAGTACACGTTTTTCTTAAAACGTTGCGGAGGCGCTTTTGGTTTACCACGCTTTTGTGAAAAGTGGCAGCGCCCCATGTTTGGGAAGCGCCTTTCGGTTTAAGAGACGTGCTTCTTTGTTGAAGCTGTGACCGCACCCATTCGGGTTAAGGCACGTTGTGGTTTTCTCAAATGTGTGGTAGTACCCATTACGACGGTGCTAGGCTTGAAACGTGGCAGCACTCAAGGCTTGGGAAGCGCCTTTCGGTTCAACACACGTGTTTCTGTGTAACCTCACGTAACATAGCATTACATACCTACATGCGCAATCGCTGACATCACATGCATACATACATATTTACATACATACATGCGTAAGTACATACATATATATATATATATATAATATATATATATATATATACATACGTACATAGATACGTAAATACATACAGACATACAAAAAATACAGCGCATGACATGACATGGCGTTGCATTACACTATGTTGCGTTATGTTACATACATACACACATACATACATACATATGTACACACATACATACACACAGACAGACAGACAGACAGACAGACAGACATACTTACATACATACATACATACACATATATCTACACATATACATTTACATATACATACACATATGCATATACACATACATACACACACATATACATACATACATACATACGCACATACACTACATACAAACGTTTTATCAACACGTGGCAGTAGCCATTTCGTTGTTGTTCTGTTTTTGAAGCGTGGCAGCACCCATGCTCTGGGAAGCGCCTTTCGGTGTAACACACGTTAGTATTTTTCAAGACGTGGTAGTAGCAATTGTTTTCGACACGTGGCAGCACCCTCCTTTTGGGAATGCAGCGCCCATTTTGACACACGTTTGACATAACATAACATAACAGCACATAGCGACATGCGCAATATTTGTGTTCATAACGCACATACACACATACACACACAACATACATACACACATGCATACATACATACATACATACACTACATACAAACTTTTTCAATTCGTGGCAGTAGCCATTGCGTTGCCGTTCTTCTCTTGAAACGTGGCAGCACCCATGTTTTGGGTAGCGCCTTTCGGTCCAACACATGTTTTTCTTTTTCAATACGTGGCAGTAGCAATTGTGTTGTCTTTCTTCGAAACGTGGCATTTTGAACGTGGCAGCACCCATTTTTTGGGAAGTGCCTTTCGGTTTAACACACGTTACTGTTTTTCAAGACGTGGTAGTAGCAAGTCTGGTGTTGGTTTTTTGGAAAGCGCCCATCTTTTGGGAAGCGCCTTTCGGCTTAAAATACGTGTTTTCTTTTCGAGACGTGGCAGCACTCATTTTTCGGGAAGCGCCTTTCGGTTTAACTCATGGGAGTGTTTCTTCAATACGCGGTAGTAGCAATTGTGTTTTTCCAGACGTGGCAGCACCCATTTTTGGGAAGCGCCTGTCGGTTTAACACAGGTTACTGTTTTTTCAGTATGTGGTAATAGTATTTGTGTTGATAACACACATACATACATACATACATATATAAAGATATACATACATACATGCAGACGTCATACACACATACAGACAGACATACATAGTTACATATGTAACATACCAAAAGACAACATTACATAGGTACATGCGCAATTACTTACATTAATTTCATACATAAACACACACATACATACATACATACATACATACACACATACATATGTAAGTACAAGCATATACATATATACAAATACATACAACACACATAGATACATACTTAAACACATACCTACACACAGACATACATACCTACTCACATACATGCATACATACATATGTGAATACATCACATGACATGACATTGCATTACACTCGGTTGCATTTTTTACACACACACACCTAAATACTGGGTGCTGCCACATCTCGAAAAAGAAAACACATGTGTTGAACCTCATGGTCATCATCTTCACCCTTTTCATCATCCGCATGGACATCATCGCGGCCCTTATCATCATCATCATAATTGTCATCGTTGCCCTTCATCATCATGATGGTCATCATCATCTGTTTCATTTACATACATTCCAAGTGTGCTGTTCGGCACCCTTGGCAGTGCGGAGGATGCTGCGATGATAGCTATCATGACAGTCCGCATCCCTATCATCATTATCCTCGCAATCATCATCATCTCTTCTGAGGCAGCATTGGTAATGCAAGGGATGCTACGATGATAGTCAGCATCACCGTCACTATTTTTATCATCATCATCATGATGGTCATCATCGCTTTTCATCATCCTGATGGTCATCATCGTCTCTTTCGTTTAGACACCTGCTAGGATGATAGTTATCATGATAGCCCTCGTCCTTATCATCATTATCCTCATGATCATCAGCATCTCTTATGAGGCAGCATTGGTAATGCAGAGGATGCTACGATGATAGTTATCATCACCGTCATCATCCTTATCATTATCCTCATGGACATCATCATCCCCCTTATCACCATCATGATGGTCTTCACCATCATGATGGTCATCATCTTTATGTCGTTATTCTATTCTTTTGTATTTGCGTGTCAAGTGTGCTGTATGCACCGTTGGTATTGCAGAGGATGCTACGATGGTAGTTATCATGACAGTGCTCATCCTTATCATCATTACCCTCACGATCATCATCATTATCTTTTATGACCAGCGTTTACGGCGAGCTTGCTTCAAAATCCTCTCCTTTCAGCCTTTTTGCCTCGAAAAGGACGAAAAAACCCATGCGTCAACTATCATCATAGCATCCCTTGCAGCACCAGCATCGCCGGTGCGTTGGACTTATTTGAATTCCTTTTGGAATTTGTTGCTGTCACATGAATCCAAACCCTGTCAAAACTCCCATGAAACCCCCTGTCAAAATTGCGATGATGATGATAATGACTATGATCATCATGACTGCTGCGGATGCATAGTGATGATTGTCATCATGGTTGTCATCGTCACCATCATCATGTTGGGCTACTGCGATGACACCTCACTCTGATCATCACCATCATGATAGTCATCTTCATCTCTTTCTTATTGGTTCAAATTTTTGTATACGTCTCAAGTGTGGTGTTTCCCAGAAGATGGGTGCTTGCACGTTTCGAAAAAACACAGCACAACTGTTACCGCCACGTATTGAAAAACAACAACGGGTGTTAGACCGAAAGCCGCTTCCCAAAAGATGGGTGCTGCCACGTTTCAAGAATAAGAACAACAACACAACGGCTAGTGCCACGTATTGATAAAACGTTTGTATGTAGTGTGTGGCAGCAGTCATCATGATCATCATATCCACGCATCTGTTGCATTTCACATCGGCTGATAGTCATCATGACGCATCCTCAGCATCACCAGCAGTCATCATGACAATCATGTCCACGCATCTTTTGCATCTCAAGTTGTATGATAATCACCATGAGGATGATATTGAGGCTGCCGCTATTTTCCGGGCCCACAGCGTCACAGCGTCATCACGTCCACGCATCTTTTGCGTCTCAAGTCGCGCGAGAATCATCATGACGCATCCTCAGCATCACCAGCAGTCATCATGATAATCATGACGACGCATCCTCTGCATCACCAATGCTCTCTAACATCCCTTTTGAAATGTATAGAAGAAAGAACACCAAGAGATCACAGGATGATGATTGTGATGATGATGCCGATGATGATGATGATGATGATGATGATGGGTGATGATGGTAATGATGACGCTGATGATGGACGATGATGTTGATTTCCCACCGGCTGATAATCATCATGACGCATCCTCAGCATCACCAGCAGTCATCATGATAATCATGAAGCGGGCTCGTTTGCTACCCAAGAGCAAGCGGCGCGCTCGTTCGCTACCCAAGAGCAAGCGGCTCCTTTGCCACCCAAGAGCAAGCAGCGGGCTCGTTTGCTACCCAAGAGCCAGCGGCGGGCTTGTTTGCTGCCCAAGAGCAAGCGGCGGGCTCGTTTGCTACCCAGGAACAAGCGGCGGGCTGCGGGCTCCTTCGCCACCCAAGAGCAATCGGTGGGCTCGTTTGCTACCCAAGAGCCAGCGGCGGCTCGTGTGCTACCCAAGAGCAAGCGGCGGGCTCGTTTGCTACCCAATCGCTTGCTTGCTCGTTTGCGACCCAAGAGCAAGCGGCGGGCTCGTTTGCTACCCAGCAACAGGCGGCGGGCTCCTTTGCTACCCAAGAGCAAGCGGCGGGCTCCTTTGCTTCCCAAGAGCAAGCGGCTCCTTTGCCACCCAAGAGCAAGCGGCGCGCTCGTTTGCTACCCAAGAGCAAGCGGCGGGCTCCTTTGCTACCCAAGCGCAAGCGGCGGCAAGAGCAAGCGGCGGGCTCGTTTGCTACCCAAGAGCAAGCGGCCCCTTTGCCACCCAAGAGCAAGCAGCGGGCTCGTTTGCTACCCAAGAGCAATCGGCTCGTTTGCTATCTAAGAGCAAGCGGCAGGCTCCTTTGATACCCAAGCAGCCGGCTCGTTTGCTACCCAGGAACAAGCGGCGGGCTCCTTTGCTACCCAAGAGCAAGCAGCGGGCTCCTTTGCTACCCAAGAGCAAGCCGCTCCTTTGCCACCCAAGAGCAAGCGGCGCGCTCGCCTAACACCCAAGATCAAGCAGCGGGCTCCTTTGCTACCCAAGAGCGAGCGGTGGCAAGAGCAAGCGGCGGGCTCGTTTGCTACCCAACAGTCATAGGTTAGTTAACCCCCGCTCCGCATCCCCCCCCTCAAATGTGATTTTGAGTGGCATCGGGCCCAAAAATCAAGAAACATGTTCATTTTGAATCTTGGGCTTAGCAGGCCTTAGTAGGGCTTAGTAGGCCTTAGTAAGGCTTAGTAAGGCTCAATCATGCTTTTTTCTTCGAGCGCTAGCAAGGCTCAGCAGCTCTCAGTAAGACATGGCCACCACTCACAACTGATCATGAGTGCTACTGAAGCTTGCTGAGTAGTTGGAACCGTAATGATTCCTATGTTTGCTGTCCCTTTCTTAGCGGTCATTTGTGCTGCAACTGCGCCGCGCACTGAACACCCGGGGATTGAACATCAGCGGATGTAGACCTAGTAGCACTCAAAGGCACTCAATAGCATGTAGCAAGCAGTCACTAGCGTTCAGAAAGCACCCAGTAGCAGACAAAAGGCACTCAGCAGCACTCAGCAGCACTCAGCAGCACTCAGTAGCACTCAGTAACACTCAGTAACACTCAGTAGCACTCAAAACAGCACATTTTTGAAATCCCGGCTCAGTAAGCGCTCAGTAGCACTCAGTAGCACTCAGTAGCACTCAGTAGCACTCAGTAGCACTCAGTCAGTAACACTCAACCACAACCTAAAACAGCACATTTTTGGAATCCAGGCTCAGTACGCACACTCAGTAGCACTCAGTAGCACCCGAACACAGCACATGGGCGATCCAATAGCAACTATTTGGCAGCACGCAATGACGCTTCGAGCCCCGCGCAAGCTTCAACAAACCCGGCTTTGCGATGCAAAATTGAAGCAACCCCCCGAACACATGCCAAACCTTTGCTGGGCTCAGTAGTGCTCAGCAACACTCGGTGAGTCTTACTAAGATTTTGACATTTGGGGGGGGGATACGGGGGGTTAACTAACCCATGAAACAGAACGCGGCGGGCGGGCTCGTTTGCTACCCAAGAGCAAGCGGCGGGCTCGTTTGCTACCCAAGAGCAAGTGGCGGGCTCGTTTGCTACCCAAGAGCAAGCGGCGGGCTCGTTTGCTACCCAAGAGCCAGCGGCGGCTCGTGTGCTACCCAAGAGCAAGCGGCGGGCTCGTTTGCTACCCAATCGCTTGCTTGCTCGTTTGCGACCCAAGAGCAAGCGGCGCGCTCGGGCTCCTTTGGTACCCAAGAGCAAGCAGCGGGCTCGTTTGCTACCCAAGAGCAAGCGGCGCGCTCCTCTGCTACCCAAGAGCAGGCAGTGGGCTCGCTTGTTACCGCCGCTTGCTCTTGGTTAGCAAACGACCCCGCCGCTTGCTCTTGGGTAGCGAACGAGTCCGCCGCTTGCTCTTGGGTAGCAAAGAAGCCCGCCGCCTGCTCTTGCGTAGCAAAGGAGCCCGCCGCCTGCTCTTGGTTAGCAAACGAGCCCGCTGCGTGCTGTCGGGTAGCAAACAAGCCCGCCGCTTGCTCTTGGGTTGCAAACGAGCGCGCCGCTTGCTCTTGGGTGGCAAAGGAGCCCGCCGCTTGCTCTTGGGTAGCAAACAAGCTCGCCGCTTTCTCTTGGGTGGCAAAGGTAGCAAAAAGAGCCCGCCGCTTCCTCTCGGGTAGCATGCTCTTGGGTAGCAAACGCTTGCTCTTGGGTAGCAAAGGAGCCCACCGCTTGCTCTTGGGTAGCAAAGGAGCCCACCGCTTGCTCTTGGGTAGCAAAGGAGCCGCCGCTTGTTTCTGGGGTACGCTCTTGGGTAGCAAAGGGGCTTGTTTGCGACCCAAGAGCAAGCGGCGGGCTCGGGCTTCTTTGCACCCAAGAGCAAGCAGCGGGCTTGTTTGCTACCCAAGAGCAGAGCGGGGCTCGTTTGCTACCCAAGAGCAAGCGGCGGGCTCGTTTGCTACCCAAGAGCGATCGGCGGGCTCGTTTGCTACTCAAGAGCATGCGGGCTCGCTTGCGACCCAAAAGCGAGCGGCGGGCCCCTTGCTGCCCGAGAGCAAGCGGCGCGCTCACTTGCTACCCAAGAGCAAGCGGCGGGCTCGTTTGCTACCCAAGAGCAATGGGCGATGGGTGAGCTCCTTTGCTACCCAAGAGCATGCGGCCGGCTCGCTTGCGACCCAAAAGCAAGCGGCGGGCTCGTTTGCCACCCAAGAGCAAGCGTGCTCCTTGCGCGCTCCTGTGCTACCCAAGAGCAAGCAGCGGGCTTGAGAGCAAGCGGCGGGCTCGTTTGCAACCCAAGAGCTAGCGGCCGGCTCGTTTGCTACGCAACAGCACGTGGCGGGCTCGTTTGCTACCCAAAAGCAGGCGGCGGGCCCCCCAAGAGCAAGCGGCGGGCTTGTTTGCTACCCAAGAGCAAGCGGCGGGCTCGTTTGCTACGCAACAGCACGTGGCGGGCTCGTTTGCTACCCAAAAGCAGGCGGCGGGCTCCTCAAGAGCAAGCGGCGGGCTCGTTTGTACCCAAGACCAAGAGGCGGGCTCCTTTGCCACCCAAGAGCAAGCAGCGGGCTCGTTTGCTACCCAAGAGCAGGCGACAGGCTCCTTTGCTACCCAAGAGCAAGCGGCGGGCTTGTTTGCGACCCGCGGCGGGCTCGTTTGCTACCCAACAGCAGCACGCGGCGGGCTCGTTCGCTACCCAAAAGCAGGCGGCGGGCTCTTTGCTACCCAAGAGCAATCGGCGGGCTCGTTTGCACTGCAAGAGCAAGCGGCGGGCTCGTTTGCGACCGAAAAAAACTACAGCACGCGGCGGGCTCGTTTGCTACCAAGAAGCAGGCGGCGGGCCCTTTTGCTACCCAAGAGCAAGCGGCGGGCTCGATTGCTACCCAAGAGCAAGCGGCGGGCTCGTTTGCTACCCAAGAGCAAGCGGCGGGCTTGTTTGCTACGCAAGAGCAAGCGGCGGGCGCCGTTGCTACCCAAGAGCAAGCGGCGGGCTCCTTTGCTACCCAAGAGCAAGCGGCGGGCTCCTTTGCTACCCATGAGCAGGTGGCGGGCTCGTTTGCTACCCAGGAGCAAGCGGTGGCAAGCGGCGCAAGCGGCGCGCTCGTTTGCTACCCAAGAGCAAGCGGCGGGCTCCTCGTTTGTTACCCAAGAGCAAGTGGCGGGCTCGTTTGCGACCCAAGAGCAAGCGACGGGCTCGGGCTCCTTTGCTACCCAAGAGCAAGCGGCGGGCTCGTTTGCTACGCAAGAGCAAGCGGCGGGCTGTTTGCTACCCAAGAGCAAGCGGCGGGCTCGTTTGCTACCCAAGAGCAAGCGCCGGGCTCGTTTGCGACCCAAGAGCAAGCGGCGGGCTTGGGCTCCCTTGCTGCCCAGGAGCAAGCGGAGGCGGGCTCTTTTGCTACCCAAGACCTAGCGGCTGGCTTGTGCTACCCAAGAGCAGCGGCAAGCTTGTTTGCTACCCAAGAGCAATCGGCGGGCTCGTTGCTACCCAAGAGCACGCGGCAGGCTCGATTGCTACCCAAGAGCGATCGGGCTCGTTTGCTACCCAAGAGCAAGCGGCGGGCTCGTTTGCTACCCAAGAGCAAGCGACTCCTTTGCGACCCAAGAGCAAGCGGCGCGCTCGTTTGCAACCCAAGAGCAAGCGGCGGGCTCCTTTGCTACCCGAGAGCAAGCGGCGGGCTCGTTTGCGACCCAACAGCACGTGGCGGGCTCGTTTGCTATCCAAGAGCAAGCGGCGGGCTCGTTTGCTACGCAAGAGCAAGCGGCGGGCTTGTTTGCGACCCAAGAGCAAGCGGCGGGCTTGTTTGCTACCCAAGAGCAGGCGTTTGCTACCCAAGAGCGAGCGGCGGGCTCGTTTGCTACTCACAAACAATCGGCCGGCTCGTGTGCTACCTGTGCTACCCAAGAGCATGCGGCGGGCTCTCTTGCAAGCCAAAGCGAGCGGCGGGCTCATTGCTGCCCAAGAGCGGGCTCGCTAGCTACGCAAGAGCAAGCGGCGGGCTCGTTTGCTACCCAAGAGCAAGCGGCGAGCTCCTTTGCTACCCAAGAGCACCTGGCGGGCTCGCTTACGACCCAAAAGCAAGCGGCGGAAAGCGGCGGGCTCCGTTGCCACCCAAGAGCAAGCGGCGGGCTCCTCTGCTACCCAAGAGCATCCGGCGGGCTCCTTTGCTGCCCAAGAGCAAGTGGCGGGCTTGCTTGCTACCCAGAGCAAGCGGCGGCCTCGTTTGCTACCCAAGAGCAATCGGCGAGCTCCTTCGCTACCCAAGAGCGTGCGGCGGTCGTTTGCTACCCAAGAGCAAGCGGCGGGCTCCTTTGCTACCCAAGAGTAAGCGGCGAGCTCCTCTACTACCCAAGAGCATGCGGCGGGCTCCTTTGCCACCCAAGAGCAAGCAGCGGGCCAGCGGGCTCCTTTGCTACTCTTGAGAGGAACCCGTTCTGCCCAGGAGCGGCTCCTTTGCTACCCAAGAGCAAGCGGGGGGCTCCTTTGCTACCCAAGGGCAAGCGGCGAGCTCGTTTGCGACCCAACAGCAAGCGGCGCTCGTTTGCTACCCAAGAGCAAGCGGCGCGTTCCTTTGCTACCCTAGAGCAAGCGGCGGGCTCGTTTGCTACCCAACAGCAAGCGGCGGGCTCCTTTGCTACCCAAGAGCAAGCGGCGGGCTTGTTTGCTGCCCAAGAGCAAGCGGCGGGCTCCTTTGCTACCCAAGAGCAAGCGGCGGGCTCGTTTGCTACCCAAGAACAAGCGGCGGGCTCGTTTGCTACCCAAGAGCAAGCGGCGGGCTCGTTTGCTACGCAAGAGCAAGCGGCGGGCTCCGTTGCTACCCAAGAGCAAGCGGCGGGCTCCTTTGCTACCCATGAGCAGGTGGCGGGCTCGTTTGCAAGCGGCGCGCTCGTTTGCTACCCAAGAGCAAGCGGCGGGCTCCTCGTTTGTTACCCAAGAGCAAGTGGCGGGCTCGTTTGCGACCCAAGAGCAAGCGACGGGCTCGGGCTCCTTTGCTACCCAAGAGCAAGCGGCGGGCTCGTTTGCTACGCAAGAGCAAGCGGCAGGCTCGTTTGCTACCCAAGAGCAAACGGCGGGCTCGTTTGCTACCCAAGAGCAAGCGCCGGGCTCGTTTGCGACCCAAGAGCAAGCGGCGGGCTTGGGCTCCCTTGCTGCCCAGGAGCACGGAGGCGGCGGGCTCTTTTGCGACCCAAGAGCCAGCGGCTGGCTTGTGCTACCCAAGAGCAAGCGGCAAGCTTGTTTGCTACCCAAGAGCAAGCGGCGGGCTCGTTGCTACCCAAGAGCGCGCGGCAGGCTCGATTGCTACCCAAGAGCGATCGGTCTCGTTTGCTACCCAAGAGCAAGCGGCGGGCTCGTTTACTACCCAAGAGCAAGCGACTCCTTTGCCACCCAAGAGCCAGCGGCGCGCTCGTTTGCAACCCAAGCAAGCGGCGGGCTCCTTTGCTACCCGAGAGCAAGCGGCGGGCTCGTTTGCGACCCAACAGCACGTGGCGGGCTCGTTTGCTACCCAAGAGCAAGCGGCGGGCTCGTTTGCTACGCAAGAGCAAGCGGCGGGCTTGTTTGCGACCCAAGAGCAAGCGGCGGGCTCGTTTGCGACCCAAGAGCAAGCGACGGGCTCGGGCTCCTTTGCTACCCAAGTGCAAGCGGGGCTTGTTCGCTACCCAAGAGCAGGCGTTTGCTACCCAAGAGCGAGCGGCGGGCTCGTTTGCTACTCAAAAACAATCGGCCGGCTCGTGTGCTACCCAAGAGCATGCGGCGGGCTCGCTTGCAAGCCAAAGCGAGCGGCGGGCTCATTGCTGCCCAAGAGCAAGCGGCGGGCTCGCTTGCTACGCAAGAGCAAGCGGCGGGGTTTGCTACCCAAGAGCAAGCGGCGAGTTCCTTTGCTACCCAAGAGCACCTGGCGGGCTCGCTTGCGACCCAAAAGCAAGCGGAACGCGGCGGGCTCCTTTGCCACCCAAGAGCAAGCGGCAGGCTCCTCTACTACCCAAGAGCATCCGGCGGGCTCCTTTGCTGCCCAAGAGCAAGTGGCGGGCTCGCTTGCTACCCAGAGCAAGCGGCGGGCTCGTTTGCTACCCAAGAGCAATCGGCGAGCTCCTTTGCTACCCAAGAGCGCGCGGCGGGCTCGCTTGCGACCCAAAAGCAAGCGGCAGGCTCGTTTGCTACCCAAGAGCAAGCGGCGGGCTTCTTTGCTACCCAAGAGCAAGCGGCGAGCTCCTCTACTACCCAAGAGCATGCGGCGGGCTCCTTTGCCACCCAAGAGCAAGCGGCGGGCTCCTTTGCTACCCAAGAGCAAGCGGCGGGCTCGTTTGCTACCCAAGAGCAAGCGGCGAGCTCGTTTGCGACCCAACAGCAAGCGGCGCGCTCGGGCTCCTTTGGTACCCAAGAGCAAGCAGCGGGCTCGTTTGCTACCCAAGAGCAAGCGGCGCGCTCCTTTGCTAGCCTCAACCAGAATACTACACCAATTCTAAACCAATTCTAAGCAGTACTAAGCCAGTCAGCAAAACCAATACTAAACCAATTCTAACCAGCACTAAACCACTCAACCAGAATACTAAACCAATACTAAACAAGCAGTAATTACTAAGCCAGTCAGCAAGAATACTAAACCAATACTAAGAATACTAAACCAATACTAAACCAATTCTATCCAGTACTAAGCCACTCAACCAGAATATTAAACCAATACTAAACCAATTCTAAGCGGTACTCATCCAGTCAGCAAGAATACTAAACCAATACTAAACCAACACTAACCAATACTTACTGGAACACTACTTAGGGAAGACCCGGTCTGCTGACCCTCATTTTGTTTTAGGGGGTTTCTCTATTGACCCCCCCATTTTATTTGGGGGGGCCTTTATTATTCACTCCCCAACATTACCCAAGAGCAAGCGGCGGGCTCCGTTGCTTATACCCAAGAGCAAGCGGCGGGCTCGTTTGCGACCCAAGGGCAAGCGGCGGGCTCCTTTGCTACCCAACCCTGAGCATCGCTTTTTTGATTAGAGTCAAAAATGATTCTAAGGGTTTGCAAATCAGTTCTCTCAATTTGATCTTTAAAAGGCAAAAGCAGTTAGAAAAAGAGCAGGTTTCAACAGCAAAATTCAACAAGGAAATCAACAACACAAAGAAACTCAAGAAAACGCATTGCAAGAAACCGTGGAAACACACCACAGAGCTGAAACTTTCCAACAAAGTACATGCAGCAAGTTTCTTTGAACTTGCAGACTGCACAAAATCCTGGAGCAACCTTTTCCAAAGTTGCTGCAACCTTTTCCAAGGCTGCTGTAACCTTTTCCAAAGCTGGTGAAACCTTTCCCAAAGCTGCTGCAACCTTTTCCAAAGCAAGCTGGCCCAAGAGGTGTCTTCTCAAGGCTTCAAGCTTTTCCAAAGCCAAATTTCGTCTGTGTAGCCTTCCTCCATGTCTTGCATGGATCTGGTGAAGAAGAGGTGGGTTAGTGTTCTGTACTTGCCCACCACCTTGCTTGACAACCTTGTGGAAGACACCCCCATTGAGACTGAATGGGTCAGCTTACTGCTTTGACCTACCAAGTCTTCCCCTTGAAAGCACCAATGGAGCTTTGGGCTGAGATGACTTGAATTCCATAGCAAATACAAAAAGGAATGGTGCTTGGCCACTATGTGGAATGACTTTCTGTCCGTTTCCAAAGACCATGCATTGAGCCAGGCATAGCTCTTGAGAAAAGCACCACCCAAGAACAAACTCTTCTCATATTCAGCTGGGGCGGAGCGAGTACCAATGTCATCCCACATTTGAACCAGCTTTTCCAAATTGGTGGCTGCCCTCAACATTTCTTCTTCACACACCTCCACGGTGTCTGCAAAAAACTGTTTGGAGGACAGGGACGAGTGCTGGGAGCAGGTGTTTGGCTTCCCCCCCTTGCATTCCAACACAGGATGCTTTGACCATGGCCTGCTAGGGTCACAGATCATAGATAGGCGGAGGTTTGTCAGTCGGATTTTGCATTCCTGCTGGGTATAATGAACTTGGATTTGTGAAAACAGAACACCCAACCTTTCCCAATGTTTTTTTGCTCTTCTCATCCTTGGCCCTTCATAGTAGCAGCAGTAGTGAAGCACACCACCAATCACATGGCCATAAATTCGTTTTGCAGAAAAAGAATATGGAGGGCATCTCCTCTGACCACGCAGCCCCAAGGAGTTTGAAAATTGCATGATCACTCCATGGGTCACCCACACACTCTTCATGTGTGTAGAGGACAAACCTCTGCTTTTCCAATCAGATCTCCTCGTACCCTTTTCCAAAGGTACAGGGAGTGAAATGTTCAGCATCACATTCCCAACAAGGAAAATGAGAGCCCAATGGGGCAGACCAATGGGGCAGAAATTCATGATCCCCAATCACACTCCAAAGCGCCCCGAGGGTGGAGGAGGCTTGCCATCTGGGTCCACTGTGGGATGCCTGCCACATGCCAAAGCTTCAAAAGACCAGTGCAAATGTTTCCAAATAACTTCCCAAGTTTTCTTTGTGCCACAAGACTTGGGGAAGCATGCCAGAAGCCAACGGTTAAGCAAAGTTGGGAGGTTACTGGCCAAGCAGCCCCGGGAAAAGACAAGCAGATTGTCATTGTTGGCATAATCCACACCATCCGCATGAATGAACAAGGGAATGGTTTTATTTTCCCAGCCCTTTTCCAAAGACATGGGGTGGCCCTTCAGCTTCTGATCGCCTGTTGTGGCTATTTGTTTCCAGAACTCTGCCAGCTGGCCTTTTCCAAAGCCAAAAAGCTTGGAAAACACCTCGGTAATTTTGGCCCAATGCAGCAAACATCATGTGGGGTAGAAAAATAGATGCCTTTTCCAAAGCACCCTTGTTTGTTTTGGGGTGGGTGCAGGGAACCCATACACCAAAGCTGGCTGCAATTTGCACATTGGAGCAGAAGTGATTCATGATCTGCCTGTGCACATTCCCTGGTTGTGCTCCCAAATTACCAGCTTGTGCAATTGCAACCAAATCTCTATGGCTTGCGCCACCTTGAACGGCACAGTCAGCCAACTCCCTGATCAAAGTTGCACTGAGCTGCCCCCTTGCCCAGGCAAACAAAAGCTTGTTGGCCAGAATCGATTCCCCCCGGGTTGATGTTTTGGCATAGTGCCAAGACAATTTAATAAATACACAAGTCTGTTAGAAGTTCTAGTTGAAAAGATATTTACATGGGTGTTCCTAAAAGGTCACAGGCTGTTAAAAAAAACCTGGGCGAAAGCTGTGTCACACGTGTTTTCCCCTGGCTTTTTTGCAATTTGTCATCTCTGGCGCATGCTTGACAGTGAACGGGAGAATCAGGACAGCATTGTTTTATGCAAAATTGTACAAAAACTCAATCCTTTTTTGCATATTTGCAGCTCAATTACTCGAAAATCTGAACCAACAAGCTGCTGCCAACGCACGGCAGAAATAATTCTTGAAGCTGGTACTTACAAAAGAAGCGACCCATGTAGCGAGTGCAGCTGACTTGGCGTATCGTCTTGCAATGATACCATTTGTCTATACATTGGGTCCCCACTATGAAGCAAGCGGGTCGTTTGCGTGCTTCCCTCGTCACAGAGGCCCTTCTAGCAAATTCTACTCTTCTACTTTTTTCTTGCCACTGTACATACCAAACACGTACAGGCAGAGAAAAGGGATTACTTGCGGACCGCTTTACAGGTTATACCCACAAGACAATCCTCCCAGGGACTTCCAGATACACTCCACCCACCATTGGCGTATTGGATCATCGTGTGGAATAGATCCGGGACGGACATGGTCGCTCTCCAGATGCTTTTTGCCAGCACGTGCCTGTGTGCAAAATTGTGTTCCTGTGCATGCAAGCCTTTCATAACGACGGTAACATGCCACCCCCTTACCCCGCCCCCCACCCCCCTTCCCCCACCCCCCCTCCCCCTCCTCCAGCCCTGCTCACAACTGCGTTTCCTCCTAAAAGACTGCTTCTAATGGTTGGAACTCTTCTCTACAATTAGATGTTCAACAGGATGTCGTTTTCCAAGATGATTTGTTCAATCTCCTACATAGAGCTTAAATAGAAATTTGAAGTGAGCAGCGCGTAATGTATCTTAGAGACTATGATCTGAATAGGGTTTTCCATTTTGAAGAGGATTGTTAATTTGGATTCTTACTTCAAAACTTTAGAGCCTCCGGCTCAGTCCGCCAACGTTGTCCTCTCCCTCTTCTCCTTCTTCCCCTCTCCGTTGTCTCCTCCCCCACGTGTTCTGTCGCCCCGTCTCTTTCTGTCTCCCTGTCTCCTTCCTGTCCAGAAAAAGGGCACCCTTATTCTGACCTCTCTGCTGGAGGACCTAGTGTCTCTCTCTCTCTCTCTCTCTCTTTCTCGTTCTTTCTCTCTGTGTCTCTGTCTCTCTCTCTCGCTCTGTCTCTGTCTCTCCCTCTCTCTCTCCTCTTTCCCTCTCTCTCTCTCTCTCTCTCCCTCTCTTTCCCTCTCTCTCTCTCTCTCTCTCTCCCTCTCTCCCGCTCTCTCCCTGTCTCTCTCTCTCTCTCTCTCTCTCTCTCCCTCTCTCCCGCTCTCTCCCTCTCTCTCTCTCTCTCTCTCTCTCTCTCTCTCGTTCTGCATTGCAGCGCCACGTCGCCCCTGAGTTGCCTCGATGTCTGGGCACTGCCCCTTCATGACCCTGAAGTCATCTCACTACTGGCTTTCTCCTTGACTTCATCTCCTTTTCACGTTTCCCGTGATGTCCTGGTCATGTCCCGTCCATTCCTTTCAACTCCCCCTTCATGCCCCTGTCATTTTCTCGGTATGTCCGCTTCATTTTCCACGCCTGTCCCGTTCTTTCGTTGCGAGTCAGTTCCCTACATTTCCCGTCGTGCCGATTGGCTGCCTTGTCCTTTGTTTCCTTTTCCTTCCCCCTGCACTCCCCTTGTTTTCATCTCTGTCCCTTTCAGTTCCCTTTTGTTTCCCTTTCATTTCCCGTTGTTTTCCTGTCATGTCGACTTCCTATTTCCTTCCCTCATTTCCGTGCACTTCCTTGCATTTCCCCTGTGCTCCCCAGCATTTCCCACAAAAAACACGTTTTTAAGCGTTTTCGCACAGAGGACGTCCAAAAACACAGAGTTTTCCAGATTTTCGGCAAAAGGAGAAAGAGCCGGCAGGCGGATTCGAGCCCGGGACCCCTGTTTGGCAACACCGGCTCCCCAAAGACTACGTTTAGTGGAACGTCATCAAATTACTGCGCGGTACGGGGGACCCATCCGAGGTGTCCGACACGCCGGGCAGTGTCAGCGGACATATTTTCTGGAGAACGCCTTTTCCCGGCAAATTGGTTGTAAAGTCAACTGGAGTCCCATGCGGGAATTCCGACTTTAACGTAAAAATTGACCAACAAAAACACAGAATTGAAATTGTTATTCCAAGTTAGACTTTGAAGGGGTTTTTGTTCTTGAAAGAGGGAAACGCTGGGTCTTGAGGGTTCTTTCAGAGTTGAACGCTCAAACACCAGTCGCAGGTTTGGCAAGACATGACCTGGGACAACCCTGACTACGTGGCCTCCAAGCAGGTGCGATTCGTTGCCCAAAGTTGGCTGACCAAAAGCTCTTGACTTGAATGATCGTTTATGATGGTGCCATTTCTTGGGGCTCTTACACAAAAAGCACCCATCATGATCGGTCACCTTTTTTTTCAATCACCCAACTGTTGGGTGAGTTGAGTTAAGTATGAGTCTGGATGCCAGGTGACACTATGTGACATTTAGTTCCCTGAGACCCAATGAGTTTTCAGTCGCGCGTGTGGCTTTGCCGATCACACTTTCGGGGGGGGCCTTGCTTGAGGTTCACCGGCCTCGGCCCGCCTTGCCGTATGTTGAGGATGGCGCTGCCACTGTGTCGGCCCAAAACGGTGCAACGAAGAGCTTTGGCATTTCCACTGGACCTGACCCCAAGGCTGTTGCGAATGACCCCGACAAAGACCTGAACAAAATGCGAATAGGTTGGTCTGTGAACGTTGACCTTTGGAAAAGTCTGTTAGGCAACCAGCCAAGTCTTGGCGCGTCAGCGTCAAGATTTGGTGCAAATAGCCCAACCTCCTTGGCAAACCAAGCATGTGAAACTTAGCCACGGGCTCAATTAACCAACTTGTTTTCTGGAACATATTCGAGTAGTAATTAGCTTCCATTCAGGTTGGCTTTGAAGTGGCCTGCGCGCTAACAGACGACTGACATAGGAACAAGTTGTGTTTGTGGGAACAGCTGAGCGTTCGTCCTGACTTGAATGCCAACGATGCTCCATGCTGGTCAGCATGCGTGGTGTATCTGGGGCGAGACTGCCAGACAGAAGCAAGGATGCCTAAACCTGAATGTGTGAAGAGTTAGTTCCACACAGCACGCGTGCCCTTTTAGCATTTACACGTAATGACCATATTTGGCTCAAGCCAAATTGTTTTCTAGCCCAGCTGGCACGGTCCAGGAGCGGTTCGCCCCGGGTGTCTATAGTCCTGGCTGCTCTCCCCGCAACATCTTTGGACACGGTTCGAAGATTTCGGTCAAGGAAGAAGATCTTGGCCGAAGATCGGCCAGCTGGACATGTGGACGGGGAAATTGCTATCGCACGTGCTTGCCGGACGCGGAGACCCAGGCACCAGGGCATGGTCATGGTTAGCTGAGGCCCTTGATGTAAGCGCGAGCGTCGAGAAGTTGGCCCACAGCCATGGAGTTCTTAGCCCCGAAAAGATTTTTCCGGCTATCCGGGGTTTTGCTTTGCATCTAGGGTCTCGCTTGGTCGACAGAGATATCGCCCCAGCGACTGCTGCTCTGGCTGCACAGCTGAGTGGCGTTTGGTGCAAAGGCATTGCTCTGCGAGACCCAGGGTGGAAAAAGTTGGAAGATTACAACTCTGAGCGCCGAACGACGCAACTGATTCAGAACAGCGTGCCTGTCATCCGGACTTGCGATAAACAAACTGGTTTTGCCCTATCATCCTTCTGGGCCTCGCTGTCCAAGTCAAGTTGCTTTTTCTCCTTTTTGTTTTTTGCGTAATGCGGATGATTTTTTCTTATGTTTGCTTGCAGTTCACAGGAGGTTTTGCCGACAGCAACCAACCATTGACCATGCCACCTCCACAAATCGGAAGGCCACATCGCGCACATTGCGTGATTCGCGTTCCTTCGCGCCTCTTGTGTGGCATTCGCGCCCTTCTGTCTCACACGCAATTTTTGTATTTGGGCAACTGTACTGACGGATCAGATGCGGAGACAGAAGGGGTTCGACCTGTGTGCATTGAATGGTTCACCTTGTCGCTGCCTCTCCCCTGCGCAAGTCACAAGCGGGATTGCTGGCGTCAAATTTGCAAGATTGCCATGTTGCCGCATTCTTGCTGCCGCATTCTTGCATAGAAGGGTGTTGGGTTTTGGTTTCTTGGTTCTTGGGGCTGCATGTTGGTCTGGCTTCTGGAGATTCTTGGGTCTAGTTTTGGGATTTTCCTGCCTGGCATGAATCGGCGGGCTCTAGATTGAGGAGCTTCCTGTGCGTGAGCTTGCAAGGATCAGCGGGCTCCAGTTTGTAGATTTTCCTTCGCACGTACTTGCGTTGGGGCCTTAAATTATCAAATTTGCCACACATTCGCTGGCGGAGATGATTAGGCGTTAGCTTGCGTTAGTCTGCAGGGATTCTTGGGCCGTAGCTTGCAGCATTTCATTGTGACTGAACTTGCAAGGTTGTTGGCATCTGTGGCAGGGACTGTTGGGGTTCAGCCTGCGCACAGTCCCCTGGTTTGCAAAGATTCTTGGGGTCTAGCTTGGATCTTTCGGCTTTGTAGCTTGTGGTTCCCCACGAAATGTCTTGTGCTTTAGCTTGCAGGGATTGTTGGGCTCGGGCTTGCAAAATTTCCTGAGCGGAAGCCTTTGGGGGTTGTTGAACTTCACTTTGCGGTTTTCCTTCACGCAGGCTTGCAGCATGGTTTTTAGTTTGAGCAGTTTCTCTCGGGCTAGCTGGCTAGCACGGTTAACCTTCGGCTTGCCTGGCTTGCTGAGTTTTCTGCGCGATCGCTTGCAGGGGTTGGTGGGGTCAATCTTTGCGCAGCTTGCTGTGATGGAGGACTGCAAGGTCCCCGAAGATGCACAATCAGCCCTCACCTCAGAAGGCTGGACAGTGCCGGCGCTTTCCGATTTAGCTTTGCCAGGATCTCCCATTATCAAGGCTTCGCTTCGCTTGCTTTGGCACCGAGCTTTTCGTGCACGCAGTCAGGGGACTCCCGCACTGCCAATGCACAACGGGTGGAGAGCAGGGATTCGTCGTTGATTCATCCTCTTCCGCCCAAGGTATCATCAGAAACCCTGGCGCCGCTCAAGCAGGAGTTTGCTTCTAAGTATCCTTCAGTGCTTCTGGACTCTGAGGTCATGCCTGGGCCTCGCATGCTGGCATGGCTTCGCTGCAACATTCGGGAGCGTACTTGGAGGTTTTGTGCCTGGAAGTTTCGCACTTCCACCAAGATGCCTGAGGAGCAGGAGTCATCTGTGAGCCTGCTTGCAGAAATGTTTGCCATTATTGGCACATTGCCATGCTGTTTGGGTTTAGCTTGTGGAATTCCTGTAGTGCCCGGCTATCTGCAAAATCTAAGGCCAAGCAATGCCCGCAAGCTAGACCCAAAAGCACCTGAGAATAAGCCCTTCCAGCTCACAAGCAAGTATGTAGCTAGAGCTTAACAATCCCTGTAGGCGATGCGCTGAAAACCTGTGGTGTTGGGAAACGCCTGCAAACTTGCACCGGGAACGCAAAGTGAAGTTCAACAAGAAAGGAAATTTTGCAAGCCCGAGCCCAACAATCCCTGCAAGCTAAAGCACAAGACGTTAACAGCCCAACAATTCCCACAAGCTACAAAGCCGAAAGATCCAAGCTAGACCCCAAGAATCTTTGCAAACCAGCCCGCGGGACATGGCAGGACTGTGCGCAGGCTGAACCCCAACAGTGCCTGCCACAGATGCCAACAACCTTGCAAGTTCAGTCACAATGAAATGCTGCAAGCTACGGCCCAAGAATCCCTGCAGACTAACGCAAGCTAACGCCTAATCATCTCCGCCAGCGAATGTGTGGCAAATTTGGCAACTTAAGGCCCCAACGCAAGTACGTGCGCAGGAAAATCTACAAACTGAAGCCCGCTGATCCTTGCAAGCTCACGCACAGGAAGCGCTGCAGGCTAACCCGCTCAGGAAGCTCCTGAAGCTACGCAGGCCCTAAGAACCCCTGCAAACTGGCGCACGTGCAATTTCCCCTCACACTTCTATGTAAGAACGCGATAACATGGCAATCTCGCAAGTTTGACACCAGGAGTCCCGCCTTGTTAAGTTGAACAAGAGATCGTGTGGTGTGATAAATAGCGATAAGGGGAAGAATTTAGAGCACGCA
The DNA here is from genome assembly GCA_963377175.1 of Effrenium voratum. NCBI lineage: Eukaryota > Dinophyceae > Suessiales > Symbiodiniaceae > Effrenium > Effrenium voratum. Next base: position 352,952 of record CAUJNA010003526.1, on the reverse strand, counting down.
AATGAATAAGATGTAGTCATTCCAGTAGCACCGTTTGTTTAAATGAAAAACTGCTTGTTGGACAGAAGAGCGTGAGTGCCACAGAAGATGCGAAGGCATAATTCCGATGTACGCGATGTAGCCTTCCGATTCGTGGAGGGGGCGTGCTCAACGGTTGGTTGCTGGAGGCGAAGCCTTTTATGAACTTAGCCTTGGAGGGGCCCAAGGATGACGGGAGCCGTGCAAGCAAACATAAGAAGAAAAACCATCCTACAACGCGTTGGCGGGTCGCACACGTGGTCCGGGCGCACCGGAAACAAAGCAGCCAGAAAAAGCAACTTGACTTGAACAGCGCGGCCCAGAAGGATGCTTGGGCAAAGCCAGTTTGTTCAACACATTTCCGGATAACTGGCACGATATACGGAATCAGTTGTCTCAATCCCCACAGAGTTGCAGTCTTCAAACTTTTCCCACTGTGGAACTAGCAGCTCGCAACGCCTGTGCACAAGCGCTGCGCGTGCAAACGCCACTCATCTGCGTGGCCAGAGCAGCAATCGCTGGGACGATATTTCTGTTGAAAAAGAAATGCCCCGAACCATGAAAAAAGGTGATAAAGCCTGCGGGAGATCAAGCCGTGGTAGTTGCGCTGGAGGTTCAGCAACTCATTGCCAAGCTGGTCAGCTAGCGTGGCGAGTCGACCAAGCGAGACAAATCATTTTCCCTAGCGCTGGGAGGCTTTCGATCGCACGACCGGCTGAGTCTTTTGTTCGGAGTGGAACATCTTTACCGCTTGGTGTAGCGGGGATGGCCCGACACAATTGCTGGAACGTAGTTAGAGTCGGCACCTCCTGTCAAATGTAGCTTACATTTTCTCAACCCCCCCACACAAAAAAGTATTGACATGTTCAAGGATTGTCAACGATTTTTCCTGGGAGGCTTGACAGGGAAGGTCAGTGGAGGCAGTGGGTGGGGGGTGGGAGAACGGGGGGGGGAGGGGTCAGAAAAATGTAGCCTACTTTTGTTGACCCCCCTTCCTCCCACCTTTTTTGAAGTTAGTCGGCCGGGCAGCGCTTTGTTATTTCGTTCGAGGATGGTTGACGCGCCGAGCAGCGATTTGGCCCGGCTCGAGCGCTGGGCAAGTTGTTTGGGCAGTGAGCCCTACCAGCAACTTACAGGGTGCGCGGCGGAGAAAGTCGCACCCATGATGACGTCTCACGAAGAACGCTCTGGCTTTCGCTGATTTGAAAAGCAGTGTCCCATAATTTGGCAATCACAGTGTCCCACGATACCATCCCTGATTTATAGTCTCCTAACATGTCCAATCTCCACACTCAAGCGCCTGAAAAATGTAATATTACATTTTTTCTCAAAATGTAACTTGGCTATGTGGTGCCTTGGCAGACGGGTCGAAAATGTAATCTTACATTTTCAGGTCTGCAGACAAAAATGTAACCGCTACATATTTTTACATGGCAAACCCCAGAAAATGCAAACTACATTTCCAGACGCCCCCCCCTAAGCAGGTGGGGATAAATTGGCTTCACCATTTCAGGAGGTAGGCAGAGCATCAGGCTTGGCGGCTTTAGGCTTCTGAGCCCGGACTCAGATCCTTTCAGTCCGTATGCGCAGAAATGGGCCAATTGCTGCATGCAGCGCACGTACCAGATCCTGAAAGGCTGAGGATTGTCGATATCTCTGTGCTTCAACTGGTATCGTGCGATCGATGCCACGAATTCAACCGCTGGGATGTAGCGCTTTCGCGACCTTCTGCTGGTCTTTTTTGACGGGCCGCTCAGGCGCTTGTTCCTTGATGGTCCCCATGACCATCGGATGTCATTACGTCGAATCCGTTGCGGATGTCAAGAGGAGTTCCAACCTTCAGACTGGTAAGTGCGCAGCATTGGCTGAATCTTGCACTTCCTGCACAAATCTTGAGAACCTGGATTTTTCCTTCGCGTGCACAACTCCAACGTGCTTGCTCAGGAATGGATGTGAGGTCTTCCACGAACATGTTCTCTGCCGTCTTGGTGCTGCGGGTGAGTGTCATCTCGTCAAACAGACCGTATGTCGATTTGGGTAGCGCACGGGTTCTGAACCAAAATTGGTCAGCGTATGATGCTGGAGCTGGAGCTTCTTCAGCTCCTCTGGCTTGGACAACCGCTGATGGATTCGAAGCGATGTTGCTTCATCTGCGCACAACCGGCTTTCCTTGTCGATGATCATGTCTGCAACGGATCCTGAACCTGCTTCCTCGTCTTCTAGCGACTGGTCGGAGAATGCGAAGATGGTCATACCATTCTACAGATTCACCATTGGTTCGTTTGGCCGGGATGTAAGTCCCCAAATGTCTTCAAGGATGTCTGGCCCTACGAGTGAGTGGTACGGTCTCGGCTATTATTGTCAGGATCATTTGGGCTGATGGCGTGAACAATGCCTTTCGAGGCGTGACATGAACACGAGCTTCTTGTCAAGTATCCAATGTCGTCCCGGATGACTTGGATGCGCAAGCAATCTCGTTTTGGATGGTTCCGGAAGTGGGAACTTGATGCTGTCATTGTCGTCCTGCTTTAGATGCTGGAGTCGCTTGATGGTCCACGCCGAAAGCTTTTCATGTGATCTTGTCACATTGAGGTGTGTGCTCGATGGTCATGTAAAGGTTTTTCGTCTGTCTCGTTCTGGATGTTGGCTGGAGGAGGTGCGTGGTAGTTGAGATGCAACACATCCGTTGTCCAGGATGCCATCAGCTTAGTTGACAAAAGGCTGTGATTGGTTTTGATTGACAAGTTGTGTGCAGAAACTGTGTCGGATTGGACCCGCTTCTCATGGATGGCTTTGTTCTCATGCTGCTGAAATGCATCATGGATTGCCATCATCGCATGTCCTGCGCCGGATGTCTCATGGGATGAACACCAGCCTGCTTCACTCCAAATCTTGGTCACTACCCTCTGGAAGGTTAGCGACCTGCTGCGTGGCAGGATGTTCCTCCGGTTTCTCTGCGATGGCTTCGAACGTCTTGGATTTGCCTTATCCTGTCCGCCTTTTCTTTGCCATTGTCATAGGATAGATATAACCTTTTTCCCATCGAAAGGATACTGGAATTTTGATTGTCCTTTCTTTCCTTTCTTGCCTATGCCTTTTCCCCCATATGCCTGCTCGTAGGGATCTTAGTTTTGTTGTTGGCCATTTTGGCCTTCCCGGCGCTCTTGCGAAGTATTTTAAACCACCTTGTCGGTGACTGCGCTTTCTGTCTCTGGATTTTTCCGTGTCTTCTGCCAAATATCAAATTCCGCGCAGACACTTTTCTAGCATGAACGCGTCATTCTCCTCGAGGTCTCTGCGTCCTCTGTTGCCATGAAGTCTTCATGTCCTTTCTCATCCTCAACCCAAAAGCCTTTCTCTCCCTTGTATTCTCCTCGGCCTAGCACACAGAAGGTGTTGTTGCGGTTTGGACGCCGAGGTCGGATGGATGGATCTTGGATGGATGATCTGGTGGCGATGAAGAGATCGTGATACTGTGTCTTCAGCATCTCGTATGAGCAATTCTCGATTGAGATGTTCCTCAATGCGCTGATCAGTCTTTCTCTCAGCTGATCTGACAGCTCACTGGACGCTGTGCAATGAGATTGGCATTGAGTGGAATCTCTCCCTGTGTGCTGTCTGCATGCCGTTGATGTACTGAGACATGCGGTAGACCGGCAGCTTGCTAGTTCTGGGCAATTCTTCTTCCGTTTGCTTCCTGCTGCAAGAAGCTCTGGTGACTGGGGCGTAACGGGGGACGTAGCTGAGAAGTCGGTACAGATACACATTAGTCGTTCCCTTCAGGAAGTATTTCTTCAGAGTGTTCTTGAAGTAGTTGACTCCTTCGGTGGGATCGAGAAGCAATTCGTTGTCAAGGAGTTCCCTGCACATGTAAGCATCTCCCACGAGCCCTCTTGGATGCTTCGATCGTGTGGAATGTCGTCCAATCGCCCACAAGTTCCTCACACCTGAACCAGCTGACTTGTCCGTCGTATGATGGCGGCTGCTTGGCGGCCATCGAGAAGTTTAGTGTCTCTTCAGCGACATCGGCCTGAGCGTCCATTTATGGTAACGGCGCTCTCTGTGCCTGGATCTATTTCAGTAGGATCCCATTGATGCACACCGAACGGGTGCATTGACCAATGCATGTCCCTGGCAAATAGTCCTGTAAATAATGTATCGCGGAGAGCGCGCCGCAAGTGTTTTCATGCACTCAAGTGCATGGAACGCTTCTTTCAGTGAAACGAGATTGTGAAAGAAGGGTCCTTGAGCCAAAATAGTTACACGATTGTGCGGGGTTCAAGTGAAGGCAAGAGCAAACACAGACACCCAGCTGGTGTTTAGATTTTTTGACAGAGATTGGCGCACCCGCTGAATCATCGCTTCTTCGAACATCACGGGGGGGGGGCTGCCGCGCTCCCCAACCCCCGTTGCTTTTTTAGAACGCGCACACACACATTGTATTTCCGCAAAAATGCTTGCCGGAGAGGAACTGATGATGCTGAGGATGTGGCAAGGCAAGGCGTATAAAGTCACCAAAAGCCGCAAAGCCAAACGAAAAGCCGCGCAAACCAACCAGACCTGTTGTACCTGCCTCGTTACCCACAACTTGCTGGTGATGCTGGGGATGTTGGCGTCACAAGCGGGGGGTGTTGGAAACGGTGCTGGGGATGTTGATGGGCTAGGCGACACAAAAAACTAGAAAATCAAAGCGAAAATATCGAAACTAGAACCGCACCCTGAGATCAAGCAGGAGCGGCCGGAAGATTGAGCTCACGGAGCCGTAGCCCCTCCACCGTGGGAGTTCCAAAATGTATGCCCGTCGACGACAACTACAGGCCATCGGATATCAGGACTTCATCAAAGCATGGGAGCGGACCAAGTTCGTCTGCAAGAAGGAGATTTTTCTTGCTTGCATTGTGAACTTGCGTAATTCATCTGGGTTTCAAGGGGGGTCAGCGATTAAGGTACGGCGCCCTTGCAAAAGTTCCCAGGCGGGAAATTTCAGTTTTTGGTCTGAAACACATGAAGCAAACAGCATCAGAAATTGTGGGTTTTTTAGCCCAACAAATCCTGAATTGCAGCCCCCTGTGTTGCTTTTGCTTCGCAATTGACCCTGCACCACACATTGCTATTTGGCTCAAGGCCCATCTTGTAGTATAGTTGCATTCATCCTGCAGCCATTACAAAAGGACCTAGCAGAGCGCCTTGCGGATATGAACCACACATTATCAGGACCCGGGACTTCCATTCTCAGGTCCTCCACTACTGGCATAGGTAGCAGAGCGGGTTCTCTTCAGAAATCCAAACACAATGTCATCCGATGGAGAAGGCTTCGTGGAAGCCTACTCAAGTGTTGGCCGACAATCCGGCTACACTCAAAAACAATCTCAATTTATCGATGACCGCCAAGCAGCCGCCATTGTACGACGGAAGAGTCAGCTGGCTTAGATATGAAGAACTTGTAGATGATTGGGTGACCTTCACAACGATTGCATCCAAGAGAGGACCGCTTCTCAAGAGCCGTCTCACGGGGTACGTTCACATGTACAAGGCAGTCCTCCAGAACGACCTCTTGCAAGATCCCGACGCAGGAGTCAACTATTTCAAGAACAAGCTGAAGAAGTTCTTCCTGAAAGGGTCGACCAACGTGTACTTGAACACACTTCTCAGTTTCTTCAATCACAGGAGGCAGAACGCCGAGTTCCTCATATTCACATCAAAATTTCATTTCCTCTTGATGAGATTGAAGGCAGCCTGGATGGACTTGATGCCAGCTCATACGGCACAGTCACCAGAGTTCATAGCTTCAGTCCAAGAGGCTAATGCAAGAAGAATTGCCGCGCACCCGCAAGCCGCTGGCGCACGAGCGCCGCCTCCAAATCTGCTGCAGACAGACAATCCAGAAGCAGTACCTTACAGAGGCACAGGGACGCATTTCCCCTCAGCGACAACCTCATTGCACAGTTTTTCATAATCCAAAGTGAGTTGTCAGATCAGCAGAGAGAAAGACTGCTTAGTGCAATGTCATTGAGAAACATCTCGCTTGAGAACTATACCTACGAGATGATGAAAATGCAGTACCACGACCTCTTCATCACGACCAGAACATCCATCCAACCATCCGGAGCAACACCTTCTACATTCTCGAACAAGGAGAGTATGAAGGCGAAGAAGGCTTCTGGGTGGAAGACAAAGAAGGACTGGAAGGTTTTATGTCAACCAACGATGAGGAGACCTTTTGGGTACTGGAGGAGAACGATGCGTTCATTGCGAGAAAGGTGTCTGGGCGGAATTTCAGATTCAAGAAGAGAAAAGGAAAAGGAAAATCGACAAGCAAAAAGGGCAGTCACCAACGAGGTGGCTTCAAACCCTTTTGAAAAGGTAGCTCTGGCGGGAAGGCCAATATGGCCAGCAAAAATCAGGATCCCTACGACCAGGCATATTGGGGAAAAGGCAAAGGAAAGAAGGGAAAGAAAGTTAAATCAAAATTCCAATATCCCTATGATGGAAACAAAGGTTATCCATCCTATGACAATGGCAAAGGAAGGCGGACAAGAAAAAGGAAAATCCAAGACGTTCGCAGCCATTGCAAGGAAGACGGAGGAGCAGCCCGCCATTCAGCCGATTGCACCAGCCACAGAGCCTACATATGCCGGTTGGACAGATCAGGATTGGGATCCATCCTGGAATTGGAGCAGTCAATGGCGGCGACAGCAAAACAAAGCCTTTTGGCAACAAAGCTGATGGCGCCTGTCATCAACCCACAGCACAATCCGACCTATGCGATCCTGGACAACGGATGTACCAGATCCATGGGCAGCTGGCATGCAATCCAGCGTTTCACCCAGGCGTCGAACCTATGAAAAACCTCATCTCCTACTCGTACATCCCGGCCGAGACCAAGTTCACTTTTGCAAATGGAGAGACAGCCAAGGTAAACTGGACCTTGCACCTCAGGTATCATACAACACCTCCACGCAGCACCAACATCGACATCCTTGAACAAGGAACTGTACCGATCCTCCTGAGCATTGGCCAGATGCGGAACCTGTACATGACCATGGAGCACACACCTCAATGTGACAAGATCACGTGTAAGGCTTTTGGCATGAATCGTCAAGCAATTCCGGTATCCGGTGCAGGACACGCGCTCGTCGATCTTGCTGGAGTAGCAAGAGTGAAATCCCATGGAGAGATCCCCATCAAAGGCCTCACCAACTATGTTTACGATGATGATGACATGACAGCATCCAATTCCCCTCGAGGGAACACTCAGTGAGTGAACAAGTCTGTGTATCCAAGGAAACCGAGGCGAAAGAAGAGACAGCGACTCCAAAAACAATTGGTTCTCTCAAGCAGATCACTGTATACTCGACAAGAAGAACAAGCAGCTCATCCGTGTGCGCATCACGCCTTGCAAGGCACTGTTCACACCGACGGGAACAAAGGAGTGTCCAGTTAATCCTGACAACATCAGCCGAGAGCGTATAACGGAAATCATTGCCGAAGGTGACAATTGGAGACTTACATCCCAGGCGAACAAACCATTGATCAACCTGTGGACGGGTAAGACAATTTTCACCTTCGGGGACGACTCGCTGAAAGACAAACAATCCGGTTGAGGATCGGCAGCAGACAGGATCATCGGCAGATCCTGCAATGCCATCCAAAGAAGAACCTACTTCACTTCCGCTTGCTTTAGGCAGAATTCATCAGCGATTGTCCAAACCAGAAGAGCTGAAAAAGCTCCACCTACAGCATCATCATATGATTACAGACCAATTTCGATTCAGGACTCGTGCGCTTCACTTGCCCAAATCAATCTACGATCTGTTTGACAAGATCAGAAGTGAATGCGAGGTTTGCCAAGCAGCAAAACATGCACCTTCACGAAGCAAGACGAGTGGACTTCGAGCGGGCACGTTCGGAGACATGACATTCATTGATCAGTATTTTTGTCACCCTGGATGGAGCAACGACATTGCTCACCGCCGAGGCAGTGACAACTACGCAAGAAGCTGAGAACATCACTGTCCTCAGGAACTACTTTGACCAGTACCACCTGCAGCCAAAATCAGTTGTCGGCGGTCAAGCCTTTATGACGGAGACATGGGAACATTTCTACCAGTCCCTCGACATTACACCAATATCTCTGGGACCAAACACACCATGGCCGAATCGAGCTGAAGCAGCAGTTCGGTTATTGAAGGCGCAGCTGAAGATCATGCTCAATTTGATCAAGTTGGGCAATGCACCTGCGACACTGAAGAAAGTGACCTACCGATAACTTGTGAAGGCAGCAGCAACTGTCAGAAATCAAACTGTCACCTACGGGGGTGTAACACCTCTGGAGCTCGCATTCGGACGAAGACCTGCAGATCTCATCCAACTTGATGTCGCAACACCAACTCAATTGACGATCGACCGGAATGAAGAAGAGCTTACAGCAATCCAGATTAAGCAGCTGTCCAAGCAGGCATTCCAAGAGGCTCGTCAACCCGAGGACATCCAGAGAGACCTTGCTCAGAACTTCAGGATGAGCTCCAAACCTTTTTCAGGTGAAGGACAAGGTATTTTACTGGCAGAAAGACAAATCCAAGATTCGTTCCGATGGAAGCAAAGGAGGAATATGGCTAAAATGAAAAGTCATTTCCTTAGAAGGAGCAATGGTTGGACTTGATATCGGATCAAGACTCATCAAGGTCAACATGACGAAGGTCACAAAGGATGAGGCCATCCCCCGGGGAAACCTGGAATTGATTTCTTATTGCCTGATGAGAAAGAACCCTTGCGGAAAGAACAAGGAGGTTCTTCCACGGATTCCAAGGAGAATCATCAAACCCGATAACAGGTATAGATCTGGGAGGGTTTAGATCAGTGAGGCTTTGCATGAGATTTTTCAGATATTTGGAGAAGTTTTGAGTTTTTTTGAGTGGTTTCATAATGTTGACTGAGTATGCGTGGTTGTTGTTGAATCCAAGAAACTTCAATGAATTCCCTCGATTGTTCGAGTTGTCTCTACCAAACCCATGTCTGATTAGCAGGGCATGAGGTCATGAATCATGTTTTTTTGTTGCTACTACCCTAATTCATGAATCATGCCTCTTTATTTGTGTGTGATTCTACTTACACTAATAGTAATGGAAGGGCCAGAACCATCTTGTAACTAAACAGTTTGCATGCTCAGCATGTTTTGGCCTGCGCAACACTGGACACTGGCGTGCAGCCATCCAATTCTCGCGCCGCTCCAGCTCAACGCGCGATCACGCCTGCCATTATCAGCTGGAGTTTGGAGTTCTGATTAACATTAACATGTGACACTTGAGACAGCAAGAGTTGGCAATTGACAGTTGGCTTCAAGTGCAGAGACACTTGGGTTTGCAATTGACCGTGACAGCTGACAAGTGCAGGCAGGGAGGCTTGGGTTTGGTCAAGCTGCCATGTTTGAGCTTGCCTGACACGTCTCAGTGTGTTCTCGTTGCACTTGCCCTGCTCACTTGAAAGCTTGATGGCAATTGACAGCTGGCTCAGACTCTAGGTGGTTTAATTTGCAATTGTCAAATTTTTGTTGGTAGCCGCTCTCAGCGATGTGGTCGCCTGCTTCTGTTGGCCCGCGCCCGATGAATATGCCAGAGATCCCAGATGCTATGCCGGGCACGGTGGTAATGGAGGTGATCGACGGCCGTGGGGGCAGGGATGCGGCGGAGGACGCTGTGTACTTCTTCAGCGGCTTGATGGATCAGCAGTGCTCTGCAGATCGGAGAGAGGCTGACACCAAGTCGAAGCTGTGGGGGCCCAGGCCGGGAGGATAATGAGCTAACGATGGATTTCAGTGAGCCAGCTGTGCTAACATTATCATTTTAGGCGGCCACTCAGTGTTGTGTGAGGCTTGCTTGCCGCACCTTTCACCTCTCCAAGCAAGCCAGATTCGCACCACCGGGCGACCGAGGCATCTGCTTCTAGCTTGCACGAATCATGTAGCATCCCAGTCAGTTGTGTCATGTGTTTGAATTTCAATCTCATTTTTGGGTGTGTGATTGAGGTGGCCCAGCATCAGCCGCAAGAAGAAGCAGATGAGATGATGGTGAAGAAGATGGCTGCGAAGCCAGCTCTGAGGAGAAGCAGGGTCTTCTCCTGTAAAGAGGCGAAAGGTACTTGAAGAGGGGACATTTCTTGGTGACACCCTTTTGGACAACTTTGAGACTCAGACTCAGGCAGACCCAGCTGTTGAAGATGGCTTTGATTCGCCATTGTATGAGCTGAATGTGTTGCAATGAACTTGTTGGCATGCTCATTTGTCATTTGCCATGCCGTGCTTTGACGCAGTTGCGGTGGATTGCCATCCAAACTGCTTAATTCATTTTTGGAGGTGGGTGCCCCTGCACCACAGGTTTTGTTTCAGAAAGCATCAGCTGAAGTCTTTCCATAATGAGCCCTTGAATCATGTTGTCAACCGTCAGTCAAATGATTTGTGGGTTAACTATTGTGAAGTGTCAAGTAGGAGTCCGTCAACAGGCTTCAGCTGGGCTTTGCATCCCTTGACACAGACATTTCGCAATTGGCCAGCTAATTGCCAGTTGACATTTGCGCGAGCAAGACAAACTTGGGCCTGTTGAGTCTCTGTGGTGCTGCGGGCTGCGATTCATTGAGACTTTGCAGGGCCTTTCAGTCACATCAGCCATTCGTGAGTTTAACTTGTGCAACTGAGTCAGTGTGTGCCATCTCCAGCATCAGCCTGCAGAAGCCTGAGCCTCGGGGGTTGGCTGCGTGCAAGGCTGCGATCTCCCAAGCAATGGCTGTTGAGCTTCCAATCACGTCAAGCCGGCAAAACGCATGTCTGGAGTTGGCGTCAGGTTTGCAAACATTGTTGTGGGCAACACTGGCAGCATCATTAAATAGTCATCGCAGAATGACTCAGCTTGCAAGCCTTCACTTGGCCTTATTTTTGCAAACCGGTGCCTGAGCTTGAGGTTTGACTAGACAGACCACACTCGTGCTTCACTGCACAGCATGCTTGCCTAGTATGATTGGAGCCACAAGTAACTATGACTTGTAACAAATTGGACTCGTGCTACTTGTTTTAGATGTCAAGGCCCCGCAGATGCTGCTTGAGCCAGATCATGTGTTGCTCTTTTTTGCGATGTTGAGCCCTGACTGAGATTGTTGAGCGGTGTTACTGCACCCTCACCCAAGTTTAGGGGTATCAACTGTCATGCTAAAACCACTCATTTACTCAACTTCTTGGTTCGTTTGCCATCAATTTCGCAGGTCTGGCTATAGCGGTCTGGATGACACAAGGCGGGCCCCACCTTTGGCGAGACACATGTCAAGTGTGTTTTGAGCCTTCAGCCATATGACACTTGTTCATTGTGTGACACTTGCATCTTGACCAGATGACAATTGCACAGTGATGCCAGTTGCTGCAAGCTAGCCCGGCGTGCTAGCGATTCAATCTTGGTTTAGGAACTAGTCCACTGGGGAACTTGGCTAGAACCGCCTCATCATGTGCTTGCTCTGACAGGGCTCCCACAGACATGTTGACAACTGGCATCTTGAAGCACTTTACACACTAACAATGTTACACACATTAACACAGCACATGACAAGGTGACATCTGACGGCCATCCATTCGGCTGCACTCACCGAGCTCCGCTGCAGTGGCTTGGCGTGACAGAGAACCTGACACGGATTCTTGGCTGCGAATGGAGTGGGGTGTCTTAAGAGGGGCTGAGGGTTTGAGAAGATGATCTTCCGTGCTTGAGCTGTGGTGGCAGCAAGCAGTGTGTCCTTTCTTATTTTTAACGATGCACAACCTGTCACACAGACCTGTCATTTCTTTGCAAGGGTCCAGGGTCAGGGAACCAGCTTTGATAATATGCAAGTGTCGGAACCTGCTCAGGAAGGCGCAGCAAGCTCCTTGGCCGAATTTGCGCAGCACCATTCATTGAAGTGGAGACAGAAGGGAGACCACTAATTGGCATGTTGAAAAGGCAAAATAAAGCCAATTGTGGAAATTGGGCTGAGGCCTTGTACCTGTGCTTCTTGGTCTCTGAGAGCGCAGCCCTTCAGATTGTGCCTCTTGTCTGAAGGCAGCCAGTCAGTCGATTGATGCCAGTACTACTGTAGTTCATGAATCCTCTCAATTGACAGTTGACAATTGTCTAACCACAAATCGTCTCAAGCAGTTGTAGAGTCGGAATTGCACACAATGTGAAACACATCTGAGGCGAGACATCCGGTCGAACAAGATCCGCAATCCCGAAGGCTATGTCCTCACACGCTCGAAGGAGGGCAGCAAGCTGAGACTCGACCTGACCAAGAATCAACATGTCAGTCAGTGTGATACCATCTCATGCCATCATTGTCAGAGAGTTTCTGAATTCATTTGAATTCCACTGACCAGCGCACTATCCCAGGCATCTTGCCTGATGAGCTCGATGGCAATGTGTCTCAGCTGTCATATGCAAAACTACCACATGGTCTTTCAATTTTCTTGTTAGTGTGTGTGTGTGCCATCAACGGTTTGCTCCCTCAGGACCTATGCGTTTCACATATCGCGCAAACAACTCGCAGGCTTCTGTTACTTTGAGTTTTCAGCTGCGACATTGGGTTTGGTTTGGTTCATGTGCATTTTAATTTTGCGTGTCTGTCGCTTGGAGTCGAGGTGACAATTGAGGCTTCAAAAGCCAGCTCGCTGGAGTGGCCCGGGAAGGTCGTGATTTGCGGCTGGGGCTTTGATGAGGGTGCTCGGAATCAGGCAGGGCCCTTGCTGTTGAGACCCTTTGACCAGTGACAGTCAGTTAGGTGGCAATTGTCTCCTTTGATTAGATGATATGTCCCTCCAGTTGACATCATTAATGGCACTAATGTCTCTGTCTGTGGGGCGCTTCCGTTTGGCGCAGTGACACGAATCGCAGTTGGACATCGAGGGCTTCACCTTACGCGGCGTGATGGACCTGGAGATGGTCTTTGGCTGGGAGCTGCCTGAGCACCGGCTGGCCAGCGTGTTGCCCGCGGCCAAGCGGAATCTTGGAAACCAATCATGTTAGCAATGTTGTCAGCCATTTTAACAGTTGCCACTTGCGCACCACTTGCACACCACTTGCACACCACTTGCACAATGCAGCAGCCAGATAGTAGACACACCATGTTGAAGATCATCTGAGGAGGTGGCGGTCAGCTGGCGAGCTACGGCAATCAGTCGGGGCTGTGGCGAGGCAACTTGCAGCAGGCTTGGCTTTGCGGCCACATTGATACAGTTTGTTTGCATAATTTCTGTTCACCGACCATGCCGCTGATTGCATAAGTGAGAGGCATCCTTGCGAAGCCGACGCCGATCTTGAAGCCTCTCACCTGCGATTGATTTGGGAAGGCATGGTTCGAACTGATGGCAGAGGCACTTGGGCCAAGAACCTGCGTTGCTGCTTGGGGTCGATGATCTTGCCCTCTCCTTTTTTCTATGGGCGCACGCATGGCATTGTCACAGAGTTTTCAGCTTGCTGGTGATGGACACAAGGATCAACTGCAAGAGGGGCAAGCACACAACCTGTGCGGTGGCTGCTGGTTGGCTCAAAGACACTTTGCTCAAAGTTGGAGTCGCTGCCCATGATTCAACCTCTTCAGCTGTAGTCAGTCAGCTTGACGCCGTCTCATTGACAAGTGACAATTGCGTATGGCATCCTTGCATGTTGGAACACGTGCTTCACTCCCTTTGGAAGCTCAGACCTTTGGGATCGAGGTGGTGCTGGTCATGCAGACGGTGTCAGCCGACTGGACCATTGATGCGCGGGCTGCCGTGGCATCTCTGAGTGGGGAGATGTCGGAGCAGGCTGGATTTGAGCATTCGCCAGACTCTGACAGTTGTCATGTGCTGTGTCAACTCGCGGCATGTCTCCAACATCGGAGAGCAATCATCTCTTTGAAGCAGTTGCTCAAAGTGTTGGACTAAGGTATGCGGCCACTTGCATTGTTTCTGCAAGTTTGGGCTACCGGGCGGTGGAGGACTATGTGCAGTCCTTGGTGGAGGCCGTGGGTGAGTGCACGGCGGCACAACATTGGGCGCCTCAGAGCCGTGGCTCAAAAGTGAGACTACAATTGCTGCAACAGTTTTTGCATTCAAATTGTCAGATGTCACATCCCAGCAATTGTCAACAATTGTGACTCACAACTTACAATTGTATTTTTTCATCTCCCTTCTCACCATGTCATGCGCCTTGCTTCTAAGCCCCCTTTCAAGAAGGTCTCCGGTGTGGTTTGCTCAGCGGATGGAGTCCTCCACAGCCTTGAGGAATGCCGGAATGCCCAGAAGCAAAAGAAGGCCTGTTGGCTGGTTCATAGTTGAGTCCACGCGCGCTTGATTTCCTGCAGTTTGCCTAGCTTGCTTACCTGTGACTTGCTTGGCAGGCGCGCAGCAGCCGCCGTGATGAGGGCGGTTCTGATCATGATGAGACTCCGGGGAGGAGCTCTTTTTCCCCGCCGCCGCCTCCTCCTGGTTTTCGGGCGGCTCCACCTGCAGATGAAGTTGCTGGCGGTGGTGGTGAAGTTCCTGAGCGTCCGAGCTTGAACCATGTGATGTCTCTTGACTCTTGAGTCTCACTTGTTAGTTGTCGATGTAAGCTCCAGAGTTCTTTCAATTGCCAATTTCCAGTTGTCAACACTTCCCCGGCACAAGCCCGTGACACACTTGTCTCAGTTGACACTCAGGCTGGAGATCCTGGACGACTACGAGATCCCGGATCACGTTCAGATGGCCTTTGCGGAGAAGTTCCTGCGCTTTGGCCCGCTTTTACAAGCGAAGATTTTCCTCTTTGGCAGGAACATAATAGCTCACACACTCAGCACGCTGTAGTACTACTGCGGAAGGTCACTGGTAACCTAGGAGCGATGGGTGAAGCCACTCTTGAAGCTTGTGTCACAAGCCTTGACGTTTTACCGCAACGGCTGACTCAGGGCGCACCTTCTGACGAAGACCGAAGTGGATGGTCAGCTGGCGGGCTGGATTGCTTCGGCGGTTCGATGCTTGAATCAACTTCATTGATTGCCGTTCTTGTTGAGGTTCTCCGTTGATTATCATGAGTTGTCAAATCATGCTGTTGCGCTTGACATGACTTGACGACTCAGGACAGAGGGCTTCTTCAGCAACATGAGCTGGGCCCGGCACTGCCGTGCATGACTCACACTTGTCACTTGAATTTACAAGAAGTTGGCTGTCACAGCCACTCCGATGTGTCATTTGATGACAATTTTTCGTGCCACATCACATGGCACGACGTGGCATCATTTGACTTGACTCGTGACCCTTAGCTTTTGCAAGGGTTTCAAGACACGGCATTTCAACCTGTCACTGGCGCCTAGACGTTCCTGGCAGGTCTCACTCAGCGCTCTTCATCACCCAGGCAAGGCTGCAGTTTTGAAGTGAAGCTGCAGTGAAACTTCAACTGTGAAGTCTCTGCAACTAGACATGTGTCAATTGTGAATTGTATATTGCAAACCGTCTTGAATCAGTGACACGCATCCTCAATCAAACATATCCTGACTTGATGGCAGATGTCCTGTTGGGCTCATGTCGTGAAAGAGCATTCATTTTCGAGTAGCTGAGATGTCTCGCCAGCATTGTTTCACCAATGAAGTGCGGCCTTGCTTCGATTGAAACCTGCGGAGGCCGCTGCTCGACAATGCCTGGGAGCCTGGAAGGCTTCAAAGGCTCAGGGGCTGAGGGGCTGAACCGGTTGGAGTCTGAAGTGTCCTTTCAGGCTAGGGGGAGCTGAAGTCTTGTTCTAGACGAGCTGGAAGAGGTTCTCAAAACATGTCACACACACATTCCCGAGAATGAATATTTATCCCTCAAAATCTCTCAAACAATTGTGACTGTCCCAGATCAGGTACGTGTTTGCCTCTTGAGAATCTTTTCCAGGATGAGTCTTCTCAAAATCTCTCAAAAGGTTTTGTGCTAGATCTGGTACGTTTTTTCCTCTTGCGCTCGTTGTTCAGGATATCTGAGTTTCTCAAAAAATCTCAAAACATCTCGAACCCCTTTTTTCATGGGACACCTAAGGTCTCTCGATGCGCAGACGGAGAACACTGGGCGTCAGAACGCAATTTGTTCAAACGAAAAGGCGGCCTCCGGGCACAGTGTTTAAACACGTTTAAACTTTTAAACACGTTTAAACGTTTAAACGACATGGCCGGCCAAAACCTGCCCTGGATAGGGTCCCCGTCCCCCAGCCACACGTAAGGGGGCATTTATTCAAGCAGGCTTCCAATGTCACTGTCTAGTCGTCCAAATTTACAATCTCACCCTTCTTAGGTGTCACTACAGTCACCGTCTCAGACACTGACCGGGCCACTGGGGCCACTGCACGCTTCCGTCTTTGCTCGAGAATGGACGGAAGATTGACATGGCTTTGCATGATGGCGCCTAGAACGTCCGGATCCAGGTTGGTAAATGCCAGTCGGACTGCTGGAGAACACCCGCTCTGCTGCTGCCTGACTCGCGCACACGCCAAGCATGTAGAGTGCCACCGGAGCCATGAGAGGGTACTGCGCAACGCCAATCTCCTTCCAAAACTTCAAGGCATCATGGTAGCCAGGCTGCGGGGCGACCAAGCACACCTGCGTTTTGAGGTCAAGCTTGAACTTTTGCCAAGCTTTCTCAACAGCCTGGTCGCTCCTGTCAGGAATTGGCTTGACCGCTGCTGCCTCGTTTGAAGAAGCTGCCTGGCTTGTGTCTGGGGGCTGGAATCAAGACAAGCCGTCAAGAAGCTTCTCGTTCTTGGCCTTGCGATGCCGGCAATGCACGTCGATGGTCGGCTGCTTTTCGCTCTCCAACGCGCTCTCCGCCTCGATGCCGTGAGCAGATTTCAGGTGTCTTTGCAGAGGGTTCAGCGCCATGGAGCTCAAGCGGAAAATGCCGTTGGCAACGTCCGCTTGGCCTTCGTTCCCCGGGCTGCGCACGCTGCAATAGTACACATTCTGCGTGACATTCTTTGATGGGGGCTGTTGAAGTGGAACCAACTCCACAGCCAGCTTCGGCCCGTGGGCACATGCCTCTCTACGTCTGACGGGTGCACTTGCGCACCGCCGCCTGCTGAAGCCTTTGCCGCCGCCACTTCCAGCCGGTCGGCGCGGGACCGCTTGCCCATTGCCAAGCACTCTATCCTACCATTGGAAGCCGCTACCCTGCGGATATTTGCAGTGTTCCTTGCCACCGTGTTCACTCTGCACATGTCTCAACGCTGACCCCGCAATGTTTAAACAGTGTTTAAACGCATGGTCAAAGGAGGACTGTTCAATCATTGTCAAGCAAACGAGGAACTCCGTAAACGTGCTTAAACGGTTTAAAGTTGAAACGGTTTAATGTTTAAACAGTTTGGCCCGGGCGTGGGCGGATTCCTCATTGACAATTGCCAAGTGTCATGTGTTCCTCAAATGCCAGTTGCAACAGCTAGTTGTGCATTTGTCTGAATGATTGGCTCAAGCGTATTAATTGATCTCATTTGTCAATTGTGGCAATTGTCAATTGCGCGAGATGGGCCGTCAGCAAAAACGACAAAGGCCCGCCTCCGCCGCTTCGGCGCCGGCGCAGCCTCCACAGCAGTTGATGATGCCGGGCTTTGGGGTGCCACCCATGCCGCAATTCATGATGCAGCCTCAGGAAGCGGATGATGAGAGTGGCAGTGACAGCAGTGATTCGCAGGATGCCAAGATCACCACCTCGGCCACGATGCTTAAGGGCCTTCCCCGTGTCTGGCTGTCTCAGGTTGTGGAGAAGGTGGAGCCCATGCTCGACAGCACCTACACCTGTAATCTGGATCTGGTGCAGGGTCAAGCCCTGTGTCAAGATCTCAGAGCTTCGTGCCTCGGCGATGATTGGCACACTTGTTGTTGTTCATGTGAGAATCATCTTTTGTTGACAATTGAACTCGTCTTCGCACCAACGTTGATCGGCCATTATCAACCCAGGTGTGCGCTACTACAGGAAGTTGGGGAAAAGGCTGCAGCAGGCCTCCTATCGGGTGAAGCAGGGCATGGGCGAGGAGAGCTTCAAGAAGAACGTCTTGGAGAAGCTGCCACTTTCCCTGACCGACGACATCGTGCTCTCGATCGCGATGAATCATGCAGAGCAATGCTCATGGGCCACATCACGAAGCGTAAGGCATCGGCGCTGGCCGTGGCACTGTCATCTGACATAGCTCAGGCTCTGGTTCTTCGGTGGACCCAGTGGAGGCTCCTGGTCATTTGGTGGCGGCGCCTCTTGGTCCTTCGCTGGCGGCTCTTGGTTCTTCGGTGGCGGCCTGGTCCTTCGGTGGCGGCTCCTGGTCCTTTGGTGGCGGCTCCTGGTCCTTCGGTGGCGGCTCCTCTGGCCCAGGCAGTGATTTCAATGACCCCGAGTCCGGTCCTGCCCGACAGTCATTGAGCAGGCGCGTGCTTTGCTCAGGATGAGTTCAATGGTCCTTGAGCGCCGTGCGCCACCTCCCATCATGTTCGACCAGCCTGAGCAGGCCGCCGATAACGGTGAGGAGGAGGATTCTGCTGATGCCGGTCTTCGCCATGAAGCTGCAGATGACCGTGTGATCTGCGTCATTTGCATGGATGTGATCAATGAGCACCAGGAGGAAGCCAGGCTGCCGTGCAACCATGTGCTGCACCATGATTGCGTCGACAGGTGGCGCTCGGTTGCCGGAGTGGGAGAAGATCAATGCCCAACGCGCTGCGAGCGGTCGGTGCAACAACGTGACCAATTTGCCCCTGCAGATGATTTGGATCAGCGCCGCAGTGAGAACCAAGTGGTTGCCGAGGAAGCAGCTGCTCAGGCCATTGATGGCCAAAATGAGTTTTTGTGAGTGTCAGAACTCTGCATGCGTTGTCTTCAGCATGCCCAGGTTTCTTCAAACTAGGGCATGGTGCATTGCCTTGGCAGTTACAAAGCTGGCCTTTGTATTAGTAGAGATAATATATTCTTGCTCCTGCTGCTTGTCCCTTGTTTGCACGAACAAGTCAGCTTGCAAAGGGTCTTGTGTGGTACTCGATGGAACCCAATGAACAATCCTCCCCATGGGCCTAGCAGCAGCGGGGTAGTGTTGCATCCGCAACCATTGACAGCTGGAATGTTTTCTTGTGCTTGGACACAGGTCAGCGGACTACTGCAGATCGTTGCAACGCCCAGGAAAACATGATGTGTCCAGTCTGGTGTGTCAATTGGCAAGTGTCAACTTAGCAGCAGTTCTGCGAGAATGTGCGCAGGTGACACTCCGTTTGTCAATTGAGCCGTTTGTTCACACTGTTGCGCAGTTCAAAGCATCACGCAATCTAGTATATGATCGTGCTTATGACAAGACAGTCAGTTGTGAGTTGGTTGGGGAGCAATGGACAATTGACAAATGTCATACTAAATCATGTGACAATTGACAGACAACTGACAGAAATTGCCTGCGTGCTCTAACGGCGGAAAAACGCGCAGAGACACAGAGACAACGCGAGACACAGACAGACACAGACAGACACACACAGAGAGACACAGAGACACACAGAGACACATAGACAGACACCGACAGACACACACACACAGAGACCGAGAGAGACACACACAGAGACACACAGAGACACACAGAGACACAGAGAGACACAGAGAGACACAGAGAGACACAAGAGACGCAGGGAGACGCAGTTGAGACACAGTTGAGACACAGAGAGATACAGAGAGACACAGAGAGACGGAGAGACACAGAGAGACGCATAGAGACACATAGGGACACAGAGGGACACAGAGAGACACGGAGAGCGTCCCGAGGGAGGAAACCGAAAGGAAACCACAATTTGTTGCGGCCTCCTCCTCTCAAACTCGACACATACCTATTTTCATGCTTTCAGAGCACAAAGCAGCTTACAAGATCAATCTCTATCAAGAGACGCCTGGAATTAACAGAATCCATGGTTAGCTCATGGGATTGCATGCTTTTTATAGACAGTCCTGTGGTATCAAAGGGGGTGAATTTATCCAGGCCCTTTTCGGGTATTAACCCCTTCCTCGAAAAGTAGGGATGATTGGGCTTGACTCAAGTTTCAAAATCGCAGAAACTCCCGTTTTCAAAATCCAGATAGCCGAAGGCTGGGGACAGCCCCAACAATACACTAGCACCCCTCGGGGAAGACAACACGTTCACATGGCATGCATCGACGATACCACCTATGATAATCAGGAATCAGACGCAGCGCTGACCCATGTCCCCAAGGGACTGTCAGAATACACCATCGATCCATGCAGCACAGCATTCGATACCGATGCACAGCCTCTGATGCACAGCCACTGGATCATGCAGAAGAATCTCGACCATGACGACCGAGAACAATGTGAATCCAAGATCCAGGAGTTTGCTGAGCACTTCTTCAAGCACATTGACAAGGGCATCTCCCACGACAAGCGCAACAAATGTCAACCCGAACAAGAGCAATCCAGCGAGACCAAGAAAAGACGGCATTCGACAGACCATGATGAGGAAAGCATGAGCGCAAGAGAAGATCGATCCGTCAAGGTCAAGGTCAAGGTCATTATGGAACCACCCAATCAGGCCAATGTGGCTCAATTCAATCAGGAATTTCAGGACATCTATTTGGACCGGGAAATGTCCAAGGCCGATGCTGCAAAAGAGCTCGACGATATCAAGCAAGCGTTCACGGATTTCATGGAGAGGTACCACATGGATCCAAAGAAGACACATAAGGACCGGACCGAGTGCGAATTGAGATCCTTGGCACACGTGAATCCAGATGAGAACCTCGATGAAGATGAGTTCTACTTCGAGCACGCAAGTGAACATCCGACCATGGAAGAGTTCAGAGCAGCGCAGAACCATTCGGGGTATCCACTGCGACTTCCGATCGGACTCAAGAAGTTGAAGAAGTATCACGGCCCCGAGCTTATCAAGTCATTCACGACCGTTCTGGGATCCCTGATGCAAGGAACTGATGGCCAAGTTGTCGACTACCTCAAGAGGAAAGACTATCCATCCAGCATTTCACCCAACATCCTGACAGTGAATCACGGGAACCTCACAAGGAGTTCGAAGCTGGATAGTCGAGAACTCAAGTCATGGCCAATCAAGCACCGACCGCTCGTCATGCAGATGATGCTGAACAGTGCACATATCCTTTGCATCAACGAGGCGGACGCGTTTCTCTACGCAGATGAAGGTAAGACCCTCGATCTCATCAAGCTGTTCATAAAATGCGGATACAAGAGCATCGTCATCAAGCTTTGGTCATCCAAGCGCATCGCATGCTTTGTCCGAGGTTGGAAACACGCTCTGCGCCGTGCGGGGGGTGTGAATAGTTTCACAGCGGCGCATGGTTTGTAGCATTCACACGTAGCGGTGATATTTGGCTCAAGGCACTTGTTCTAGCCTAGCTTCGGTGTTGTCTATAGCCAGGCGCAAAGGGTCGCGCAACGATTCGTGAGACCATGAAAATTTCACATCAAGCTGATGGCGTTGCTGCGGTTCCCATTCGGACCTCTTGCGCTAGCATTACAGGGCAGCACGCCCGACTCTGTTGGGACACATTGCTGTTTCCCCGCGATTCTCAGAATGGCTTCCTTTCAGTTTCATTTGAACGATACCATCCACAAGGGGTCTCCTCTATTTCGGATGTTACGAATGTTTGTCCTTTGACAAGAGTCCGGATTCCAACTTGGCCTACACGTCTGGGAGCCGGAGTTGGCCACATCTGAATTCAGCCTTTACCGTTCTGGTTGAACATGGGCTTCCTCAACCACTCACCTGCAAACAGTCATGTCTTGCGTGGCCTTGGGGTTGTGCATGGGTCCCCACACGCCAGAGCATCGGAGCCAGTGATCTTTGTTCTTGAGCCTGTCAAGGATTGCTTCGCAGGCCGACCGCAGCTTTGTATGAGTATGTGCCGACATCGTCATGAGCATCGCGCACGGGCAAAGAAGCTCAGAGACAGGTATATCCTATGTGTGACGTGTAGAGATAGACGTACGGACAGACAGGCAGGCGGCCAAGCAGACAGGCAGCCGGGCAGCCAAGCAGCCAGATACATAGATAGACAGATTTGAAAGATCAGTTGACTACGTAGGCTGAAATGTACACGTATATATATATATATATGGTCACCCCCCAGGGCCTAACTTGTTTTTCTAGTAGAAGGTGTCTAGTCTACTCCACGCGCCTCGTTCTTGCAGATGCCTGAAAACACTGTAAAGTACAATGATTTTGTTGTCGTTCTACCTTCTATATGACAGCAAATGCTTGCTTTGTTGCAACGCACAGACCCAAAAGCACAAAATCCCCTGAAAATGAAAGCTCTGAAAACCAATTTTGGGAGCTTGGGGATGTTTGCAAATTATTTGTTTAGCCACATTGAATCTAAACCATATTTGTGAACGAGCCACTTTTAAAAAATGCAACGGCCAAATGGTCTCTTTCCAGATGAAGCTCTATTCCAATTTAAGTCATATTTGGGAAGGGAGTCCTAATTAATTTCTTTTGTCCAGAAGCCAATTGAGTCCTGCCTGCATTAAAGAAAATTACAACTGCTGAAATGCTAATTTTCCTTTTTTGGAAAGGTATTCCTATTCAAACTCTGATTAAGTACAGAAGGTTTGGTGAATACTGAATTGTGGTGAATTATGCGTTCCCTCAACATTCCAATTCAATTCGCAGTATTTGGAAAGGAACCTATACTTGGACATGTTGGAGGACTCCTTGCTCCAAATCATGAGGCTAGGAGAATCCAACACTAGACATTTCGAGGGCTGTGATCTCCAGATTCAAGGCTTCAGGTGTTTCAAATCGGACATTTCAAGGGGTTAGAGGTCAACAAAATGCTGTAAAACACAGTGTTTTGCAGAAGTTGTTCATTTTCCAAACAACATGTGTCCCCTTTAACATTCCAATTCAATTCGTTCGGAGTAAAATCGTATTTGGAAAGGAATTCAAATTAGAGGACCGACCCCCGGCTCCAAGTGAACTATTCACCCTTTTGTTAGTATAAGTTTGTCTTTCTCTCGCCCTCTTTCTTTTTTCCTTTTTCCACAAATCTTTCTATCTACAAATCCTTCTAGTTAGCTATCTGTCTCTCTATCTCCCTATCTCTCTATCTCCCTATCTGCCCACTCCCTTTTTCTCTTTGTCTTCTCTACCTCTCTATCTATCTATCTATCTTTCTATCTATCTATGTTTGTTTCTTTTCATCTGTCTAACTATTGCTCTATCTGTCTATCTATATATCTATCTTGTGACCTTATCTATTCACCCATCTGTCTATCTCATCTTTGTTTCTATTTATCTCTTTATCTCTATCTACCTGCCTGCCCATTTATCTACCTATCTGTCACCCATCTATGTAGCTATCTACCTGCCACGAAACCAGTGCTTGCAATGAATCTGCCCTCGGCCTTGCGAAAGTGCTGGGCCTGCCATGAATTCAGTACTTGCCCTTAAGAAAGTGCCGCGAAAGTGCCACGCCTGCCTTGGAAGCTGCACCTGACCTTGCGGAAATACTGCGTCCGCCACTGAAATCTGCGTCAGCCAGCGCGGGCGTCCGTGCCAATGGGGTTTGCAACACGTCCGCGCCAGCGTTGCGCGAACTCCACGCCTACTCTTGACCATGCGCAAGTGCTGTGCCTGCAACGGAACGCGCGCCTCAGCTTGCCAAAGTGCTGCGCCTGCCACGGAAGGCTGACTTCGCGAAAAGCCGCGCGTCCATGCAAATGGGTCGGGCCCGACCCCGTTGCGACCCCGTTCCGACGCCGTCGTCCGCCAGGCGTCGCGACAGAGGTGGCTATCAGCTGGCGGCCTTTTTCGCGATTTGTCCGCACGCGCACGCGTGCTTTCCTGTTCTTTATTTACGACATCTATGCACAAGACTGCCTTTCAGTTCGTGCCCGCAACACGAAAGTTCCTTGTACACTTCCTTTGGTAGAAGTATATCAAAGCTTGTTCAGGTTTAACTTAACCATACTAGGGAAGGAACTCTTGCGACACGTTATGTTCAGGGGCCCGTTCAGCTAGTTTTGTTTTAAACTATGTTTAACTTCGAAGCGTGTGGGAATGAGTTCCTGTTCAATATATACTCCCAAAGGCGAATGAAGTCTTTCCATACTAAATTCTTGTCAAGCGCTGCTGGATTTTTCATTTGACTCCCACTTGGAGAGGACTACCCTTTCAAAATTCCAATTGAACAGGGAGATTCTTGCGAACTACGTCCTTAGTAAATTCTTTACAAAAATGCAGCTCAATTGTTGAAGTAAAATGCTACGGGGTGTTCAGATCTCCAGGTTCTAGATTTCAGGTGTTTCAAGCTGGAAACTTCAAGGCGTCGAAGGTCCAAAGTCTAAAGTCTATATCACAGCAGCTCAGGAAAATAGTTCCATTTAGGGTCTTGCTTGGACACGGGAACACATGTCATTCTGTTTCAGGGGAGGTGCTAGCATACACGTATACAAGCCTTCTATCTTTATGAACCTGCGCCTCTCAACAACACACTGCACAGTACAAGTGTTTTTGCGCATTGCTTTTGCATTTTCTACCTCCTTAGCACGGGCCAACATGAGAGTAGCTTAGGTGAAGCAAAACGCTCACTAACAACAACTCGCATGCGTAAAAACTTTGACCAGTAGACCAGATAAGACAGTTTCTGTCTATTAGTTTGTTCTGTGCTTTGCGCTAAAAGTTGTCTATTAGAAAAAGCACGTGTTGTCTGGTACGCCGAGTGGCCGTGAATTATCTTGAGCTTTCAGGGAGCAACCGGGCCTAATTCGGCAAAACTTGCCGGCTTAGGCTGGCGCGCGGGGCAAAACTCTCGTAAAAAGGTAACTCCGCGGCAGGTACCGGAGAGGAAACTTCTAGCAGTTTTCCTTCAAAGTGCTTCTCGCATTCCTGGAAACTTCCAACGAACTGCCGGCAGTTTCGTGCGACAACTTTGCTTTTTTCGCTCCGGTTGTTCACGGGCCGCCGCAGGAACGGTCGCCTTTTCATAGAATTGTAGCGCGGCTTGAAGAGAAGTTCGGTGGAAGTTTTGTAGAAGTTTGGTGGGGTTTTTGTAGAAGTTTGGCGCGGCAAAACTTGTCTAAATAGTGAAAATGCTAGGAATTTGACAAGCGCAAAATAGCCTAAAAGCAGCAGTCTCTTGGTTGCCCGGCTCGCTGGCCGGCCAGCCGCGCTGAAGTAGTCAACTTCCTGCTCAATGTACACTCGTGCACGTAGGCGCGTTCTGTCTTCCCAGATGTGGGAAAACAATAGAATTCTCGGAGCTCGGTCTGTGCATCTTTTTGCCTCTGATTGCTAAAAACTTGAACGTGTTCCACCACCTCTGACTCGGAGAGCTTGTCAACACCCGCGCTAATCTTGAAGGATAAATTTACCCGTGCGCGTCACTACAAATATTCATTCCACTTTCAACAGAAGCGCCGAGAATCTGTTTGAAGTTTTCCCAGAAGCTCGAGAATCTGCTGGAAAACCGTTAGGCGCGTGAAAAGTAAACAGTGCAACTCCCAAAGTGCAACTTTTTGTTTTACTCTAGGCTTTGTTGCTTTGTTTACTTTTCCCAAGTAAAAGTGCAAAAGTAAAAAGACCAACACAAAGTACAAAGTAATGCCGCCAAAAGTGAGAAAGCTTGACTGTTTGCAGCGAGTTTTTGCTTGTACTGAGAAAGGGTGAGCAGCCGCCGAACAAAGTAAAGCTTCTTCCGTTTTTGCTGTCTTACATTTTTCTTTGCCTAGTAAGACTAAAACGTAAAAAAGAAAACAATTCCAATAAGTTCTGGACGCATGCGAAGTAAAAAGAGAGTAAAAGCGCCAATGCCAAAAAAGGAAAAATACTTTTGCCTGGTTTTTATTTTTTCTCAGTGAAATACTTGTTCCCATTGAAAGTAAGAAACCCTAGTTTGTCTTATTACTTTTTCATACAAAACTCAGTCTCTTTTTGCTTTTTCCCAGTAAAGACAGCGCCCTGCATTTTTTCATTTCCATGAAAGTAAAAGAAACCCACCCAAAAGGTAAAGAATGTTTCTTTTTGCGTTTTTACTCTTTTTTCATTTCACGGGCCCAGAAATGTCACTTTTTTGTATTGTACATTTTATATTTTTTTGCTTTCTGTTTTTCTTACTTGTTTGCCGTTTGCCTTGTTACTTTTCTTTTACATTGTTTTAGTTTCACTGAGTGTTTTCTGTTACTTTTCCTTTCTTTCCTCCAGCGCACGCAATTTATTATTATTTTTCCTCGGGGAATATGACAAGCCCTGGATTTTTGCTGTCTTTTCCTAATAAACTGAAAACCTAGTCTTTTACTGCCTTTCCCTACCAATTAAACTAAGAAGCCTTGCAGCACGTAAAACCTCTTTACTTTCACGGTTTTACTTGTTACTCTTCATGGGCCCAGAAACTGCATTTTTGTTTACTGGTGTTATTGTTTGTTACTTTGTATTTGTTCACTGTTGCCACCAAGATAAGCATCATAATTTTTCCATGGCGTTTGCTCAGTGTCTAACGCAGTTGGTGCAGGTAGTATGCATTTTTTGTTGAGTTTGCTGTTCACTGCAGAAATGACATGCAATGTTCCAGGGCTTTCGCAACTTTTCATGCATAATTTTGCAGCGAGCTGAGTCATCCCGAGGAAAAACCTAGGTTTTTAGGGGTACCTTATTTGTATATTTTCTTCGTTTCAATATATACATATTTACATATACAAATATATGTATGTATGTATACAATATTTGTGCATGGAGAAGCTTGTGGTATCCCATGGGTCCTTTGATATATGACAAGCCTGCAACATCACATCGTTTTTCGGCCGCCTGTCCGATGGAGCATGAAGACCCAGGCCTGCAGTTTGCAGTTTCTATGGTTGCCCTTCTGGCTGGCTTGAACATCACCCCATTCTCAACGAGCTTCATTTTCCGGTGATGCAGGACATGTGAGGAAGTGTGGCTGTACTTGAGACGCGACTTGAGTTAAAACCAAGTCTAGTGCAAAACGGACCTGGCCCCTCCAGGAGAGGTTTCTCCATTTTGACATCCCCGATATTTTTGTCAAAGGCAGGGGCAAAAGGGTGCTTCTAAACAGGACCCCCCTAAAACATGGTGTCGTTTCGGTTCCCACAACAACTAGCAACCATCCCCAAGGCAAGTCAGATCCAGAGTTAGGTACGAACCTTCACACAATGCCGAGGCATGCGCAGAAAGCGGGATGCCGTGCGAGGCGGGTGTTGCTACCTCCCAGATGGTATGGGTCCCAGGACACCCCCCTCCCCGGCCCGAGACGGATCCTGACACCTGCGCTCCCACCCCCCACCCCCACCCCCTGGGCCCCGACACCGCGGCCCAGGACGAGCCAACCCGCAACCAGCCAGAAACCAACCGTACACTAACCCTAAACCAACCCTAGATACACCCCAAACCAAACCCTAAACCGTAGACCTCCAAACCTAAACCAACCCTAAATCAACATAAGCCAACCCAGACTAACCCTAAACCAACCCTAAACTAAATTCAGATAAACCAATCCTAAACTAACACTAAATACACACTAAATATACCCTAAACCAATTCTAAACCAACCCTAACCCTCCACAACCCAACCACAGGACCACAACCACAGGGGGGGTACTTGTCTGGCAACGCTGTACAACATATACATCTGCACATACAGTCTTCCAAGTGTGTCTGCACATGTGCAGACTGAACACAAAAGTGTTTTTTGAACCACGCCAAGCGGTAGGTACCCCAGTGCCTCCTTGACACGGCCCTTTCCGTGTAGTTGTTGTTGCTGAAATCGATCGCCCCGTCCCCCTTCTTGTCCGTTGTGCAACTCTCCCGCTGTTCCAGGTGCTTGTCACGATTCATGTCGACCTTGTGGTTGGGGCGCAGAGGGCTGAAAAATGGAAAGCGTGCAACGGCGCAACGCCATGCATTGCACTAACTATG
Organism: Effrenium voratum; assembly: GCA_963377175.1. NCBI lineage: Eukaryota > Dinophyceae > Suessiales > Symbiodiniaceae > Effrenium > Effrenium voratum. The sequence goes on along the minus strand of CAUJNA010003526.1, from coordinate 325,014 downwards.
GCGAGCTTACTTGAAAGTAAAATGAGCTCACCCGTGATGAAGGTTCGGGGCTTCTTGATTCAGGTTGGGCAAGTGTAGTAATCGCGGATGCGTGCACGCTTCAAGCATTAGCCACTTTTCCGAAAGCCCCCATTGGAGCAGGCCTTGGTGTCAAGCAAGTTGCCCAGCGCTTAATTAGCCCCTGACTGTCCAATCGACCACTTTTCCGACCAACACCTACTCCCGTTCCGCCGTACTTGTGACACTGGGAAAAATGCATTGACCCAGGATTGATCAGGTGAATTGAATCTGAAATTGACCTAGCCTGATTTTATTGAGGCGTCTTTTGCCGAGGCCCGTGGCGCTTTGCAGACAACTTTGGAAGGATGTTCTTCGCTCCGTTCGCTTTTCATGTTGGCCGGAGCGCAGGGGATAAGCCAGTGCAGTTCTCGATGTTCGACCCGATCGTGGCCTACGACGCCATATCGACCAACTGGGTCAACGTCCCGGAGGCGCCGACCGCTCGAAGGTGTGACGGGTTTTGTCGCATTTTGCTTGTTTGTCTTTTCAGTCCGTACGTTGCGTCACGGACATGTCGGTAATCAGTATGTGCTGCTCTGCGCTCTTGTCCTTTAGTCTGCAGGCCGTGATCAGACCTGAGGGCTCATTATTTGCATCCGGTGCTTCCACAGGCGTCTATGCTTCAAGGGGATTTGTTGGGGAATGGCCAGGAAAAACGGCTTTCCCGTGCGCTTGCAGCAGCGCACGCTTCCAACCCAACATGTTCAACGGTTTGGGAATGGGAAGGCCACTTGAAAGGAGCAACGCAAAGAGCAAAACACATCTCGTTTTCTCAGCGATGGAGGTGCTGGAAAACGTTTGCAGCCAATCAAGAAGGGTCTACCACTAGCCAGGGTCCCACTTGCCACAGTTCAACCAAGCCGGGCTGATCCACATGCCCCAGCTCGCACAGGCGCCTGCCGAACGCTAAGAACCCGGTTTGGGTGGTCTCGGACAACATTGCGCGCGCTTGCCGCAAGCTCAAGCGCGCTTTCTCGGCGCTACGCAGACGCTTGCAAGATGCTACGGAATTGCCCCGCTCAAGCATTAAAACCCCGTTGAAAGCGCTCCCTCAGCACGCGCAGATGCTTGCCAAATTCTAAGAAGCTTTGCTCAAGCGCTCTTGCTCAGCTATGCGCGCACTCGTGCCAAAATGGATTGTAAGAGTTAGCTGGAAGGAAGTTGTAGAAAACAATTGTGACAGTCCCTGCGTGCCCTGGAGCCACCCTGCGTGCAAGTGTGCGAGTAGCGCATGCGAGTGTTCGAGTGGAGCTTGCGGGCGCGTGGACGAGCGGGCAAGTGACTCGAACAATGGCGCGCCCTACGTTTGCACACTTTCTCACTCGAACAGAGAGATCACGGCTTACTTTTAGACCTTCTTGCTTGCGCGCAAGTACACTTTTTAATTCGTGCCAAAAATAGGTCCTTAAAGGACTTTATTTCTGTTCACGAGCAAAGTGTGCGAGTAGGGCGCGCGAGTGTTCGAGTCACGCGTCCATTGGTCCACTCGGACGAGAGCTCAGCTCGCCCGTCCCACTTGCACAGTCCACTTGCGCACCCTATCGCACATTCCCAACGCGCGCCTAAGCCACGGCAATGCGCCTTCAAAAGCCTGTGTACAGTTTCATGGCACCAGCTATCGTACGCACCTTCGGCCAAGTGCGCCTGCGCGCACGCCTGCCACATGAGACGAACTCCCGCTCGAGCGCGCTCGTTGCGGGCTGCACACTCGCCTGCCAGATGGTAACAGCCCCTGCTCAAGCGCACTTGCCCCGGGCTGCGTGTCTGACTCACGGACGGCGAACCATCAGCACTACGCGCGCGCGTGTGTCAAATGAAAGTAGAAGGCGCGTGAAATATTTAGACAGCTATGCTATCCATCATCAGTGGTTTACCATATTGAAAGGGCGTAGACTCATGTATACATATATACTGCTTGGAAGTCAGTTCTAGATAGCTTAATTTAAGACACACCAGAAAAGAAGGCCGATCAACCAATTGTGGGATGTTTTATAACTCATGACAAGTTGTACACCCAACGCATTTTAAGCAACACTAATTACTGCATCTACAGCTGCGATTTGAAAAGTTTAGGCTTGTTGATTTTGAATAATTTAACATAGGACCAAAAATGCTTGAGACAAGAAGATTAAACGGCGCCGAAGATGAACGATGAACATGTGGTCGCATACGCAAGCGACCGAACAAATTGCCGCGCCGCCAAACACGGGGTGTCGGACAAGAACGGTCATACCGGGCGCCAGACGTTTGATGTTCGGGCCGGCCCTCCCCCGCTCCTTCCCTTCGTCTTCAGGCTCTGGCCCGGCTCCGGCTCACCCCGGCTCTGGCCAGGGGCAGCGTTTTACAGGGCGAGTGACGGCGGGTCAAAACTTGACAAAACATTCCTTAGAATCGCTTTACAGGATTGAGCGTCACGAGCGCATGCCCCTTGTGGTTTCATTAAACAACACAAGGTCACTTTGGGGGCGTTCGGGGATTCCCGTAGGTTGAGACCGTTCCAAGTTTTGCTTCTACCGATTCTTGTTTCTCATCTAGGAGGCCCGGAATCTCAACTTCAATCATCATTCCAATTAGAGCCACCATCAAACCCTGGTACAGTCGCAGCCCGCTTGAATCTTTACCTCGGTGTTGTGACCCAGTATTACCACATTTCCCCGTGGCTCTCTTTCGGGTATGCTGGTTTTGAGCTGGTACTCGCACCCTTTTTCCTTTGTGGGCCATTGCTCCCAAGAAGCTCAAGAAACACGGAGACTTGAAACCCTCCCGCAGGTTGCAAAGCTTGGCATCCAGGCGGCTCACAAGAAAATTGGCCTGGCCCGGCAGGACCTAAAGAGTGGCTCATTTGCTTTCGTGGAATCGCTGGACGTTGGGGCATAGAAAGCGGGCTGGTCCGACCCTACTTTGCTTCGAACTTGCCTCCGAAATGACTGTCAGTTTTCCTTGAAGCGAACTCAGAGTAAAGAGCGCAGACATACACAAAGCACCCCGCCAAAAGCTCTGAGTTGGGAGGTAGAACGTTTGGCACTTGTGGTTGTGGCTCAGCGTAACCTGCAGGCGCAGTCCCAACTCATGTGAGCTCGACTTTGGGGCCGCCTTGCTGATGTCGCAAGCGCGAGGACAAGGTTCTGATGCCTTTTGACCTGACTTGGTAGTTGGTTCTCAGGGCTATTCAGGTGGTGTCGCGGCATAGCGGTGCTGCTCTTCTGGGTCTCGGGGTCATGGAGGTTCGTCGCGCGATCCACAGCACGCTGGAGAACGACGGCAATGGCATGTGCAGTCGGGTCTTGGGTCTTTCCAACATGGAACATGGAGAACTCTTAACGGGGAGCTGAACGCACCTGTCCCTGTTAAAGACGACTGGAGGATCAACCTGGACATCGAGGAGGATTATGACTGGATTGGCGCTCTGTGCACTGCCCGAAAAGATGCACGAGGTCGAGAATGCAACGACCCACATGGCAGTGGAGTCCCACGGACCTCCTGCAAGCGAGAGCGCGGAGCGCTTTGAAATCTTTGACATGGCCAAGGACGACAGTGAGGGGCCCGAACTGGAGACGCTGGCGCGGAGCTGGACTACCTTCTCATCCACCACCGGCGCATGCTCCCAACCTTGCGCCGAGAGGGTGGTGCTGCTAAAGACCGCGTTGCGTCAGATCCTGTTGGTCTGGAGCGACGAGCTGCGGCCTCTGTGATGTGGGCTCGGGTCGTGGTTCACTGTTCCCATGGTGGAAACCCACAAGGAGGAATACATCAACAAGCAGAAGGCGTTCCATAGGTAGGAAGGAAGGAAGGAAGCAAGGAAGGAAGGAAGGAAGGAAGGAAGCAAGAAAGGAAGGAAGCAAGAAAGGAAGGAAGGAAGAAAGGACGGAATGCAGGAAGGGAGGGAGGGAGGAAGGAAGGAAGGAAAGATCGAGTCGGACGAGCGTGTGCCTCAGAACATGCTCCAGCTGACGTGTCACCAGGCTACGCAAAGACAGGCGCGAAAGCCCGGCAATGTATCGCGTGGCGACACAGTGTTGCAGCGACGTGGCTCAGATCTTGCACTGGCCACCGGGTGCGTGACACTGACCCGTCGCCCGAGCGAACCGCTTCACCAATGAAGAAGAAGCACTGCCGCAAGTCGGTCTACTGATCGATCCTGGCCGTCACCATGGAAAAGATGCCCGAGCAGTGCAACTCTGGACGTGAAGGTGTGGGCAAGGGCAGCCAAGGTACTGATCGGGCGATGAGGTTGGACCTTTCCTTCCTGGGTTCGGACAGAGAGCCTCATTGTGGTAGCTACACTGCCCCAGTCATATCCAACAGCATCTTGCCCGCGCTGCTGGGCAACACAGACCCGCATCCTCGCCGCTGCAAGCGCAAGGAGGTGCCGAAGACTGGTCTGGCTCGCTTAGGCGGAGGGCGAGAGGCTGAGAACCGAAGCGGAGGGGGCGCCACAGGCTGACAATCGACCAGGCGGGTTTCCACCTGAAACCCTGAGTCTATCGACAAAGCACGGCAGTGCCGAAAATGTAGTTCAGGCTTTGAGTGACCAACTTGGTTTGAGACAGGAACTGAAGGTGACGCACCCAGTTCTTTTGCGGAGTACGTCCAGGAAACAAGCTGGGCGCCAAGAGAGCGGAGCCGATTTGGCAGTCTGGTGATCAGTGATGCCAACGCCAACAGCCAAGTGTGGAGCTTAATGAATTGGGGGCCGCGCCATGGTACCCGAGACTGAAACCGAGGCGACGGACAAGGGCAGAAGCGAGGCGTCGACGATCAGGCTAGAACAGCTGCTTGACAACCGCAGGCCGGCGCACCACTTCAGGCCGGTTGGACACATGTCCTCGAGGCAGCTGTTAGTTCAGTCGGTCAAATGGAATGATGGGTGCTGCGTGGCCAATGTCGCGCAAGCACTAACCACGACAAGCTACCCGACGCAGAGTGCAATTCGACAGAAAGAACAGAAAGCCGCTGGGCAGTTGCGGGGCCGCACATCAAGTGGGTGGAGCAACATCGTGATGATTGCGGCGAAGATCTTTTGCCACTGGCACTGGTAAAGCCCTAGAGAACCTCGAGTACTTCATGTCTTTTCGAGTGACCTGACAATCCTGGGCTTCGCAACTTTCCGGCATTCAATTACTTCAGGAGCTGCTCTCGTCGCAGCGAGGCGATCTCTCCTCTTCCTCTGTGAGAAGCAGACGCATTGCAAACATAGAGAACTTTGTGACCTGCCTAAGTCACCGCACGGAGGTTGGGCAGATCGACATCTGCAAGATGTGTGGCGGAGACGGCGACGCCGCCAAGGTGCTGGCGCAGTGAAGAGGTATGGACTGCGCAGAGGTCCCAACTTCGAGCTGATGGTGTAGATCTTTTGCGAGACTCTGACGTCCGGTGTTTTGTTTGCGCAATGCCCCCCTTGCCTGAAGGATCAAAGTGTAGTAATTTTACATTTTACATGCGTACCCAAAATTACTACACAAAAATTGCTTTTGTGTAGTAAAATCGTTGTGTAGTAAAATGGGCAATTTTACCACACATTTACTATAGACTATACACAATTACTACACTTTTTTTTAACAAATGTGTAGCATGTTTACTACACTGTGTAGTAATTTTCTGTGTAGTATATTTGTGAATTTTCCAAAGTGCATTCAAACTGCGTTCAAACTGCGTTGGCGTTGTTTTTGCCAGTTTCCGAGGCGCGTCAAACCTACATCAAAACACAGACAAACTGCATCGAAAGCACATCGAATTACATCCAAGCTGCATGCAAACGGCATCAAACTACATCAAAACTACTATACTAAATTGCATCAAAACTACATCAAACACATCAACACTACATCAAACTTCATCAAATCTACATTTTTTAAGAGGTGGGGCGCCAGTTTTTCAATTTGGAACACAACGAGAGATAAATCAACTATGTAGCACAACATGTCCAGTCACCCACAACTGCCAGTCTCATTGTTTGTGCGATCACCTTGCGAGCTGAGTATTGCGCTATAGAAGGCTGATCTTGTGAGTCGTGAAACTGTGGGGCTGGAGATGCGGCATGATCAGTGGGACAACTGGAAGGGCGCGATATAGATTCCCAAGAACTGCACCCAAAAACATGACAGGAAAGGTGATCTTGCGGGCTGAAACTGTCTGGGCTGGGGAAAAAAGTCGGCAAATACGAATTTGTGGGGCCCAAAATGGAGCCCAGTCGCATCATTTGATCTTGTGGGGGTTGAAACTGGAGCTGGGCAAAAATGGAGCTGGGCAAAACGGTTTTGAAGGGAGATGCAGCTGAACAGTGGGACAACTGTGGAAGGGCGCCATAGATGCATGAGAGCAGCGCAAAAAACATGACTCTTGAAGGGCGATCTGGTGGGTTGAAACTGTGTGCGGGGGTGGGGAAAAAGTCGGCAAATAATAATCTGGGGCATTCTTGGATTCATTATAGATTTAGGGCATTTTCCGTTTTATCAGGTTTCAAGTTTGTTTACCTATCCTTTCGGTGGCTTCAAGGTTGTCTTGTGGCGGAACTTGAGCCCAAAATGGAGCCCAGTCCCGTCATTTGACGCCAAGCCAACAAAAAATGTAAAAACACTTGAAACCTGTGATAAAAAAAACTGTAAATCTAATGCCCAAATTCTTACATTGAATGACTTCTTGCTGCGGTTGATGTAGTTTCGTGGAATTTTCGGTGGCAGAGCTTCATTTTGGGCTCATATTCCGCAAAGCCAACCAAAAAATGTAAAAACAAAACTTGAAACCTGTGATAAAACATGAAAATGTCCTAAATCTACTGCCAAAAGACTTGAAACCTGTGATAAAAAACTGAAAGCGTCCTAAATCTAATGCCCAAGTTCTTACATTGAATGAATTCTTGCTGTGGTTGATGTAGTTTCGTGGAATTGTCAGTGGCAGAGCTTCATTTTGGGCTCATATTCCGCCAAGCCAACCAAAAAATGTAAAACAACTTGAAACTTGTGATAAAAAACTGAAAATGTCCTAAATCTATTGCCCAAATTCTTACATTGAATGAATTCTTGCTGTGGTTGATGTAGTTTCGTTCATTTTTCAGTGGCAGAGCTTCATTTTGGGCTCATATTCCGCCAAGCCAACCAACAAATGTAAAACAACTTGAAACCTGTGAAAAAAACGAAAATGTCCTAAATCTAATTCCCGGGGAAGTTGAATCACATGAATTTTTGCCTCCTGGATCCAGATTAGCACGGCCCGGTCAATGCACAAACATATAGAAGGCACATGTTCCTTTCAACACGGCGATGGCACTGTTTCACAAGTTCAAACGCACTCCTCGATCTCTGCAGCGTCTGGAGGGCGATCGTAATCATCATCATCATCATCCAAAAACAGCCTGGCGATCTCTATGGCTAGCACCAAGCAAAACAAAGCCGACATCCGTTTGTATGTATCCACGCTGTGTGATCCACAAAATGGCTTCGGTTTGCTCATGTGTACTCCGTGGCGCGCATGCACGGGAAACGCATGTGTGGTTTGACCAATCCAAAGTTTGGCAAACTGTTTGTATTTTCCTCATGCGAACGTCTCGCCTTCCGCGCCGCCGTCATTTGCAGTCATCTGAAGGTCTGCCCCCAACAGGTCGCAAATGCAGTCTTTGCAAATCATCATGGCTGAGCTGCGCGACGTTTCGAGTAGGCGTCTCTCTGTAAAAACTTCAGGAAAGAAACATGGCAAGCGTTGAATTTGGAACCACATGGCACACAAGGAGCCGCGCAACAACCCGTCCTGCCAAGGTAAGGCGCAATGATTTCCAGCCAGCAGCTTAGACAGGCTTTGTCACTTGCAATTCCCCGGAGCATTTTTTCGTTGTCCTCTTGGGACGGGCTGCCCACGGTTGCAAATCCATCTGTGGTGCTGCAAGACATGATATACCAGGAACCAGAACTGAAGGCGCTGCAGCCATTTTGGCGCGCAAAAGAACAGAGATTAAGGCCTCGGACCTGGAGCTGGCGCGCTTTCTCCACGGCCTTGAACGCGATAGGCGACCCGTATGTCAGAAAGCTTCGTGGACAGTCCGGTCGCATCTTCCAGCAGCTGTCCCGGGTGCGCGGTCACTGCAGACGAGATGATGCTCGCCGCACGAGAACAGACAAGCGCAAGTTCAAGGACGACAAAACCGCAGACTGACGGCCTGACTCCCGACGAGACGTCGAACTCTGGTACTCAAGCCACCGATGATGACGCAGGAGACGGAGACAGTGAAGAAGAGGGTGACCGGAATGCACCTGGATGGCCGGGCTGCTCTCCAAGCACTTAGAAGTGTTCGATAAAAGTTGTGAGAAGGGCGTTGCGAGCGCCACTTGAGGCGGTATCATTGCAGTGCCGCACGGATGAAAGCTGCCGTTGTTTGCAGCTGCCACTTCAAGAGAAGTATTAGAAGTGGTCTCCGAGATTGCGGACACATGTTCGGTGTGTAGGGCCTGGTGCAAGCAGGGCATCCGAGCGGTTTCTTCGAACAAGTTGCCTCCGACAACGAACATTGCGACCAGCTGTTCTACAAGGACTTTGTCGTGTTGCACGCGGTCGACGGCGCTGAACTCTTTCCGGATCGCACAGGAGACTCCATACTGACGGCGCTGGACAGCTGCTGGACAAGGTTCTTTGGGCCACCGCAAACTCTGTTGTCAGATCAAGAAGGAGCCGTGGCGACCCGTTACAGATCGGTCCAGCTGCAGAAGCGAGGAGGCAGCTGCATTCATGGACGAACACGCCACGACTGAAGGCATGAGGATTGGCATGAAGAACTTGCTGGAAGAATCGGTTTATGCAAAGATCATCCTGCTCACAGTCGGCAATTCTACGCCCCATGGAGCTGTGTTTGGACGCGTTCCCCCTCTATTGCAAGTAACGATGCATGATCCGCCAGAAGCATAAGGCTGGGCGCATCTTTCATTCCGAATCCGATTCGGAGAGTGGCCTCCTGCGCCGGGTCGAAGTCCCTTGTGTCCAGCCTGGGCATGAAGCAGAACTCCCCCACCGGGCAGCAGTTGAAGAGCTACATCCCGCTGTGCTTCACCAGCTTCAGCAAGCTCCTTGAAATGTCTGCCGAGCGAACCGTCCGTCCGGGATTGACCGCCACTATGATGTAAAGTCGCTGAGACCGCTTCGCACTCGTCCCAGCAAACGTTTTCGCAGCTTGGCCGTCCAAGAAACTGTGAGCAAACCAACCTGGCATTTTTCTGTGTCCGTTCTGCTGGAGCTGCATTTCAAAAACCCACTTGCCGCGCAACACATTGCGCTGGCTCTCGCGTGGAGTTCTCACGCAGGCAGTGTGCTTAATCCATCTGTGAAGTTCTTGGATCGCATTCTTCAGCTTGTTCCGACGCTTCTTTTCGAGCAAGTACGCGCGGTTCCTTCTCCACTGCAGCATAGGTCCGATCGCCAGTAGAAATCGACACGGTATCCTCCAGTTTCATCTCCCCGCAGAGCTTCTCAGCTCTTGCGGCTCAGCTCCAAGGATGAGGGGCCGTCTTCACTGTCTTCCATCACGATCTCAGCCACGACTGGAGGTTTGTTCTGGCTCCGCCTTGTCAAACTCATGGTTGATCTTATCTTCGGTACTGTGTACGCTCCTAGGCACTTGACGTACCGGTTCAGTAGCGCTTTGGTCTGTGACATCCGACGCTTCTGCTTGCTCGGCTTGCCCGTCAGCGATTGCTTTCCGCCTTGGAGCACTGGTCGTATTGCTGTCGTTGGTCACCTCAGACAGCGTTAGCTTACCAGGCTCGTGAGGACTACCATCAACTTGTCCTCGGATTTCACCGGCCAGAAACGTTCTTCTCGCCAGTCAGCCTTTCCAGACTGATGTGTTTCGCGCCCGCGATGAAGCAACTACTCCAGCGAATCATCTTGCCAACTTGCCAGCGCAGCAGCATCGTGTTGTCACACACAGTTGCCGGGATGCCAGCCACAGAGTTGCCAAATCGGAGCCCGACCGCCCCTTGAAGATGAAGACAAACACCGGCGATGTGGAGCCCAGCATGTAGGACACCGACTCTGTGCTTGTTTGCTCCACATGAAATCCACTTCGCTCCTTGCCTGAGCCATCCCAAGCGCAGTACATCTCCAAGCTGCTCAACCACTGACTCTGTGAACAGCTTCACCGGATACAAGTCTTTTGCCAGCCCGTCTGGTCTTCGTGCCATGTGTGATGAGCAGCTTCTGTTGCGCCGTTGCCTGCACCATTGATGATTTTGCCACTGGCATACCTTTGTCTAAAGGACGAGACCCTGGAAAATGGCGACGTTGTCACCGTTAGTCAAAACCACTACGTTCAGGAAGGAGCTTTGGCTCACCCCGGAAGAAGAGATCAAGAGCACGTGGTTGTTGACCCCTCCTGTCTTTAGTCGGGGCTGCGGTGTGTTCGACTCCGACTCGTATGGCCGTGATCGTGTGTGTGAGCGCGCCTCAACGCCGAACCAAAGAGCCTCGAGTCGTGAACATTATGAACTTGAACCGGTGGTGAAGCGCCTTAAGACGCAGCCGCTGAGGCTGATCTACAGGGGGATCGACGGTCCTCTTCAACTGTTGGTGATCACAAACTCGGGTTACAAGGGTGAAGATCAAGATCATCTGGCAGCGCGGGGTGCCCTGATTGCTTTGTCGAGGGGGTTTAAAGTTGGCGACAGTCGAAGAGTAGGGTGGCCAGAAGGATTGTCGCGTCAGAGCTCTACAGCGCCGTGGGCATGCTCGGCCCTGCGCTCAACATGGCGATGATGATCCACGAGGTTGAGAGCGGCGCGCAGAAGCCAAGAGGTCTTTCTGAGCTACGTGAACAAGGACGGCTAGGGGTGGGCGTCGACACAACCATCGGCGCACGCGCGGTCTACCAAGTTGAACGCCCTACTGATGGATCGATGCACATCCACGCCCTCAAGTACAAGGAATGGTTGAGGACCGGACAAGCGCAACTCTTGGTCTGGCTGACGCCCTCAACAAGGGCGCGGTGGAGAGACAGGCGCTGAGACGAGCGTCTGAGCTCGTTGTCTGGAAGATAACGGAGGAGATGAAGATGAACCAGGAGAAGGTCACTTGCATGTCTTCGCAGATCGAGTGCTATGCATTCCTGATACCTTCTGGCGCATGCGGGAGTTGAAGGATCATGTCATCATGGACCTGGAATGCGTAAAGTCAGTGGTCGGAGTGGAGTTGATGACCCCCCTTCTGAGAGGTTGGAAAGAGAAAGGACGTTGGTGCCGGGTGTTTGTGGAGATGCACGATGTGCTCGCACGACAAGGCGAAGATGGCTCCTGGGCCGCGAGAAGGTGACGGACCTGCCGACCCCCTTGTGTCGACTGTCGGGCAAGCGGACGACTGTCATGCTTGGAGCTCATGGCAGTCACAGAGCGCACCAGGATGATTGGCGACAGGCCACATGCGCGGGCTCGCAGGGCAAAGCCGTAAAGTAGGCGACCTGAGTTCGGAGGTAGTTTGGGGCCTGCGGCTGTGTTTCAACATAGCCTGCAGGTGCATTCCCCATTCATGTGAACTCGTTCTTGGGGCCGCCTTGCTGATGTCGCAATCGCGAGGAAATGGTGCTGATGCCTTTCGATGACCTGTTTTGCTTTCTGCACGCGATGGGATTCCCCGAGGGCATGTTCGCTTTGACTCTCTTCCCGGGTGGCTAGTTTCCTTCCCTTTCCACAATCTTCAAAGGGTTTTGCACTCTCTGCTGACTGAGTTGACAAATCACCAGACTCCAAGAGGCTCTTGAATAAGGATTGGATCCATGCTCGCCACATTTTACTGCTCGCGGCATCGGGTGATCCTCTTTACTTACAAGACTGTGAGAATTCTTTCTCCATGCGCGGAGTTACGCCTGCAATTTGCAACTATCTCCGGGCGCCAACTGTCCGTCAGACTTGCTGCTCAGACACATTCGAGAAAACGATGTCACCCCGCTTATAAGCCCCCTCTTGTCCTAGTGTGCATTTTTGCAGGAGCGATCTGAGCTGCAAGTGGCCTTGGACAATTTGCAAAAACAGCTGCGCGGAATGCAGGAGCCGGGGGTTTCACTTCACTTCGTACCCAAGACCCTAAATGACCCTTTTTTTCCATCCAAAACTCTGGTTGCACCTTGGAATGTACGTGCAACCTGGGCAGCTCAATATGGAATCCTTCCCTTGGGTTACGAGAAAATGTGTTCCACTTACTGCCAAGCTTTCACATGTGTGTGTAAATCACGCAGGACTTTGATTACTAAAAGATGGCCGGATTGATAGGTTTCCCTTTGAACACCTTTCCCTGCCTTCTCCTGGCTGCAATGTTGACCCTCAAGCCTCAAAAAGGTGGCAAGGATGTCGAACCGGGTTCTTGTAGCTGAATCCTATGACAACCCCGACGTGGCCCAAAAAACGTCCAAGGAGGGCTTTGGCTGCACGGGCTCCCACTGTGTTTTCGGCAACGATCGGGCCTCTCAAAACATAGCCTTTCTCAG
>CAUJNA010003526.1:227500-307500 GCA_963377175.1 Effrenium voratum | reverse complement strand
TAGCAAGGTCACTACAAGCACCAACAGTGTTTGACACTCGAGCAAATGACAAGGCACCTCCAAGGCACAGCGTACGTTTCATACAACCTACGACCAAAGATACAGACTCAGGACAAGCGAACCCCACTCAACATCGACACATGCGCAGATGCCAACTGGGCATCATGCGAGACAACAAGAAAGAGTGCATCAGGATTTGAGATACACTTCTTTGGGGCAGCAAAGCACTCTGGAAGCAGAACACAAGCAACAATAGCACTTTCACCAGCAGAGTCGGTTCGTACCGTAGCACAGGAGAGTCTTTACATCAGCAACTTTACCACGGAAGCATTTGAAGTTCGCACCAACATCAGCATACACACAGACAGCAGCGCAGCTAAGTCGGTCACAGTTAGAGAAGGCGCATCAAAGAAAGCAAAACACATGGAGCTGGGACACCTCTACGCACAGCAGCTCGTCAAGAACAAAACCATCACAACGCACAAGGTCAAGTCAGAAGACAACCCAGCAGACACACTAACAAAGTTTGTCAGATGCGATCCCGGCCACAAAGGTCACCTTGGCTACATCAGGGAACAGCATTTCTGTTGCACGCATTACGCTGCTAACAAGCACAAGATCTAAACCGAGTTCATCACAGTCACAGCGGTCAAGCAGGGCACGACGCTGCTTCCACAGGAAGGTACATCTGCCACAATGGCACTGCGGACAACATGGTACAATTGAGCCGACCACGAGGGACACGTTGCGCAGTACATCTGCATACCTGGCGATCAGTTCACGCAGTTCGTCGTACATCATCCCGAGCAACATTTTTTTGCACGTTGCAAAGTGTACTGGTCACAGTGCAATTTGAGGAGGCGTGTTAATATGTAACATGCCTTGACAACCCTTGTGCAGCTTGCAGTACATGTAGCGCCCGCTACAAATGCACACATCAAGGCCTTGAGCCTACAACATCGGCCCCAGACAAAAGGTGTGCTACACTGCCGGTTTAGCATTCACAGGTGATCGCATCAGGTATTCAGGTTATACAGTTGCCCCAGGCTAAGCAATGACATTATGATACATGTATATATATATATATGAGTTCATTTGCACACACATTCGGCTACAATTGAATGTTGGATAACTAGGTCAGGGACAGGCAAAGCGCATTCTATCAGCTAGCAGCTAGGGTCTTCATAGCTCGCACAGGATCAGAAAATGCAGATGAGGATGCGTGAAAGCCCCAAAACATGAACAGCGTTTGGCTGCATTGGCAACTGTAGGACGCCCTGAGGACTAAGAGAAGCCCAGTAGTTCAGTAGCCAAGTTTTGCCTTTGTTTGGAGGGTTGGCGTTAAACTTTGTCAACCGCGAACCCACTAGTGACGCAGAGCTGACAAAACCCTGAGCTGTTTGGTTTGCCCCTCACAGAGTTCTTGCAAACCCAGAACGTCCATGCTTCCACGTACAAAAGCCGGAGAAACGTTTTCGCGAGAGAGGGCCCACTGCAAGACGAGTGTTCCTCATTTAAGGGATCGTTGGCCACTTTCTCCCCAAAGTCTCGACGACTTCGGACTAAATATGCCTTTTAATTCTTTTGGAAACTCACCAACCTTGATCTTGATTATGTGGATGGTCAGTGAACGTTGTGTCACTGATGAGTCGCATGCCTGTACCGCTCGCCACTGTTTGCGAAAATAATTGTTTTATCCGACCCCCTTGTCCCCAGTATACCCCTTTCGCTGTACACCTCAATCCAGCAGAAAGATATTAGCAGACGGATATGTCCTTCTGTGCGGGGTGGGGCGCGAAACAGCTCCAGACCTGGCCAGCGACTGCACTCGACTGAAAAAGAGGTGACATGAGTCAACCTTCAGTCAAGCAGGCGCGATCCCACGATGTCCAGAAGAAAGAATACACGTGCTTTTGTTGTTTTCAATTCCTGCCAAACTTCTCGCAAAAGGCACGCGAAAGGACAAATGTGTGCGCAGCATCCTAGAATCTGTTGAATTTCTTAGAACACATTTACAGTCATTTAGCGTCACCATTTTGCGTCCTCGGTGGAGGTTCCGCTCGAATGGGTCGACGACTCTGTCGCCCCCAGCAGCAGCGTCACGGTCCAGGCCAAGTAGTGGAAGCGCGGCCCCCGGAAGGTTGACTCACTTTGGATGTTTTCTTACCTGTTCAAGGTTTATCGGCTTGTTCGGAACCTTTGCATTTGTTGGCAAGACTACTTTGAAAGACCGAGGGTTAAACGCCTCATGATGAGACAGAGGCTTACTAGCTTGAAAGGCACAACGACGACGACGACAACAACAACAACAACAGCAACAGACATATCAACAACCAACAGCGTTAACAAGTACCAACAACAATCAGCCTTCAACAATGCACATTGAACATTAAACATTGAACGTTCAACATTGAACAACAACAGTAACAACAACAGCAGCAGCAACAACAACAACAGCAAGAACAAGAACAAGAACAAGAACAAGAACAACAACAACAACAACAACAACAACAACAACAACAACAACAGTAACAGTAACAGTAACAGTAACAGTAACAACAACAACAACAGTAACAGTAACAGTAACAATAACAACAACCACAACTAAAGCGACACCAACAACACCAACACCGACACCAACAAGAACAAGAACAAGAACGAGAACGAGCGCAAGCACAAGCACAGGCACAAGCACAAGCGCAAGAACAAGAACGAGAACACACACAAGAGCAAGAACAGGAGCAGGAACAGGAACAGCAGCAACAGCAGCAACACCAACACGAGCACCGACAACAACAGGAACAAGAGCCCAAGCGCAAGCACAAGAACAAGAACACGAACAAGAACAAGCGCAAGAGCAAGAACAAGAGCAACAACAAGCGCACGCGCAAGCACAAGCGCAAGAACAGGAGCAACAGCAGCAGCAACAGCAACTGCAACAACACCAACAACAACAAGAACAACAGCAACAACAAGAGCGACAACAGCAGCAACAACAGCGACAGCAGCAACAACAGCAGCAACCACAACAGCAGCAACAACACCAACAGCAACAGCAAAGCAACGGCGATATCAGCAACAACAACGACAACAACGACAACAACGACAACAACGACAACAACGCTAACGCCAACGACACTGTCAATGGCTGTAACAACGACAACGGAATCCGCAACGATAAAGACAAGGACAGCGCCAACGACAACGACAACGCCATTGCAACGGCAACGGCAACGACCGCGACAACGACAACGTCAATGACAATAACAACAGACGCAACAACAACAACAACGACGACGACAAAGCAACAACAACAACAACAACAACAACAACAACAACAACAACAACAACAACAACAACAACAACAACAACAACAACAACAACAACAACAACAACAACAACAACAACAACAACAACAACAACAACAACAACAACAACAACAACAACAACAACAACAACAACAACAACAACAACAACAACAACAACAACAACAACAACAACAACAACAACAACAAACAAACAAACAACAACAAACAACAACAACAACAACAACAACAACAACAACAACAACAACAACAACAACAACAACAACAACAACAACAACAACAACAACAACAACAACAACAACAACAACAACAACAACAACAACAACAACAACAACAACACTACAACTACAACTACAACTACAACTACAACTACAACTACAACTACAACTACAACTACAACTAAAACTAAAACTAAAACTACAACAACAACAACAACAACAACAACAAGAAGAACAACGACAGCGCCAACGGCCGCGGCAACGGCAACGACAACCACAACGATAAGGACAAGGACGGGGACAAGGACAACGACAACGCCTACGCCCACAGCAACGGCGACGAGAACGACACTGACAGCAACTACGACAGCGACAACAGAAGCGAAACCAAAGGAAAGCCGTTGCCATTTGAGAGGTGGAGGCCCAACCTTAGGGGAATTGTCAGTACGGGCGGCCCTGTAGGCTTTCAGAGAAACGAAAAGGAGCCAATCCTTTCTGGGCATACAGTGGAAGGAGGAAAGTGTGTTGGAAAGTGCCTTATTGCGACTTGCCGCGCCGCCTTATCAATACAGAGGGGCCCGGCATGGGGTCTGCAATTGTGAACTATCTGAAAAATTCAGAACCACACGTATCAGTGCACCATTCTCATGTTTTCTGGAGAAGGACATGTGAACCAACTTTGAACAAAGCAAAAACAACCAAAAAAAAGAACCCCCTAGGAGAAATGACCAGCACCTCCAAGGTTTGTTTGGGGGGTCGGTTTTTGGTTTTGCTTGTCTTTGTTGGCTTCTCGAGGTTTTTGCACTTCTCGTATTGTCCCCACAGTGCTTCCGAGTAGTTCTTTCGTGTTCTCTCAATTTTTCAGTGTATAGCAGTCCCTTACTGTTCCCTTAGCCTTAGCGTCCCCTGAACACTCCTCATTGCTGCTTTAGTATTTACCCATCCTTCCCATATTCCCATATCCTAGTGTTCGCTTAGCACTCCCCAGTATTCCTTTAATATTCCTCAATATTCCCCTTGTATTTTCCCTATATTCACAATACATCATGGTATTTCCTTAATATTCCCCTATAGTATTCTTCTTAGTGTTCTCTGTTCCTTTACCGTTCTCTTACCCCCATTAGTTGTATTCTCCTAGTTGTTTTAATATTGCCCTTGCTCAGTATTTTCTTGGAACACTAGGGGAGTATCGCCCAATATTCCTTAGTATTTTTGGTTTATTCGTAGTATTCCCTCCCAATATTCTCCTAGTATTCTCCTAGAATTTCCTCTTGTTATTGCCCTTGTATTCCCTTGTTCCCCCCTCGGTTTCCCTAGTTCTTTGCTACCCACAAACTGGAGCGCAGACGCAGGATACCAGGGGAAGTGCCAAGGGGGAGGCTGGAGAATACTCGGGGAATATTTGGAGAGTACTAGGCACGGGCCAAGAAAATGTTAAGGAATACTGAACAGTTTTAGGTGAAGGGAATGCTAAAGAAATATGGGACTATTAGGGGTATACTAGGGGAATACAAGTTTAGGGGTAAGAGAAAACAAAGGAATATAGAACAGTTTGTGAATAGAAAGGGGGAGGCTAGGGGAATACCAAGGGAACACTTGGAAAATGCTAGGAGAATGACTACGTGGGGAATGTCAATCTCGGAAAACATTAACGAAATGCTAAAGAGTACACCAAGAGAGTACTAGAGGAGTAGCAGGGGAATACTGAGGGGAATGCAGGGGGTTTGCTCGGGAATTGTTAAGAAGCTGCTAGGGGAAATATTGAAGGAATATTGGGGGAGCATCTGAGCACTGAGAGAAGATGATGGGCGTACCAAGAGAATACAAAAGCAATTAGGGGAATACTGGGAGATTATGAGTCAGTGTGCGGGGAATTTTCGGGGAGTACCAGAAGATTTCTAGGGGAATCATAAGGGGAATACTAGGGGTATATTAAAGGAGTACCAAAGACTTAGGAGCTACTAGAGGGTATGACAAGAGATAGTTAGATGAACTTTCTGAGAATACCGAGCGATGATAGGGGACTACCGGGGAACAGAGATTATGAGGAGAATGAGAGGGAGTTACCCGTTCTTGGGGAACATTGAGGAATGGACTTTTGCTAATGGCTAACACTCAGGTACAACTACTGCTAACTTCTATAGAACTTGCTAGTATTTGTTTGCTAAGCCCTACTATGTTCTAAGCTGGTGAGTAGACCTCCTTTTCGCTTGTTTTGCTGCCTCTTGATGTCAACGTGTGTGACAAGAACTCAAAGCCATGAACCTCTCTTCCTTCACTATTGCTTTCAAGGACAGAGTCAAGGAATTCATAGATGATGCTTTGGGTGTGGGCTCTGAATATGGTGGTTCTAAAGGCTCAAGCTGTGAATGTCACCCCGTGTCTGACTGAGAAAAATTAAACATTCTCAAGCTCAACTGTGTGTGTGCAAGCTTGAGGGCAACAGACCCATGTCTGAGTAAATAGCCAAGCCAAGTATGCTGCGGCATGTTTGTGCTGCTTGTACGGTGATGAAGATGACATTCAACAGCGAGTCAGCCACCTGCAGACCTGACCGACATCAGAGAGCAGCCTCGTCTACAAGGATGAGCGACCAGCTGGAAGACATTTGGATAAGCTTGCTCAGAAACAAACAGACTGCCCCTGCAGCCCATGAGCAAGGAGACTCAATGTTCCAGCGCGCAATGACGTCCATGTTTGCCAACATGAACAATTCCCAATGTCAGAGGACGCAGCCGACTGGCAGCAGAGTCATGCCTGATGTGAAGATGCTGCAACCCAGGAAGCAACTTGCGTTCGCTGCAGGGCTCCCCCTGTTTTCAAGGCTGCAGCTCCCGCGCTACCAGCGCCAGACTGAGCCATTCGCGCCTAAGGTGAGCGCGACCATTGCAGACCAGCAGCAACCTAAAGATCAGCCTAAGGCCATTGCCATGAAGGATGATTCTGCAACAACAGGGCCTTCCCATGCTCAAGCATCAGGGCCTGATGTTCTCAAAGAGAAGGGGCATCAAGGTTTGAAGGGCAGCGTTCAATCTGGCGAAGGAAGAAGGTGAAAACAAGAGGGGCGTCACCAAGGCTTTCCAGCGGCTCCATCTCCACCACCCCCAAAGCCTTTTCTGTCGAAGTATGAACTTGGCAAGAGTTGCAAGTGTTTGAGTTTTCAGAACTGGACAAGCAAGCACTACCACAAGGCCAGGCTTATTTTAGCAAGGGGCCCGTGCAGGCTAAGGAAGGTTTCAAGAAAGGCTTCCGTTATTTGGAATGAAACACCAATGACTGATGGCGGACGAGTGTATGGGGCCCTGGTCCAACAGCTCATGTGTGGTTCTTTGTTGCTCCCACAAAGATGCTTCGGTGCTGTCACCAAGCTCGAAGCATAGTGCCAAGCCCCTGGCCAGAAAGAATGAGATCGGGTTGCAGCAAATGTGGCGCATGGCTGGTTGCAACAGCTGCTGCTTGGATTCAACACAACGCTGCGTGACCTTATGTGGCCAATCCCAGAGACAGGGTGGTGGTTGCCCAACTTGCATTTCCGATGACCAAGTGCAAGAAACAATCAGTAGTGTTGACCACAGCCTTTCAGTCAATTTGTTTCTGGTGTATAGACACCCTTTTAGCGTTTCGGCGTTTCGCTTGGCCTTCCCGTGTGGCTACTTGCGTCACTGCGTCCTGCATTTGCTTTCTCTTGGACACACCAAGCGTTCGTCGTGGAAGATGACAGGGCGACCAAGCTTCGCAGGCTGAATGACACAAGGAGAAATATGCTTTAGGTGTCTGCGTGTTGGGCGCAAGAGCGAAAGCACAAATGCACAAATGTGTGACGCGGCATTCTTCTGCAAATTCCAACACAACAGCTTTTGAAAGCTCTGTGTTGGTTGAAGTGATCTGTCATGACCTTGCTGCCACTCAAGACCCAATGGCTTTCAATCAACTCCCGCGTTCCCCAAGGTGACAAAGAAAATGAAGGCTTTTGTCACTGAAGAGCGCTACAGCTGCGCCATTGCAGTGTTCCTACCCTGATGGGCTTTGTCACTAAGGAGATGTACTTTTGATGAAAGGCCCATCTCAAGTAAATGCTGACTTTGATGAGCAAGTGGAAGTTTGACCTCTCACAATGATTCAGGCGGGTTCGCCGTGCGCAAGCAAGAAAAGCAGGCTGAGTGTGTGGCAACTTTCGAAAAAAGACATCTACCACTTGAAGACATCTCCGCTTGGAGTGTTCATGGGCCAACTGTATTCAAGGTTTTTGCGCCGGTCGCTATCAGAAATGGAGTTGTCATCCGGCCACCTGTCTCACAGAATGCAGCTGTCGCGGGGAACAAAACAATCAAGCGCTTCGTTCAAGTTTGCTTGGGCGCCTTGTGGCTGGTGGTGAAGCGTTTGCAGCGCACGGTTTGTTCCTCTTGTCAAATCTAAGAAAAGCTACATGTAGGAGTTAGCCAAGTACTTAGCCTAACCGGCTAACTTAGTAGCTAAGCCCCGAACTTAAAGTAAGTGTTTAGCCTAACCCCTGCAACAACTTAGCAACCTATTGGCAACACGCCGAAGTACTCCTGAGCCCTAGCAATTTTGCAGCTCATCCCAGCAACTTAGAAGCATAAAAGTATGCGTTCTGATACTTGCTTTTTCCAGCACAAGCAAAACTGGAACAGTGAGGGAGGGCATGTCTCTTCCTTCTATTTCCCTTTATGGCAGCGGGTGGCAGGGCTGGAATGGAGGTGCGAATGCCACTACTGGTCCCTGCGCAAGAAGTGGCATCCTAGGAGCCGCTGCTGTCTAGGCTGTGCGCTTTATGCGTCTGTCAGGGCATTGGTGAGTTCGTTGCCTCTTACGCGGGGTAGCCAGACCTAGAACTCCAACCCTAGCGGCGGGAGGGACGGTCACCCCAGGCTGCAGTGCCCGAACAGTCACTTATCCATTCATCCGTCCATGCATCAATCCATCCATCCATCCATCCATCCCTCCATCCGTTATTGTCGATGTTAAGAGTTCGCGCCGCGCCACAGCGACAGCGCGCTCCTGAAAGACGCCAGACCCGGCTCACCACGTTTCGCGAGCCTGCGAAGTCGAATTGCGCATGAGCGTCTCACGAGGAAACTTTTGCACGAGCCTGCGCAGCCGAAAAGCGTCGGCCAGATCTCACCCAACCACTTTGTGCGAGCCTGCGCAGTCGAAAGGCATTTCGGGTTTTTCAATTTCTCACGGTTGTGCACAAACACCATGAAAATGCTCCAGACCAGAGTGAGCGTCCCGATCTAACACCTGCCCTTTGTCCTTTCTGTAAGAACACCATATTGTTGACACACTGTTTGGTGAAACAAGTCTCCATTTGCCACGTAGTAGACCAGCACAGGGCTTATAAACTTTGAGACCGGTGCAGAAAGAATCCTTTCCGAGGGCTTACATCTGACAAGGGGGGAGGGAGTCTTTGTGGTGAGGTTCGGCCGGACTCAGCGACCAACTTGTTTGCAGAGATTTCTCACCCCCCCCACCCGCACCTCTCCCCCGTAAGCACCAACTTGTTTGCTTGGTTGCAAAGACTTCTCAGCCCCCTGCCCCTCCCCCAAGTATGTAACCAACTTGTTTGCAAAGCCTCCTCAGCTCCCCAGCTCAACCCGCACACAAGTTTACAAGCCAAATGGAAAGTTTATGAACTCATTGCTGTCGCTGCTTATTTTTATTTCTTACTTACAAACGCTGACCCCGTGCCGTTAAACGAAGAGGTGCTGCACAGGTGTATGTGGACGGGTAGGTTCTGGGGGTAACATATTGTTAAAGTTGCACAGTCTGTTGCACATTTCCCCTGATGCTATCTCACATCAAGGCCTTGAGCCTATCACAGTTTGCCCCCAGCACAAAAGACCTACACTGCCGTGCTGAGACACACACACACTGGTGTACATTTCAGGCAATTAGGTTACACAGCCACTTTAAGTTTAACACAGTAGCGGAGCTCCCTGGTGCACGATCCTCGCACACTACGCAGGGTAAGCTCCAACACGCACCCACACGTTCAGGTATTCAGTAGTGAGCAACATGGCGGCCCAACAGCAAGCAGCAGCCACAGGAGCAACAGCTGGAAGGAACCCACAAGTACAGGATATCACCACTACGACTCGCAGGAGAACGCAACACCTTCGAGGAATGGAAGCACAAGATGACAGCGTACCTTGGACTACAAGACCCCGTGTACAACAGACTGCTGAGACAGTCAGAGCAATCCACAGGAGAAGTTACTAACGACCAACTTGAGAACGCAGCACCTTCGCAACAAGTGGCAGAACAATGGATACAACTGAGTAACAACCTGCGCTACCTTTTGGTGAGCGCATGCGATGGGCGTGTGTCTACAATCTGCAGACAAAAGCACGCAAGGCAACGGTTTCGAGACGTGGCGGCTGACGCATGCCAGGTACTCCATACCTCTTGGTGCAAGAAGCATTGGGCGCCATACACGGCTGCTAAAACCACAACTGGGTGAACAGAAGTTCGAAGAGAGCTTCGCAACATGGGAATTTCAGCTCTCCAAGTACGAGCAGGCAGTCAAGACTGCAGTGCTGCTCAATGAGACAAAAGGACCACTACAGCAACCCCTACAGCTGCAATCAGGAAACATCACAACATGTGCGCAGACCAGATCAATGGTGACGAGCGCCACAGAGCGAGAGCTTCATTCATTCAGCCGGCTACAAGCAATCACATCAGAGAACAACAACCAAGGACCAGCACCGATGGACATAGGAGCAACATGGTATAGCAAAGGCAAAGGAAAGAAGGGCAAGCGCAAGGGCAAAGAAAGCGCAACAAAGGCAAAGGCTATGGCGGCTACGGGAACAACTACAGCTACAGCAACTACACAGGAGGAAAAGGCAAATATAGTCAACAATCGGTTGGACAAGGAAATCCTTTCAAAGGACAACAAGGATATGGCAAAGGAAAAAGGATACAGCAACAAAGGAAAAGGGAAAGGGTATTACAACGACCAACAAGGAGGAAAGGAAGCAAAATGTAAGCGTGCAACAAATGTTTGCTACAGATGCGGGCAGCCAGGACACATGGCCAAACAATGCAGAGTGGCGATCTACAACTGCGACACTGCCAATTTCGACACCCGTGGCCAGACAGATGGCTGGCACAGTCAGGCACGCTACGGCAACAACTGGGAACACCAGGATCAGACACAGATGCCACAGCCAGCAGTACCACAACCGCCACAGCTAGCAGATCTGTCAGCAGCACGCGTGTCAGGATCACACGAAGTAACAATTGCCATGATTGGCACAGCTTAGCAACACACAGAAGACAACACGTGGGTCAGTCTCATGATTGGCAGTGGTGCGGGTACACATGTATGCCCACCATGGTTTGCATCACAATTTCCACTACACCAACTTGAGCACAGCTGAGAACAGTGACCAACCAGCACATCAAGCTTTACGGGTACGGATGGGTTTGCGAGGTTACACAGCCAATCCTTTCGGTTACAAGGCTGGTGGAACACTTAAGGTTTCCAACTGAATCTTGGATGACAACCCAAGATTACAGCGCATCAAAGGATTCAACAGCACACTGGAGAACAGAGATGGCCCGTTCTTCCTACAAGAAGAAATCGCTCACTGCCAAAAGGAACAGTTCTATATTAGGGCTTTCCTCTATCAATAAATTGCATGCCTTCCTTACGCGGGCAAGGAGGGGCTGCACAGGCTTTCCGACTCGGCAACATTTACTCTAATTTTGCGGAACGTTCACCCCCAATTTTGTGGGTTATTTACCCCCAATTTTGTCCAATTTTGTTGGTTATTTACCCCCCAATTTTGTTGGTTATTTGCCCCCAATTTTGTCGGTAATTTACCCCCAATTGTGTGGGTTATTTACCCCCAATTTTGTTTACCCCCCAATTTTGTTGGTAATTTACCCCCAATTGTGTGGCAATTTATCCCAAGTTTGGGACTCGTTATTAACCCCCAATTTTGGAAATTTGGGGGTTAATAACGAGTCCAAAAATTGGGGGTAAATCCCAGGTTTCCCAACGGTATACGAAGATTTACCCCCCAATTATTGGACTCGTTATTAACCCCCAAATTTCCAAAATTGGGGGTTAATAACCACAAAATTGGGGGCAAATTGCCCACACGACTGGGGGTAAATAACCCACACAATTGGGGGTAAATTACCGACAAAATTGGGGGTAAATAACCAACAAAATTGGGGGTAAATAACCAACAAAATTGGACAAAATTGTGGGCAAATATCCCACAAAATTGGGGGTAAATTACCGACAAAATTAGTGGTAAATAACCAACAAAATTGGAGGTAAATAACCAACAAAATTGAACAAAATTGGGGGTAAATAACCCACACAATTGGGGTGAAATTTGAGGTAAATTGGTGGTAAAGAGTTACTGCTACAGGCAAGGCTTAAGTTCTATAGATACAGGGCACACAGCAAGGACATTGGCGTGACAGCGCCGACCACAACGCTGACACCGCAAGGTCCTGCAGACACGGGTTACGCAGGAGACTTCTGGCAGTTCAACACACAAGGTGAACTTGTCAGAGTGCACAGACAACACAGGAAGACACTCTTCACACCATCCAGAACACAGTGTCCAGTCCCAGCAGAACAGCCATCAGATTCAAGGATGGTGGAACGAACGCGTTTGATGACAAGTATTAAAGCATTCAGGATTAAGAAAGGCACAGCATTGCCAGAAACACTACAGCAACAGATTGCAACAAAGACACAGCCAAGGAGCGCGCCGCAGAAAGTTAACATCTTTCTGCATCACAGTTTGTACATGTGTCAGACAATGACTTGGTACACGCTGCAGCCGTTTTACATTCAGTTGCTGCATTTGTTTTCTTTGCTTACGCAGCCGGGACATGGAGCTCCAGAACATCACCGGATACTATGTGACACCAGTGGCTGGCACAACCAGGGCATCTCGGAGCCGGGCTTCACAGTGCAAGCAGTGGATGGCACAGATACCTGGCTGCGCGCGGCACACATGGAGCAGGATTCCGCAATGACCAAGGAGGAGTTCACGGATGGCTCAGGAAGCCACAAATTGGGTACATCGTTTTGAACATGAACCCTTTTGACTGTGCACACTGTGTCATCTATGTCAAATGCTACAGTCTGCGCTGGACACCCGGAGGAGGTGTACATCTTGGCTTTTCGATTCAATTTGCTACGAGTGGTGGAACAGATCGGCAGAGGGTATATGAAAGGTTTTAACCGTGTTTACCATACCGTCCACCTACAGTTGCGCGCCAACATCACGTACATGTTGACACGCGCAGAGCTCAATGAGCGCAGGATGTACCGCGTCAGTGGGAGTTTGCACCGAGCTACCAACATCTGCTTGTTTGACGTTTAGCTACCGCACGCCAAGGAACATTGAGGGCACGCTCACAGAGATTGCCGTGCCAGGACACCCGGACCATGCGGCACATCTGCGCAGGATCCAACAGGCCATGCTGCCATTGTACCCGGCTGAGAAGGTTGTTTCGCAAGCGCATGCTCGAACACCCTCAAGGGCATTCTTTGGCGCAAGCCTAGGTACATGCCATTGTAGCACACCGAGTTTGGCCACAAATCATCTGCGCAGGGAGGAACACAGTTGCATAGGACGTTGGCCTGGTACATGGTCAGCTTCCTTGCTAAATTCTGAAAAGCGAAGATGGTTTGCGCAGCCTGAATTGCGTCTTGCACACTAGAATAGACGTGTACAATCCGAGGAGGAGTGTTAAAGTACATCATTGCTGTACAGTCTGTTGCACATTCCCCTCCATGCTACCTCACATCAAGGCCCTGAGCCTAGCACAGTTTGCCCCAGTACAAAAGAGCTACACTGCCGTGCTGACGCACACAAGGTGTACACTTCAGGCAGTTAGGTTACACAGCCATTAACACACACATATATAAATATGTGTAGACATCAGTGTGCGTACAAATGTGTGCGCAACTAATTATACATTGTGCCGCGCGTTTGGTCACTGCGCACGTTTGCAGCTTCAGATGTTAAGCAACAAGCCCGGACATACGCGGAACACAAGGAAAGTCAGCTTCACCGGTGGAGTGATTGCGGAGTTTCAAATGAACACTTTAGCAGGGAACTAATGCAGGTGTGGCTTGCGGTGGGGCGGGCTGTCGCAGTGAAACTTGCGTTTTTCCCTGTGGGTATGCAGGGGTCTGGATCCCTTCTGCATTCTGCAGCCGCTTCCTGGCGGGGATTGCGGCAATCATCATGCAAAGTAAGATTGGCCAACCCTCCATTTGAAACAACCGAGGTGGCTGAGACATGCTGCAAGCCATGGTCGAAGGTTCCAAAGGAAGTCACCTTGAGTCACTTTCCAGAAGACCCTACTAATCAGAGGAATCCGCCATGAATTGATCCACCAAGCGGGGGAACACTGGTCGCAGTTCGGCCGAAGATGAATGAATTCCACTGGTTCCTGTTTTGTTACACATGTTCAAGTGGAATCCATTTCGTGGGTGTATGTCGAGGGCACCCTTTTCACATTGTTCAAAGGGTTAATCAACAGGCAAATCAAGATTTGTTGTTGCGTCCCGCGGTTTTGGCACACACCCATCTATTTCTTCAAAAAACACGTGACCGGGATATTTCCATCTCAGGAGACTCCTTTGTGCCAGTCCACGCACGGCGGAGCAGCGTGAAAGGGTCCGGAGCCTTAACCAAGCGGGGGGGCGACACCCTCTGATTTGCACCACAAGCAAAACCGAGCCATTTCGGCTCCTTACCTTCGTGCGGTAGTGGCTGTTTCAGTTCTTTCTGACCCTAGACATGGGTCCTTGTTCTGGAGGAACTGAACGAAAAGGGGGCTACGATTTGAGTGATGCGGGACATCACGTGGCGTTTCGGAGTTTCTTTTCGTATGGTTGGATCTTTGTGATCCTTTTCGTGCTCATTCAATTATTTTCTTCCTATTGCACTGGCAGTCGATGGAGTTCAGATCGGTACTATAGAAAATGATCAGGAAGATGTGGGACAGTTTTGCCCCTAATTGCGGTCTCTGTATTTGGGGCGTTAGTGGTAGCACCGAGGATCGTGCCTCTTGTTGTGAAAGGTGGTACCACCATGGAGCCGTCGTGCAGATCCGGGCCTGCCTGGAACGTGCGCGAGCTGGTCAGCTGCGCAGGCCGGAGATGGGAAGGCACAATGATGCCTTTCCCCAGAGGTCTACCAATTCGACAATTGAACTTGTGCTGTGGATTGCCTACAATTTTGTTACGATTGCTGCTTCTGGTGGATTTGCACGTTGTCGGTATTTTTGCGGGAAGATTTGTGATACTGATTGGTGGGTATGCCGGATGTTTGGGCATGTTCATGGTGCTCTTGTACTGCTTTGCGGGTTCCATTGCGGTATTCGACTTGACATGTCTGTCACGTGTGCTCTCATTCTTTGGCTCTTTCAGACGGCGGTGGAGGAGCCGAGACATGATAGATTTCATTTTCACTTGATTGTGCATGGGCTGACCTTTGCTTTAGCATGATTGCATACAGGACTCCTCACTTTACATGAGTACGATTGGTTCTCTCATTGGGCTGAATCTGTCTAAAACAATTCCGGGTTGCACTGCCTTGGACTCTTGGGTTGCAAGGCCGGAAGATTGCATAAGTTGAGATGCAGATTTGCTTGGATGGTATTTCGGATTTGTGCCGTCTGTAATTTGACGGAGACGGAGCAGCCGGAGCAGATGACTCGTGGACGCGAAACACCGGCAATGGGTGCAGATTGGGATGGATCGCCGCAGGTGTGGCAGGCGGTTATTCGGGCCAGGCGTTGTGCGAATTCCGGGAGAGTGGCCTGCTGTTGGAGGGCCTTGGCGGGTGCTTCTTTTTGGGGACCAGAGGAGGTGGAGACGCTTGAAATCCTTTTGTTTGAGCGGGGATCTCTTGATCAAGCAACGTCGCAATGATGCTTGGGCGGATGAGAAGTCCGTACAAGCTGCTGCTGATGCTTCGAAGAGGGAGATAGTTGTGCTTAAGCAATCCCATGGCGCTTGCAGTATTTTCAATCGTACAATGGTGCACTTTCGGCCCTTGCAATCGGAAGGCAGGCCTCCTATTTGCATCCGGCATCATCTTGCGCGACGTCAGGATTTATTCAGCCAGCGACTCGATGGATTGGGCGGCGTATGAAATCGGTGGCCTTGATGGACGTGACTGGCATATGCATTTTGGCAGCAGCCCCGCGTCAGTTCAAGGGTTCATTCAGCCATGGATGGGAGAAGGTTTTGAGCAGGTTGGCGAAGAACAATCCAAGGTGCAGCGAGGCGTGGTCTCTGGAGTTAAACATGTGAACCTCCAGGAATCGTCGCTACGGGCTTGTGCTGGAGGAGCTCCTCGGACAGAGAAACGGCAATCGACATTTTCAGAGAAGCATGCCGTGCGGCTTACTTGGGCTTTGCGGCACGGAGTTAAACAGCTGAACCCCCCTGCCGATGAGCTCGGGCACACAACAATCGATGCAGTTACGCATCTGCGGCGTGGGCTCACTGCTGATCAGGTGGAGGGCATTGTTCGCGATGACAAGAAAGGAAGGTTTGAGATAAGGGTTGTCAATGGCGTTCGACTCACGAAGGGTCTTTTGCGTGCCACCTATGTGCACTTTCTTGACGTCATTCAGCAGTTTTTGGTTGTGTCCGCAGGGCAGCAGCATACGCATTTTATTGCAGCTGATTCAGGGGAGGATCATCGCATTCGGAAGGACGCCAATATGTTTGTTGAAGTTTTGAGCGATGACCTCATCGTGAATGATATTCACATTTGGCGATCTGTCAACAACAACTTTTTGGTCGCTAGGCCGATCCTGTTTGCTCTCTTGAAGAGGATCAATTTCCACCCTAATGAGGGGGCGCCAATTGTGTTGTTTGAGGATGGCGTCGAGGTGAACGAAATTCCTTGGAATCCTCATGCTGGAGAGTCTTATGTGGAGCTTGAGGCTAAGCCGAAGCCTAGGCCCACTTCGAAGGCTGTGGGGCAAGATGATCACTTGGAGGTTGGGCGCCCGGAGGCTAGTTCGAGCCGTGTCAGCAATCGCTTTCAGTCTCCGCTGCCTAGGCGGAGGAGAGTTGAGGCTGCTTGGGAGAGATCGAGGAGTCGCACGCCCGTGAGGCGTAGGCATCCTTGGCACTGGGAGTGGTTCACTGGTGATTCGACGAGAGGTGGGCAGGCTTGCAGATCTGAACAGGAAGGTCGTGGACGCGGATGCAATTTGCAATTTGGTCGGTGACGTTGGGCATTACACGCAGGAAGCGTTTGGACGTCGGGCGTGCAATTGCAGTTTTGCAGCGGAGGGTTCATTGGGTGGGAGAATGTGCAGTGTAGGAGTCAGAGTTCTCTCCTGAAGGAATGGAGAATAGAGGCTGAGGAGTGCCCGTTGATCCGGAAAAGGTACTTATTGGACGTGCCGGCTGAAATCCTTTGGAGTTCGGAACTTTCTTTTCTTTTCAGATGTGCCCTCTGCTTCCAGCTGTTGGGATTTATGTTTCATGACGGAATGGGTGGGGGGGAGGATTTTCAGGCTGCCGTTTGTCATTTTTACGCTGGTATGGATGATATGGAAGAAGACATTTTTCTTGACTACAGACATGTTGTTGATATGATTCAGGTTACGCCCGCGGAACCAATGGCTGAAAAACTGGCAAGGCCCGGACCGCTTAGACGAATCGATGACATTGTTCAGATACCCACTGATGAGATGGCGCGTGTTACGAGTATTCCCTTTATTAAGGCTCGATTCATTCAACAGCAGTTGTCGAATGTGGGTGACATGGAGTTTGAGGTGGAAGAATCCAGTCAAATTGAGGACCCTGATAGCTTCTATGAACCACCGGATGCTTCATTGAGTGAGATTGGTCATGACAATCCCATGGGTCAGATGTTGGAATCCCGTGAGAGATATTTCCACCTGCGGCAAGATAGAGTTATTGGGGCTTTGCAATCCCTTTACTGGCACATGAGACATGTGGACAAGGCAGATATCATACAGCGTATCCAGCTTGCTGATATGACCGACTGTTCTCTGTATGATTTGGATGACATTCAGAAAGCCTCTGAGGGCTCTGGAATTGCATTTGACTTGCTTTATAGAATTGCTGCAAGGTTGCGTGGGGACAACGAGGAATCTTCTGATCACTCAGAGTCGCCCCGTCCCCTTGCATGGACAATCGACACTTCTCCGGAAAGTCCCGATCTGCCTTTGCAGGTTCCCTCTGCGGGGGCTTCTGATGGTGCTGAACTTTTGCACAGCTACACTTTTGCACAGCTGAGTTTTGCTTCTGGTCGTCGGATGGGGCTGGGAGCAGTTCGGACCGAACCAGCTCCCGGGAAATTTCCGGAGTTGTTGCCAGGGCCTTGGTAAACTCTCATGAGGAAATTGCGCGGGGGGTTATTGAGGCTTTTTGGATCAATGGGGTGACTAATGTTGGCACTTGATTAATAAAGCCCCCCCCTTGAACAGTAGGCTCATGTTTGGGACGTCCAAGCAATGGAGGATTCGGGGTCCCAATTCTACTTTAGTATTGCAGCCACTTCCTTTTTGCAATCCTACTTACTTTAGTATTGCAGCCACTGCCTTTTTGCAATTCTACTTTAGGGAATGCTTTTAAGCTAGTGGGCGACCAAGTGAAAGGGGAGTGCTTTTAAGTAAGTGGGCCACCAATTAAAAGGGGAATGCTTTTGAGTACAGCAACTGACGGTTTGTTTTCTGGAGGGGGCTGGGGGCTTGCAACTAATGTGGCCCCCCGAGAGAATGCCATTGTTGTGGTTCAGTGGGGTTTGTGCGGGGAACCCTTGTCCTGATTGTTTTTCATTTTTTCGGCAAGATTTTATGAAGAATTTGCAGTTTCAGGGCTGGGGATGGTTTTCAAATTTCAGAGGTTTCAGCTGGCTTTGGGTTTTGTGTTTGGCAACCATTAAAAGGGGAATGCTTTTAAGCAAGTGGGCCAAGGGGAATGCTTTTAAGTAAGTGGACCACCAAGTGAAAGAGGAATGCTTTTGAGTAAAGCAACTGACAGTTTGCGTTTGGTATGGGGTCAACATGGATTTTTGGTGATTGTTTGGGGGGATTGCTTTTTAATTAAAATTGATTTGTGGGTATTTTTTGATTTTTCCCCCGGGCAAAACAACTTACAGTTATTGTGGTACCCATCGACAATGATGATAGCAAAGAATAGGGAAACAACTTTCAGTTATTGTACGACCCTGATCAATCGGGTGTAAACATTATTTATCATTGCCAAAGCCAGGGTGATGTTCCGCATCTTATGGCATGTGCAGGATGTCCCGACTGCATCATTGAAACCATTGTGCAATATGTTCGGGATCATCTGTCTGGGTTTGACGGGGGCATGGAGGATAACAGCACTGATGACACAAGTGACACTTCGGAAGGGAGCTGACTCGTTGTTGCCTTGACGCGCAAAACGCTTTGGAGCGGGCTCTTGTTGCACATCGTGAATTGCGTAGACGGAACGACAGGCTTTCTGAGCGGTTCCAGCAGCAATCTCAAACCATTGTTGTCCTCGTTGAGGAGAATAGAAGATTGGGAGATACTGTTACTGCACTCTCAGATAGGGTTTCTGCTCTGCGAGGTTGCCTTTCAGTCCTGATGATGTTATATCTCCGACCATTCCCTTCGAAGTCGACCTCTCTAGTCCGGATCACAGAGACGAACGCAGAAATTTCAATCGTGAAGTTGACGCTATTGAGGAATTTACTGATGACTCTACCCCCCCAAAGAGGTTTCGGGGTGGGTCGCTCGGTGACGTTTTCCTATGGTGTCGGTGTGGATTTATTCTCATGGCGCTTTTGCTTTTCTACACGCAGTGCTTCAGGGAGGAGGTGCTGATACAGATGCAGAAATTGGTAGGCTTGTTCAGAGAGCCGCCACTGCTGGTGTCCGCTACACCTCTAAGCAAATTCGCGCCCATTTGGCTATTGACAGAAAGCTGAAGACGAAGATCCAATCATGTGATAGCAAGCAACAGATCTGCGAAGTGCTCCATGCTGCTGGTAAGCGTATGGGTATGGTCTCCTTGGAAAGCGATGAATCTAAGGGGAAAGGTACCACTGCTAGGCAACCGGACAAAGACGGGCCTCCTCGAGCGCGGAACCCTGAGAAGGGCAAGTCTAAGGGCGACGCGGGGCGCTGCTGATTTCAGCTCCCAAGCTCAAAACCAGGGTAGGCCTGCTGAAAGACGGGTGGAGGATCCGCAGCGTAAGGGAAAGGAAAGGGGAAGAGCAAGGATGACGCCGATGCGCCGGTGTTTTCGCTCATTCAAGAGGATTGGAGTGTTGCTGTCAGGCAAATTGAAGAGTTTGACCACAGCGTTGACGGTATGTATCTTGCAAATGATGTGAAGGAGGTCCAGCACCTCGTTGCCAGGTCGTCAGATTCAAGCAAGAACATTTGCTTTGTCATGCCTAGGCCCTTTTCTCTTGTTCACCACACTCCTGCTAAGATTTTCCTTAGCGCTATCAGGGCCAGGCAGACGGCAGCTGTCCGCACTTGGATCACTAGCAAACCACATTATTGATTGTTGGTATTGCTACTGACGACGTCATCCCTATCATGTCGCAATCCTGCCCTTCAATACAGATTGATGCACCAAGGGATGTCACGTTGCCTTTCAATCCAGTTTGGTTGCACAGGAATGGGAAGCAAATGGATGCCTCCGAAGCTGAGGATTTTGCCAACAAATATATAACAATACCTGGGCCCTTAGAGTGCCATTGCAGTTGCATGAGAAAATCAAGTCGGATCTTGGACAATGCCCTACCCCCCTTTACAGGATCAGCGATCTACCCTCACATTTTATGACGTCGCGGCTATTGGGTGGAAGGGGGAAGTCACGCCCCAATCTCGTTAATTTCGGAAGGGAATATCCCTCCTCCTTTTGCTGAGGCCCCTTTCAACTTTGGATAGGAAAGAAGAGTTATCAGGTTTGAGCCCACGCAGAGAGAACCTGTGCACAGAGGACCCCTCCTCCTAATGCTGAGTCGACACGGGAGTTTCCCACTTTCAATGATCAATTGCGGAAAGGCAAGGGTGGCAATTTCAACCGGAGAGAGGTTGTGCCTCCCGCAGCAAATGTGGCTACGTGGCGTACCGAGGCTACGAACAAGCGGCAGCGGGTTGCTACTCCACAGAAACCTAGACAAGTGCCATCCGAAGCCGCTCCTTCTTGGGCGAATGAATCGTTTGATGGTATGGATGTTTTGCAGATGTCTCAGATGATGCAACAGCTTCAGATGCAGATGAGAATGCTTGAGCAAGCAATGCAAGTGCAGCAGCAGGCTGCTGCTGATAGGGTTGCAGCCGACATGGAAGATTCCAAGGTATTTGCGGATGATGGACAGGATTATTGACGGGGTCCTGAAAGTCATTTTCAGGGTGGATGTATTTGGGCTTTTTCTCGTACAAGGCCGCTGGATTCGTTCAAGTGCTTCTTTGCAGGGGGCGCTCAGTGGAGGAGGAGATGACCCTCTTCCTTTTCATGTTTCTACTTGGAACTTGAACTCTCTCAATGGTAAACTTGAGAAGATCCTTCAGCTTGGAAAATCTGTTGTCGCCATTCAGGAGGCACGTGTTGATGAGCGCAGAGCTAAAATGTATGCAAACCAGGCCGCGGGACAGGCTGTTTGTCACTTCGGACCTGGAGGTAGATTCAAGCTCTGCC
This sequence comes from Effrenium voratum, assembly GCA_963377175.1. Lineage (NCBI taxonomy): Eukaryota > Dinophyceae > Suessiales > Symbiodiniaceae > Effrenium > Effrenium voratum. Next base: position 286,246 of record CAUJNA010003526.1, on the reverse strand, counting down.
ATAAGAGCTGTCCTGGTGTTGCTATGGCCGTGCACGCCTGCTGGCCTAGTAAAGTTGGGCACGTTCCGGTTGATTTGCAGCATTGGTATGATGAAAGAAGATCTCAGGCGGTGGATGGTTTTGACGGCGCCCGTTGGCTCAATATCTGGAACGTTTATGCCCCTGCTGAGGGCAAGGAGAAGCCTCTGTTTCTTCTGCAGCTTGGGGATGCTTTCGCCAAATTCTGTCCGGATATTTTGCTGGGAGATTTCAATTCTGAGCTCAGTTGTGAGGATTGGTATTCGCACGTGCAAATTTTGAAATATCGTGATGCGATTCAGCAGGTTGGATATCCTCCCACTTTTCAAAGAGGGGATAGTACTTCTACTATTGACAACATTCTTATGTCGCCTGATATTGCTTTTCGGTTCTTTGAACCCTGGGTTCACTTTCCTGAAAATGGGCATGCTATTATCTCTGTTGAAGGGGATTTTAGTTAGAAGTCCGGCTACGCCTCTTTGAAGTTATACCGTGTCATGTCATGTTTTTTGTGTGAGAAACGTATCCTGTGCTATGATATGGCTGGTTAGGTTATGCATGTTGCCCACCCCAACCCCAGATGATTCCGGGGATGCCAGCGTTTTGGGCCCCAGCCGGGCCCCAACCCAGAAGGCTGACATGGGGTCGCGCGCGCGCGCCAGAGGCCCCCGAAACAGCAGCCAAAAAAAGAACAGCCCGCAAGCCAAAAAAAGAACAGCCCCCGAAAAACACTGTAAATAGCAGCGTTTTGTGGCTGGAGTCGCGCGCGTGCGCGCGCCAGAAGGCCCGAAAACCAACACGAAAAAAGCAAGGACCGCGCAGCGCGCGAGCCAGCCATAGCAAAAGCAAAACGGACAGAACAACAGCCCAACGCTCAGCGCAGCAGTTTTTGGCGGTATTTACAGCGTTTTGTAGAGCGAGGGCCAAGCATTGCCGGCATGCCCGGCAGCGCTTGGCACCAAAATGCGCAAAAATGAGCCTCGCTTATATCCCTCCGATACCTTCTAAAAAACAGTGCTTCATGGGTTGAGGCTTTTTCCCCGCTGAAGCATCACCCAGGCCCAACCCCAGACCCTGACGATGTCAGCCACATGGCCTAAACCCTGCATATACGCGATGTTTATCGAGGGTTTCCCACAGGCAAGCACAACCGCAAGCCCGAGCTGGTGATGCAGAGGTGCCGGATTTAGGCAGCGCATCACGACCAAGTGGCGAGGGTCGGCGGCACCAGCGTGCAGTCCGTATAGCTAAAGCGCTAATTGCCTAGCGGCGACATGCTACCCCACAAGGCGTAGCCGGATTTAAGGGCTTACGCCTGACAGCCGGGCGCCACAAAAAGCATCAGTTTTCCACGTGTTGTCATGATTTTCGCACGCGTCCTTGAATACCAGCAAAAACACTTGGTTTTCACAAAAAACGCTGCCAGAAATCGGGCTCGGCCGGGGAGAGTTGAGCCCTGCCTGCCAAGCAGGTTTCCACATTTTCCACGTTTGCGCGCGGCCTTGAATCCATACAAAACTATCGAAAACACACTGTTTTTTGTGTGGTTCACCGAATCGACCGTTGAGGCTTGCCTGCTAAGCAGATTTCCATATTTTCCACGTTTGCACCCGCCAAAAACTTTCAAACACATTGAGTTTTTGCACGTTTTCGGCAAAATTGGCCCGACTTAGGGGACAACATCCCCAGCATCCCCCGCATCACCGGCATTATCCCCAGCATCCCCCGCATCACCAGCATTATCCGCATCAATGTCCGCCATGGATGCGGACGATGCAGGTGATATGCTCGCCTGAACAAACGCACAAATCCTTCGCCCCTTAGCAGTGAAGGCGCAGCCTCCGTTCGACACGGAGTGAACCGGAATCGACCAGGATTGAACCGGAATCGACCGGGAGTGAACCGGGGGTGAACCGGAATCGACCGGGGGGTCGGTGGCAGGGGGCGCGAGCCTTATAACCTTCGGTTAAGGGGCAAACCACGGGCTTGTGGCGCCCGGATTTACGCGACACAGCCAGCCACCGGGCACCTTGCCCTTCCCGTTCTTGTATTTCCTTTTCCTTGAATTCCCGTTAGCTTCCGGGATGTGAACTTTGCTTCCTTTGCATGTCTTCCCTTCCTGGCATTTCCCTTGACTTCCTTTCGCTTCATTTCCGCTTCAGCTCCCTTCATTTCCTTGAACGCCCCTTCATTCGCATTGCTTTCCCTTAGTTCATTGTAGTTCCCGCGACTTCAACCTCGCTTCCCATTTCACGTCACTTTCCTGCACATCCCTTCATTTCTCTTCAATGTCACTTCGTTTCCCATAATTTCAATCAGTTTCTTTTCGTTACCGTTCTCCGGCTCCCTTCGCGTTTTTGCTCACTTCCAATCATTCCTTCTCTGCAATTGTCAGCCCCTTGTTTCGCATCGCCAGCAAGCATAGCATCATTCGCATCATCCAGGATGATGCTCGAATGCTGGGGGTGTTGTCCAGCATGCCGCCGACCATGAAAGGACCATGCGCGGACCATGAGCATACGTTTTGTGCTGGGCCTGCCCTTTTAAGTGGCGAAGAATTTGCGGATTGGTTTAGCGATTTTCGATGACTTTTGCAGCATCTCCGCAGAGTCACAAAACGAGCACTTTTTGGCGCACAGCCTTATACTTGAAGGTAAGCCTTCCGGGCTAGGCCTGTGGCCCGATCACGTCCGGTGGCCGGATTTACGTTGCTGACGCACCACCGGCCGCGCCGGCAGCCTCAGTTTACTGCAATCTGTTCGAAGCACGGGGCAACTTGCGCGAGGCACGTTTGCGGAAGGAAGCAGGCCCATAAGCGTGTGGCAAAAAACATCTACTAAGATGGCAGGTAGTGCGCAGTAGTAACGCGCAGGCTGCGCAGACTTGAGCGCTCAAACCCTCTCCAAAGCCGGGTTTGGCGGGGGCCAGTGAAGCCTCACCAATAAGCAGGTTTCCGCAAAAAAACTTATGTTTTTCAACCATGCCCAAAACCGAGCTTAGATGGGGATCAGTATAGCCTCACTGTTAAGCAGGTTTCCACATTTTGCGCATTTCCAGCCGTCAAAAACGTAGAAAAGCACAGTGTTTTCCAGTGTTTGCGCAAAACTGGGCCCAAGTTGGGGCCCATGCTCGGGGGGGGTACCCCCAAGAGCCGAATTGTGTTTCTTGAACCTGCCGGCCCACTATGGGCTGATACATATGGGGGAAAGAAAGTCGGCGGCGCAGCTGTGGGGAGGGGTAAGGGGAGGGATCTACACACAGCCTCTTCGCCCCCTCGAGGGGCGCGGCCGGATTTACGTTGCTGACGCACCACCGGCCGCGCCGGCAGCCTCCACACACACACTCACTCACTCGCTCGCTCGCTCGCTCACTCACTCACTCACTCACTCACTCACTCACTCACTCACTCACTCACTCACTCACTCACTCACTCACTCACTCACTCACTCACTCACTCACTCACTCACTCACTCACTCACTCACTCACTCACTCACTCACTCACTCACTCACTCACTCACTCACTCACTCACTCAACTCACTCACTCACTCACTCACTCACTCACTCACTCACTCACTCACTCACTCACTCACTCACTCACTCACTCAATCACTCACTCACTCACTCACTCACTCACTCACTCACTCACTCACTCACTCACTCACTCACTCACTCACTCACTCTTATTTCGAGACACTTCGCTGTAGGCAATGCAATCTCCAAAGCCGGGTTTGGCGGGGGCGAGTGAAGCCTCACCAATAAGCAGGTTTCCGCAAAAAAAACTTATGTTTTTCACGCTTTCCGAGGCCTTGCGCCCACGCGACAGTTTCAAAAACACAGTGTTTTGCTCATGTCTTGAGCGAAAACCATGCCCAAAACCGAGCTTACATGGGGATCAGTATAGCCTCACTGTTAAGCAGGTTTCCACATTTTGCACATTTCCAGCCGTCAAAAACGTAGAAAAGCACAGTGTTTTCCAGTGTTTGCGCAAAACTGGGCCCAAGTTGGGGCCCATGCTCGGGGGGGGGGCGGGGGAAAAAATAGCAAAACATATTTTGAAAGAAGTAAAATAATTTTCAGAACAACTTAGCAAAATATAAAATTTAGGTTTATAATTCAAATATTAAATAAGGTTAATACATTATTCATATTCATTAACCTTATCTAATTACTTGAAAATAATTTTACTTCATTGAAATATTATATAAGGTTAAGAAGTTATTCTACATATTAACCTTATACAATTTTATGTAAAATATTTATTACTAAAAATAATGTTAATTTTCTTCTGCCTGTTTCATTTCTAAATTTCTTTTATGCTTATTTGTTTTAAGATGTTGCTTTTTTAAACATTGAGAAAAATAGCAGTCACAAATAACACACTGAATTTTTATACTGTTCCATTTTCTATTACTTTCAAGTGATTTATTTCTATATTCATCATCTTCTTCATATCTTTTTCTTTGCTCCTCATTGTATCTATCTTTATGTTTAATTCGGTTATTTCTTTTGTTTTCTGAACATTGTTTGCATTGTTTATTATCTTTATTAAATTCGTCAAATAGTTTCATTCTACCACAGTTTCTACATAATTTTCCATTATCCGTTTTGAATGAACCGTTTTCCAAAATTCCTTCATACATTTTACCTTTAATTAAAACACAAATTTGTCCTTCCATAGTTCTTATAATACAATGTCCTTAAACCTTTAAATGCATTTTAAGAAATTCCTATAATCAATATTCCTTGAAACTAAATTCCCAAAATCCCAAAATCTAAAATCCCATAATTTCAAAACATAAATCTTGCAATGTTTTTTATTGTAAGGTTTATGGGTTAAAATAATAAGTATGTGTCAAATGTATCCTTGAAATCTTACCATTGAAACCATGGTAGCGTACCATTGAAACCATGGTAGTTTACCTAGGGTAGCGTACCATTGAAACTATGGTAGTTTACCTAGGGTAGCGTACCATTGAAACTATGGTAGTTTACCTGAAACCATGGTAAAGAGCACAATTCCTCATGAGGGCTCATTTTGGTGCCAGAAACTCAAATCCCTTAATCCGTCAAACTCGTCAAAATCTCACAAATCAATTCAGCAGGTATTTTGTATAAATCTTCCTGTTTATGTATTACATAATTATCCCCAGAACCACTGCCTGAAAATAATTCTAGTAAATTCATATTATTAGAATTATTTAGATATTTATTATATTAATTCGTATTTTCCTTCTTCGTTCTTAAACAGTTTATAAAATTCAATAGTTTCTGTTTTTGGAGATTTAATTTTGTTCTTATTTAACATATCCATATATTGCTTTTGCTTATCTTGAAAACTGCCAGACGGCCTTCCTATTTGTTTCTTTTCAAATATTTTATCAATCTTTTCCTTCTCTTCATTGCTATTTTTTGGTTCGTTTGCCTTTGTATCAAGTTTCTCGTCAATAGTTTTTATCATCTCGTACAACAGTTTAACATTTTTACTAACTGTCATCATCTTCTTTGATAGTTCAGCAATAGCATCATTCTCAACTTCAGACATTTCTATATATATTTATTTATATAATTATTTATTTAAATATTTATTTATAAAATTGATTTAATGTAAAATCTACTCTTTAAGTACTAAATTTTCATCATTTGTTTAATAGTTTCCTGAGTTTCGTTATCTCCATTATCTGACATTGTTGCCTCATTTCCAAATTTGATAGAAATATTATGTGCATCTGTTTCCAGATTGATACTGTCCTTAGTTTTATCAATATTCATTTTCTTATCATTTTTAGTTATTTTAAACCCTAATGGCACACAAGAACATTTGCAATTTCCTTTCTTTTGAATTTCCAGTTCGTTTTTTAATTCTAACATCTTTTTACACATAGGACACTCAAACTCGGTTAGTGCTGTTTCTTTAACAATTTCTTCTTCTTTGTCTTCATCTGTTGAAGAAACTGTAGTATCTGTTTTATTCTTTTTGTTTTTCTTTTTTCCCATTTATATTAATATTTACATTTTTATTTTTGATATATTGTATTCCTAATTTTATTAATTCTAATGTATAAAAGCATACTTTCTTACATCTGTTGTCAGTTATTATCACTTGTTCTATATTCTCTACTTCATCTATTATATCAATATAATCTGAATAACTTCTATCCATATTAAATAATAAGATGAAATAATTATTAAAAAATAATTATTTGATCTTATTATTTTCATGCATAATAGAATATTGGTGGGGCACAGCACTTGGGTTTTCATTGCACACGCGAGCAAGACACAAAACTAATTATCTTCAATGCTTATTGATTGAAGCAATGGAAAACCTGTTCCATTTTTTCATTGATATTTGCCGTCATCATATCATGAAAAAACGATGTTCCATTTAATATTAATTATAAATATTTTTCTAAATATCTTTAATATTATTTTATTATGCCTGATGTTCCCATAGTAAAACCAATAAACATAACTGACTATGAATTTAAACAGTCTAAATATGAACACGTGCCAAAATTACCATTTAGAAGTATTATAGTTGCTTCTTCAACAGGTGGCAAAACAGTTCTAATTCAAAATTTGATATTAAATGTATATAAAAACTGTTTCTCTCGTGTCTTTATTTTTAGTCCGAGCGTCCATAATGACCCTACTTTTGTTGAAGTCAAGAAATACCAACGAGAAGAAATGAAGGTGGATGATACAAAAGAGCAAGTGTATTTTGATGAATACCGACCAGAAGAATTGGAAAATATCATTGATACACAAAGAAAAATAATACATTATATGAAAAATACTAAAATGAAGAAATTATATTCAATTCTTATTGTTATTGATGACCACGCCGATGATACTAAATTTGTTAGATATAGTAACTTATTACACAGTTTATTTACAAGAGGTAGGCACGATGCCATTAGTGTTATTTGTTCAACTCAAAAATACAATGTGTTAGCACCAATCATTAGGTTAAATGCCAGTTCATTGTATATTTTCAGGTTGAAGAATGCCACCGAGTTAATGAGTTTCATAGAAGAAAATTCAGCAGTCCTGGATAAAGAAAGATTATTACAAATGTATCACACGGCAGTGGGTGATGCTCCATATTCATTTATGTATGTAAATATGAATTCTAAAGACATTAATACGATGTATTACATCAGATTTGAGAAAGCGTTTAAAATAAATTAATATTTAAAGAGTAAGTCTTATATAATCTTATATAATGCCTAAAAAGTAATGGACTATTCTAATACTCAGTTTTATAAAATTGTTTGTAAAGACACTAATGACTTATCAATGTATATTGGACATACCACTAATTTTACTAAAAGAAAAAACAAACATAAAAGTTGTTGTTGTAATGAAAGTAGCACACATTATAACTTACCGCTATATAAATACATAAGAGACCAAGGACATTGGCATAACTGGGATATGGTTTTAATTGAAACTAAATTTTGTGAAACTTTACTTGAAGTAAAGAAATATGAACGAGAGTTGATTGATTTGATGAAACCAAACTTAAATGTAGCAAGACCATTTGTGACAGATGATGACTTAAAAGAATATAGACAAAACTATTATCAAGAAAATATAGATACTATTAAACCAAAAAGACAAATATATAGAGACAATCATAAGGAACAAAAAAATATATCAGATAAAATATACAGGGAAAACAATAAAGAAAAAGTTTCTGATGGTAAAAAGAAATATTATCAAGAAAACAAAGAATATGTAAAGCAAAGAGTAAAACAATATAGAGAAGACAATAGAGAAACACTGCTTGAAAAGATTGAATGTGAATGCGGTAGTGTTGTTTCTAAACTATGTTTTACAAAGCATAAGAAAACAGTTAAACACGGTTAAACACTGTAATTATTTAAACTCAATACAACAACCAGAAGAAACCCCAGAACAATAATTAATAATATTAATATTTTTTAATATTATTAATTCAGAACAAACTATAACTACACAAATTCAACGCTGGTAATTTATATATTAATTTGTCACATTTCATTGTCTCCAGTTTTTCTAATCTTTCACTCATTTGCTTAATTGCTTTCAACTGTAATTTATCAATATTACTTAAATCTAATTGTTCTACATCAATATCATTGATTTTATCAATACTTGAAGTTTCAATATTACTGTTTGAATTACCCATTATATATTATTATTTAGATTATAATATAATACAATAATAAATATTCAAAGGTATACAATACAATAATAAATATTCAAAGGAATTAAAATAGGCCAACAAAACCCCCACATAATAGGAGTACATAACATACAACACTTATGTGTTCGCCTGTCGAATTTCTCTTCTTCCCTTTGTTTTTTAATTCTTTAATATATTCATCAAATTTAGAATGATTAAAACTACATTCTTCATTATTACATTTATCTAATGTAAATTCATCTTTATTTAACTTAGTAATTATACAACCACAATAACAAGTTTTTTCTCTCATACTACTATTCTTAAATAATGCTTCTATTTTAACTTTCCTGTCAATGTCCATATATCTATATATTAATTAATTATTTATTTATTTATATATTTATATTTAATTATTTATTTAGATTTTTCTTTTTTCAATTCCTTAATTTCTTTTTCAAGTTTATCTACTTTATCATTTAATTCTAATACTGCTTTATGAACTAGCACGGGTAAAACTAAATAATTTAATCCTAAATACTCTCTGTCTTTGCTAACAACATTTTCAAATTCTTTAGGAATTGCTTTTAATACTTCATCTGCTATATATCCTATATGAGTTTTACCGTTATCATTTCTATCGTGTCTCTTAAACTTCTTCGGTTTAAATTTCTTAATAATATTCATACAATTAGATTTGACATTGTCTATATCATATTTCAATCTTGAATCAGATGAATCAACAAACGTTCCGTTGATGGTTACTGTTGTTGCTGTTAAATCTATATTAGTTCCTGTTGATGGTTCAATTAAATTACATAACATTTTTTTCGTTCCTGCAACTGTTACATTTTCATTAAAAGTCGATGGAGCATTATTTGTAAAACTTTCAGTATTTACTGTTGTTCCAAATGTCTTATCAATAGATAATAAAACAGAAGGTGTAGTTGAACTATCTGCCACTCTAAATGCAGTGTTAGAAGTTCTAAATATTACATCAATTGTAGATAAACTAGTTCCATCGTAATAAGTTGATATTTCACTTGTTCCCATCTTTAGGTCTGTTCCAGTAGTCATTGAAATATTATTCAAAAATGAAACCGTTGTTAAATCAAATGATTGAATGGTATTAGTTGCTAAATAAGCGTTTTGTATTGCCATATTAGTATCAACAGTTACTAATGTTCCACCATTAGGTGCTATATGATTACTTCTTAATGCTCCATTAGTTTTAACATAAATATCATCAGCAAATAAATTACCCATTACATCAGCAGTAGAAGTGTTAAAAGTCCATCCGTAGAAATATTAACTGCTCCGACTATATTAGATTGAACGGCAGGATCTCCACAAATAAATCTAATTGAAGAATTAGCATCACTATTCCTCATATCAAAAGATGAAAAAGCACTAACATATCTATATAATTCACAGTTTGTATCAATTGTTAATTTACCATCAGTAGCAATATTAACATTATCACAATTAACAGAAGCATTTGTATAAATATTTCCAAGCACATCAATAGGTTTATTAAAAATAGTTTTATTAACTAATCCATCACACATCATATATTGATTACTGGCATTAGTAATATCACCAACAGAAAGAGCAACAAAATCATTATGAGACATATATAGACCTTCTATAGCATCTGGTGTATATCTTCGTATTGAACCATTATTATTAAAATTCAAATATGAACCATTGTTAAGATTTACTGCCTTGTCAGTTCCTATAAAATCAACTGCATCAGTAAATCTGGATTTTCCGGCACAGTTTAAAACATAACCATTAACACCAACAGCACTTAAACCAAATCTATCCTTAACCCAAACTCTTCCAACATTAGCATCTCCTATTTGAGTTTCCCATTGACCTCCTGCGCTACTCATCCACATTCTACCATCTCTATTAATATTAAATTCGCGATTAAACATTTGAAAAGTCATTTGTAATCCTAAATTAGGCGAAGGTGTAGTACTAAACTTATTACATATTATAGAACCAGTAGTCAACATATTTAAATTACTGTGTAAAGTTGCATTATCACTAAAATTAATAGCACCTGCTACTGATTGAGCGTTAGTATCTATCTTATCTAACTTTTGTCCTAATGATGTATCCTGTGAATTATTACTAGTAATTATTGAATTAATTGTATTTGTATTTCCTGTTATTAATCCACTTAATCCATCTGATTGTAAAACATAACGAGCATCAGAACCAGTTTTATCTAAAATAGATGAACAAGAAAATAAACCAGATACTTGTAAATTACTTAATATTGTAGTATTATGATTTAATATTATTTTATCATTTTGAAAAGTTGAAGAATTATTAATTTCTACATCTCCAAAACCTCGCTGGTTTAAAAACATTGTTGAACCAGTCAAACTTCCATAAACATAACTATCAAAATAATTATTATACATTTCAAAGAAATTATTATAATTTCCAAATTCTGCTATTTTGAAAGTTGCAGTAGTTGTTATATTATGTATTAATGTATTATTTAATACTGATGTATTTAACTTATTTGATAATAAATTATTAGTTGTTATTTTATTATAGTAATCTGATTCATTAAATGAACCTCCGTTCTGTAAATCTGATATTGCTATAATATGTGAATTTACTGTACTATTTAATCCCGTTATTAAATTAGAATTGGAACTAATATTCTTAAAATTAAATGTCATAGTAGAATTCAAATTATTTATTAAATGTGTATTTGATGAAATGTTATTAATATTTGTATTTATTAGAGTAGTATTTGAAGAAATATTATTAATATTTGTATTAATTGTATTAATTAAATTAGAATTAGAACTAATGTTATTAAAATTAGTTGTCATAGTAGCATTTAAATTATTTATTAAATTTGTATTTGATGAAATACTATTAAAATTAGTTGTCGTAGTAGAATTTAAATTACCTATTAAATGTGTATTTGAACTAATATTATTTGATAATACATTAATTTCTGTTTTATTATATGTTTCAGTTATATCATAAAAATTAGCATTTATCTGCTCCTTTGTATAGGTGTCTGCTTGGTCTGCTTTACTATCTAATACTGTTTGAATGTCGGATTTACTCGCGTAAAGATCTTCTATATCATTGACTGCCCCATCTTTTACTTGTCTAATTCTATTTGCTGTAATATCAAAGATATTCATTAAGTTTTTGCTCATAATATTATATTATTAATTAGAAAATTAATAATATCATATTTTTTTATTTTAATCATAAAATGTTACAGAATTTGAACGGATTTCAAGAATGCACTCATGAACCAAGAGCATATAAATTCTCTCGGCCATTTTCTTTTCACTATATAATGTTGAACCATCCAACGCCTTTATTTTTATTACCATATTTGAGTTATTTTTAAGGTTCATACCAGTATAATTTGCACTTTCTAATTTTTGTAAATTAAAACCATACATAAAAGCGTGAGACCTGTAATCTTCTGCTCTAACTAACATTGGTTTATCAGAACAATGCATAAGATGGGCGTACGCTTCACGAACACCTTGAATTTCTTGACTTGGTATGACTTGATTACCGATTACTAAAGAAGCGGATAAATCATATTCTGGGTTATAAATACCTACACCATTTGTTATATTCCCTAATGGATGATACATACGGTTATATTCTTTCAACAACTCTCCATAACCTCCAACATAAGTTTTTGCAGATGGGTTTGAAAAAGAAATAAACAGTTTATTTAATTTAGATACATTACGGACAATTGTAGTAAATACTTCAGTTTCAGCAGATGCTGTTTGTTCTTGCATGGTTTCAGTTTCAAATGTAATTGGAAGAGAGCCAGTTTCTAAAATTTTTGCATATTCTGCATATAAACTATCGTCGAGGGTGTAAACGTTGCCTTTGAATAAAGGTTTTGTAACTGACCAAGTGATACTCGTATTTGAAGCAGTAAAAAGTCCTGTTCTAGTAACAATTGGTTTTAATACATCACTTGTTAAATATAATTCAACTGTTATTGGACAATAAGATAAAGGTATCCAGTTTTCACAAGTCTTAAAGCAATTTAAGTTTAAATCAAAATAGACATTAGCACCTTTACCTCCTTTAATTCCTCTAAAATTGCTATTGGCAACATTTCTAACGACTGCTTGGGTAGAAGAAGTTGCTGCCGCATCACAAGTTAAAAACCGTCCATCGTGATTAAGAAGAGTATTTCCAAAACCTAATGCTTCATCAATTCTTTTTTCTTCTGATGATTTTAATACATCTTTCATTGTACTCGCACGAGAAAGAGAATTTAAATCGCATACAATAACCTTGCCCATAAGCACACGGACTCTATCAAAGAAACCGGCTGTATCAATTGGTCTGAGTTCATTACTTGCTGAATCATCAGTGTTGTTTAGAGTAAATCCTAATAATAGAGATGGTAAGGACAACCATTGATTTGGTGGTCCAGTAATGTTAAATCTAATTACAGAATTTGTATCAGCGGTATAAGTAGAAACCGATGAAGGGTAAAAGTTTTTACTTTCTTTTGACCGAACATAAGAACCGCCATCTTTTAATTTAAAGCGAAGGTTCTTCTCTACAAGGACATCATCTATTTCCAGAGTTTCCATCTTTATATATTTAATAATAGAAAATATTATATTATTCTATTATTAAATTAATTTATTTTAAAGTGTGAATAATCTATAACTTCTTTTTTAGATTTTTTATTTAATAGTTTTTAGATTTATTTTTAATATCATCATTTTCAACCTTATAATTAGGTTTGTCTTCTACAATCTTTTTAATGTCATCATAACTGACTTTCTTTTTAGGATTTATAGTAAATTTTATATCATTATTAGGCATTATATATAAGACTACAAAATTTCCTTTACAGGTTCAATGCTTCTTGATACGTCCTTGCCAGTATCACCATATAATGAGTGTTGATGATTTGTTAATGGGTTAAAACCTCCTCTATTTGATGTTATACTGCCTCTATCTAAAATACTGACTATATCTCCAAAATTTCTTAGGCTTGTGTAGTTGTCATTATTTTTGTTTGACATTGAAATAAAAGGAGCGCCGTAAGTTGTCAAATGTTTAATATTATTATTAGGATTATTTTTAATATATTCTGAACTTACTGAACTGCCTAAACTGTGAGAAATAACAGTATCTATATTTATATTATTATCCAACACTTCTGATACATCTCTATAACGTTCTGAATATCTTGTAAGGTTTAGTGGTAATCCTATATCACTTAAAATATCATTAATATTTGATTTAATATTATTTTTACCAAATGTCCCAGCAACATATAGTTTATTGCCATCAATAAAGAAACCTTTACCGTTTGTATATGCTTTGTTTAATCCTTCTGTGTCAGATAAATTATTATTATATTTTGGTTTAAATACTGATTTTTCTTGTTGAATTTCATTAATTATTTTTCTATACATTTCACTATGACCTTGATGAAGAGGATTGTATGATTTTAATTTCCCTTCTTTTAAATAATATTTATATTTTTTCATATATAATTAAATTATAAAATTTCTAAATAATTAATATAATGAGATTTCGTAAAATATATATCAACAGTGCTTATCGTGATTTAAATGACAGTCAATCTACATCAGATTTTGTTATTAATTTAAGAGAGCAACAAGAATGCGGACCAAATACTAAAATGATTTGTCACGAAGTATCTATCGCTAATTCATTTTATCCAATTGAAGATAATTTAAATAACAGATTATATTTAACATTAGGAGGGATATTAATAGGAGCACCAGTATATTATTTTATTGTAGCACCTGATAAAGGTAGTTATGTAGGTAGTGAATTAGCAACCGAATTACAAAATAAATTGAATACTGCTACTAATGGAACTGATGGAAATAGTAATTTTTTTACTTGTGTACTATTCATTAAAAACAAATAATATAACTATAAGTTGTAATTATATTTCGTATTTTTTTATAATCCATACAGATAAAGAATTAAAAACTAATTATAGTTTTAGTATTGATTATGATAGAAATTATCCTAATAGTATTAATGATATTTTAGGAAATACTACTGAAAAAGTAAATAGTACAACAGATCCTTTTGTTAGTGTATTTATATCATTTTTACCGGTTAAAAATATTTATATTCATTGTAATGAATTAAGTAACGGAAACCAGTTATGTAGTTTTGGTACTTCATCAATAATAAAGAAAGTACCAGTTTTAACATCATTCGACAACCTCATATATGATAATGAACTAATTTTAAATGATGCTAATGATGTTAGTATGCGTTCATTGAATAGACTTCATTTTAGATTTACTGATGCATCGGGTAGAGTTTTAAATATGAATGGAACAACAAGTAGTTATAGTTTAACATTTTTTGAAAGTTAGGAAAGCATATATTAAATATTTTAATATAAATATTTATTATATACTAATTATATGGTTAAAAATATTGAAATAGTAGATGTAGGCAGTGAAAATAATGAAGCACCTAAAGAAGTAGAAGAAATTAAAGAAGAACCTATTATTAAGGAAGAAAGTAAAGAAGTAGAAACTAATAATATTATAAATGAAGAAAATAATAAAGTAGAAGAAGAAGACCACGAACCAAAACAAGAATTAAAATCTAAAACATACTCAACTGAGAAAGTGGAGTGTCCAAAGTGTAAAAAATATTTAACAAAATACACTTTCAGATATCGTCATAACTGTAATGGAATACCAGTTAAAAAAGAACCAGACCCTAACAAAGTTGTTCGAAGAAAAGTTATGCATCCAGCACAAGCAAAAGAATTTGAGAATAATGTATATGAAAAAGTTAAAGATAATATTCCAAAAGTTGATGAACAAGAAATAGAAAGAAGAGTTGAAGAACGATTGAAAAAACATTTAGAAACAACTGCTAATAAAGTATTTGAAACTGCAAAAGACCGTTACAATAATATGAAGGTAGAGCGAGATAATAAAAATAAACAGAAAATTAATAATTTAGCAAGTAAAATTATTTGATAAATATATTTATAATCTAATTAGTATTATATATAATGATTATTGATAAGAAACAATTGCTTATGCGCCGTAGAGAAATTTATGACAACGTTGTAAATAGAATAACAGAACCACAAAATAAAGACAAACCGAATATCAGTGATGTTATTGATAGAAAAGCAGTTTTTGAAACAAATAAACCCAAAAAGAAGAAGAAATATAAATCAACTCAACATTACTATTATGAAGGAGACAACAAGGCACATCAACCTAATTATACATATTTGAAAGACTTACAAGAACAATTAGAACGTCATAGCGCTAAAAAAGATTATTCTGTATTTCAAAATAAAAGAAGATATCAAGATGAAGCGCAGGCGTATTTTAATGAAATTCAAAGGTTGGAAGGTGAAAAGTTGAGACATCACCCATCAAGTGAAACAGGTAAATCATATTCAGAAATTATTAAGAAGAAGAAAGGAATAATCAATCAATTAAGAAAGGATTTTAATTTTGATTAAATTAATTAGATTAATTAGATTAATAAATTATAATCTAATTAATTTAATATACTAATGAGATTAGACAATGAACAGATGAAAACGCTAAAATCACAATTGAGATTAAGACCGTCTTATAATGAACTGATAAAGGAAATTACAAAGGAAGAATACAAAAATAAGAATATCAGAGAGGTCATAGATCGTAACGCCTATTATTTTCGTGACAGTCCATTGGGAAGAGTGTACGATAATAATACAGTAGATTTGAGACAACAACGCTTTCAAAAAATGTAAGATGGGGAAAATCAAACAGAACATTTTGATATATCGAGAGACGATGAAATGGATGATTTAAGAGATGAAGCAATACAATCACTAAGTGCCTCAATGGATGATGCAGAGGAACAACACGAACGACAAATCAGTCAAATTTCAAAAAGAGTTAGTAGCGAACAAATAGCAGACCTACACCAACGAGCACAACGAGCAAGACAATTAGAAGGACAAGAGGGGAGAAGACCAAGTATCCAGTCAATGGTAACTGCAAAATCAAGCGATACTGAAGACTTACCACCATTAGAACCGCTTATGACAGAAGATGAAGCTGCTAAGCGACTACAGGCGGCATTCAAGGGGCGTATTGTAAGAGAAGAAACTTTGCAACAGAAAAGAACCAAGAAGAGAGAGCAAAAAATGGACAACGCTGACAGTTCATCCACAGTCCCAGCAGAACCATCAAGAAGAAGCAAGGAAACCATTGATTACTCAACTGATATGAAACACTGGAAACAAACAACGAACGTTCAGGAAGAAGATTTATTATTTCAATTACATTTAAGAGGAATGTTTACTGAAGAACAAGAAAAGGAATATAACAAAAAAAAGAAGAAAGGAAAAGGTAGAGGTGAAACAGGTAGAGCTTATTTACTTAGACTGGTGGAGGAACTAATAGACAGTGGAAAATGGACAACAGAAGTAAATGATGAACTACTAAGAAAACGAATGGGAGATTGGAGAGTTATGAAAGGAAAAGGTAAAGCATCAGAGGTTTAATTAAATCATGTATATAATTTATCAATAATTATATAAAATGATTAACAACCTCAAACACGAATTAAGGAAGCGCCCTACTTTTGATGAAATGCTTAAACAAACAATCACAAGCAAAATAAAAACAACAGTTATATTGAAGAAATACAAGAAAGATATGTTATTGAATAATTTTGATTTTGATGAAATGGATTTAATGAATTATAAAAATAAAGAAAGATATATGAACGCTCAAGTTATGATGGCAGACAAGGCAACACAAACGCTTAACAAAGAAAACAAGGCAACACAAACAGACCTACCAAATGATAAAGCGACACAAACTTATAATTTTGATGATGAGACAAAACTATTAGGCGGTTCTTCAAAGAGTTTCAAAAGCAAATTGATAACCAAGGCTGAAGCAGAAGCAGAAGCATTTACATATGACCCTGATTTATATGATGACGACGATGATGATGATGATAAAAAGGATGATGACATTGATAAATATAGAAAGAAATTATTTATGTTGATGAGGGTTATAGAATTTATGATGAGGTCAGGTTTTAGTATAGGACAAATAGTAGCACATTTAACATATCACACTACAATAACCACAATTCAAGGTTCAGAGTTATTAGTTAATTTAACAATGAATTCATTAGTAACATCATACGATATAGCAACCGCCATAATGAATATGTTCAATACAAATGTTAGCGAAGAAGTTGATTTATCAACCTCCTCTCCACCTATTAGCGTTAATAGTTCTCCGCCTATCACTGTTAATAGTTCTTCAACACATACTGTTAATTCATCATCGTCAGAAGAAAATGCTAATTATGAAATAGCACCGCCAACCGACATGCCTATTCCTACTGATGCTGAAAGTGAAAATGAAGAAGAGCAACCGTCAAGCAGTAGTAAAGAAAAGTCTAGTTAATATTGATAATTACTTTGTAATTATTATTAATAGATATTTTAACAAAATAGACTTAAGGGAATATCACTTTAATATAATAAGATAGTAATGCCTTTCTACAGCAGACATTCTAATGATATAAGAGACAATTATTATTTAAACACTCTTGATGATGATGAGTATAGCAGTTTTATGAGTATGATATATATGAATAGCAGGTTTGGAGCAGACATTCAAAGACATTATGATAGTTCAGATGCTGATGTAATACCAACATCAAGTGAGGAAGAGATATTAAATAAAACAAAAAAACAAGCATACCAGAGTAAATCTTTTCAAGAAAAGCAGAACCATCCTTACACCTGCAATATGTGTGGAAAAAACGATGAGTAATTCTTCAAACATCAAAAGACATGAGAAATCTAGAAAGTGTCAAAAAGCAAGAGAAACAAAGTGATTATTTTTTATTAAATAAAATTAATAAAAACTAATCAGTATTATAATGAGTAAACTTACAAAAGATGAAATATTAAGTAATTTATTTTACGATTTGGAGCGAGGGTATGGTTCAAAGCAAAGTTTATACAAACAAGCAAATGAGACAGATGCATCATTTACTCTAAAAGAAGTGGGTTATTGGTTGAAGAAACAACCTAGTAAACAAATTAAACCATATCAAAAATATAATAGTTTCTTAGTGCCTTATGCCAGAGCAGTATTTCAAATAGATATTATGGATATGAACATATTTAAGAGAAGAAAGATATGCTTTAATTGTAATTGATGCTTTCAGTAAATTAGGTAATGTTGTTCCAATGCCTGAGCGAGCAAGTCCAAATGTTTTAAAAGCATTGAAAGAAAGTTTTAAAATTATGGGTGAACCGATTGAAATTTATAGTGATGATGACGGAGCATTTTACTCGGATGTCAAAAAATATTTAGATAGTCTAGGCATAAGTCAAAAGAAAACAATGACACATGCGAATATAGGAGAGAGATTTATTAGGACGATGAAAAAGGGAATAAGTGATAGAATGAATTTTACAAAGGGAAAATGGACTGATATGTTAAAACCAACACTGAAAAAATATAATGATACTTTACACGCATCAAATGGAATGAAAATTATTGAAGCACACAAGGATGAAAATAGAATAAATGTAAAGGCAAATCTAACATTAAAGCAGAAGCACATGAGGAAATACCCCCAATTATCTGTTGGTGATATGGTTAAAATCTATAAGAAAGGTAAAGGTAATTATTCCTCACGAAAAGAAACAATTTCAAAATGGTCTGACAGAAAATTTAACATTGAAAAAATAGAGAGAGATATGACACTACAAAAATATTATATTTTAGAAGGTTTAAGCAGACATTATCTACGTCACGAATTGCTTTTAGTAAATGAGTAATTGCTTTACTTCATAGAAATTATAAATTTGATTTTGACTTAAGGAGATATTTATATTAATAAATATATACTTATTAATATGAATAGAAATTTAGCGCCGGATGAAAATACTAAAATCGTTAAATACATTCTAAAAAACAATGTAGGACAATATAAATTAAATAAAAAAGGTAAACAATTAAAAACAATAATCATAGGAAACAATCAATACAGATACAACGCTGATAAACCAATAAGCAAAAAACTCATCAAACAACTTGAAAGCGTAAAGAAAACTAATGAATACAAAGCAAACCAAATAAGAGAAAGAGTAGGAACAAGAACAGTCTTAAAACACGCAGTCAAGAAGAAAGCAACAATAACAGAGGAAAGAAGCGCTTTTAGAGCATATGCCAATGCTTACACATTTCTAACATCAATTTGAAAGGTTTAAATGGATTGACTTATTTTGTTTACCAGTTTGATAAACTAAGTGAATATTTAAAAGAACATAAGGGTATGAAATTAAACGCTGTCGTATCATTAAGAGTACATAATATATTTGAAGAAGAGCAATTAGTTAGTGCAAAGACAAGGTCATATACCATAAATAACGAAGATGATTTGAAAAAAGCATTGAACAATATGAAACCAGACATTGAAACTAGAATTTTAGAAATGGCACTGTATCAATCAGGATTGATGATAGTTAAAGTTGAAAGCATCCACATTATGTATAACAAATACAACCCTACAAGAGCAGGACAATATATTGAACTACCAAAATGGGTAAAGTCCAAAAGAGCATGTATTAATATTCAAAATAAAGATGAAAAGTGTTTTAAATATTGTGTTGAATGTGCTTATCATAAAATCTATGAAAATAAGCATCCAGAATATTTTTATCATTATAAAAAAGTGGAAAGCGACTTGAACTTTGATGGAATAAATTATCCTGTGAATAATGATGATATTGATAAGTTTGAAGAACAAAACCCTAAGGTGTCCATTAATGTTTTTGTAATTGATGAAGTTAAAGAGCAAATAGTTAAACATAGAGCACTGAAAAATAAGGATGCTTCTTGTCATATTGATTTGTTAAGAATTGATGTGGGAGGTGCTAGTCATTATGCCTATATTAAGCATATGAGCAGACTTATTAACAGCCAGAAAAGTAAATTTTGTAGTGCTTCGTTTTTCTGTAAATATTGTCAAAATGGGTTTGGAACTCCCGAACTCCTACAGAAACACTATGACAAGGGTTGTATGGAAGTTGAAGGTCAACAAATAAAAATGCCTAAACCAGAAGAAAAAATGAAATTCAAGCATCACTTTAAAAAGTTAAGGTGTCCATTTGTTATTTATGCTAACTTTGAATGTTTAACTGAGGAAGTTGATAAACCAACAGATGAAAGTATTAAAACTTACAATTATCAAGAACATAAGCCCTGTGGTTTTATGTTGAATATGGTTAATTCAGTTGATGGTTCTAATTATGAATATTTATATCGAGGAAGTGATGCCGTTAATGTTTTTTGTAGTAAAATTAATGAGATAAGAGAAGACATTAAAGACAAAATGAAAGAAAATAAAGAAATTGATATGAGTGATGAAAATAAGAAAGACTTTAAAAATTCAACTCATTGTTTTATTTGTGGTGACGCGTTTAGCTCACGCGTCGCTTCGCGTGACAAATTTAGATATGATTATAAGAATGAAAAGGAAGCAGAGAAATATAAGAAGGTTCGTGACCATTGCCATTTCACAGGTAAATATAGGGGTTGTGCTCATAGCATTTGTAATTTAAACTTTTGTCATAAATATTTTAAAATACCAGTGTTTTTCCATAATATGAAAAATTATGATGGACATTTAATTATTCAAAATGCTGATAAGTTAAGTAATCAGAAGAAAATAGATGTAATAGCACAGAACAGTGAAAAGTTTATTAATATCGGTTTTGATTGTTTAAGTGTTAAGGACAGTTTTAGTTTTATAACTGCTTCTTTAGATAAATTAGTATCATTGACAAAATATGACAACACAGATGATAAAGATAAAAGAAAATGGATAATAAAAGACAACTGGCAGAACAATTTTAGATTTAGTAAAAATAATGATATTATTAAAAGTGAAAAATGTTTGGACTTATTAACAGAGAAGGGAGTTTATCCTTATGACTATATG
Organism: Effrenium voratum; assembly: GCA_963377175.1. Lineage (NCBI taxonomy): Eukaryota > Dinophyceae > Suessiales > Symbiodiniaceae > Effrenium > Effrenium voratum. The sequence continues at coordinate 265,015 of CAUJNA010003526.1, read as the reverse complement.
AATTCAATAGAAAAGTTTGAAGATGAAAGTTTACCAACTAAAGATATGTTTTACAGTAGATTAAGTGAGGATAATATAACGGATGAAGATTATGAAAAAGCAAAAGTAATATGGAAACACTTTAAGATTAAAAACATGGGTGAATATCACGATTTGTATTTGAAAACAGATGTTTTATTATTAACTGATATTTTTGAAAATTTTAGAGATGTATGTATTCAAGATTACGGTTTAGATCCAGTATATTATTACACACTGCCTAATTTTGCTTTTGATGCTATGTTAAAATTAACTGGTGTTGAAATAGATTTAGTTTATGACCAAGATATGTATGAAATGATAGAGACCGGACTTCGTGGTGGGATGACACAGACTGCCTGTAAGAAAGTAGAGGCAAATAATATTTATATGGGCGATGATTTTGATGAAAGCAAAGAAAGTAGTTATATTAACTATTTTGATGCTAATAACTTATATGGATTAGCAATGATACAAAAACTGCCATACAAAAATTTAAAGTGGGATACTAAAATAACAGAAGATGATATTTTAAACTATGCTAATGGTAATACTGGATACATCTTAGAAGTTGATTTAGAATACCCTAAAGAACTGCACGATTTACACAATGACTATCCAATGGCACCTGAAATTATGAATGTTAAAGCAGATATGTTATCAGATAAACAAGTTGAAATTAATGAAATACTGAATAAGAAAAAACCTAAAGATGAAAAACAAATAAATTAATACTGAATTTAAAAGACAAAGAAAAGTATGTAGTCCATATTAGAACTTTACAGTTTTATTTAAAACACGGATTGAAACTAAAGAAAATACACAGAGCAATAAAATTCAGTCAGAAAGAGATATTAAAACCTTACATTGAATTTAACACTGAGAAAAGAAAGAATGCCAACAATGATTTTGAGAAAGATGTTTACAAATTAATGAATAATGCCGTGTTCGGAAAAACGATGGAAGACAAAAGGAAACACTTAGATTTTGAAATAGTGAGTGATGAAACAAGATTTATGAAATGTGTTAATAATCCATCATTTAAACATAGTCATATTATCAGCGATAATTTAGTAGGAGTTGAGAAACAAAAAGCACAATTGAAATTAGATAAACCTATATTCATTGGAATGAGTATTTTAGATTTGAGTAAGCAACATATGTATAAGTTTTATTATGATGTTATGAAACCTAAATACGGAGATAATATTAGAATGGTTTATACTGACACTGATAGTTTTGTATTTCATACTAAGACTGATGACATTTATAAAGATCTTCATGATATTAAAGATGAAATGGATTTTTCAGATTATCATATTTATCATAAATGCTATGATACTACTAATAAAAAGACGTTGGGTAAATTTAAGGATGAATGCAGTAGCAAAATTATTACAGGGTTTATTGGACTTCGTCCTAAGTGTTACGCTTTTCAAATCTATGGAGAAGAAAAAGAACATAAGAAATGCAAGGGCACAGCAAAGCACATAGTGAGGAGGCAACTGACATATAAAGAATATGATAAGGTTTTACAAACTAATGAAGTTATACATAAATCATTCAATAGCATTAGAAGTAAAAACCATAAAGTTTATAGTATTAGAACAACAAAGATTAGTTTGAATAGTTATGAAAATAAAAGATACTGGACTAATACAGGTGATAGTTTAGCATATGGTCATTATTCTATTGAAAATAGAATAATATGATGACATAGTCATCACTGGAGAATTAAAGAGATGATGACTTAATGTAGTAATGAAGATACACACAGAAATAAAAGAACGAATAGAATTAATAAAAGAAATGATAAAGGTAAAAGAACACTATGAAGGTGAAAGAGATAAATATGCTTTGCTAGATGTTAAATACTTTAAAACTAACAAGAAAGACTTTTATGAAGGGTTTAAATCATGCCTTGAATTAGAGCATGATGAGACGCAGTTGAAAAATATTTTAATGAATTAATAAAAACCTGTGAATTAGCAGGTGAAAGTTCCGTAAATTATGTGTTTAGTTTTGACGGAGTGGTCAGAGGATATGAAAGACTTATAGAAATACAAAAACAAAAAATATCTCGTGTACTTCGTTAAAAATGACTTAAGGAAATAATGACTCATTATATTATAGTGAAATGTTGTTTAACTATAACAAGTGCGAATGCTGTAAAAATACAAAGAATGATGTTAATATAACATTGTATAAGTTATTACCCGACAATCTATGCAATAAAATAAGTGAATATAATGTATACTGCAATCAATGCTGTATAACAAGAGACCTTGAAACGTTTTTTGATGAAGAACATAAGGATAAGGGATATACAAAGTTTCAATTACAGTTAAAATTCTTTATGCGACACCAAGCAAGATTTCCTATACACTTTTACCAGAAGATTTCCAGAAAGTCATATGAAATGAAATTGATGAATTCTTTAGTAATATAGATTTAATTAGGAGGTTTGGAGGAATAAACGCAATTAAACCATATAAAGCATTTGTCAAAAAATACCGTTATTTGTTTGAATGGATTGACTGGCATTTATTAGACAAAGATAAAATAAACGAAGTCTTGAACGAATTTAGAGTAACTGAATATAGTATATGGTATTACTACAACACTAAATATAAAGTATGTCTATTAGTTAATTTGTTTTTCTGGGAATATATTTGTTCAATAATAGGAAAAGACAATATCAAATATATAGATGAAGATGATATAGGTAAATATGTAGATTACATATTTGAAGACATATTGCCTGACTATTATTTTAATCCATAAACCTTACAATAAAAATAAATTGTAAGATTTATGATTTGTAATATTTTGTTAAGAATTTAAGTTTATATTCATTCTTTGAAAATGACTTAAGGAAATAGTGACTTAATATATTAGTGAGAAAATGAACGGTATTGAAATCAATAAGTATATTAATAAGAAATGCTATGACTGTTGCCACTTCAAAAAAGAAAATATGGAATTGTATAAATTAAATTTACCTAATGGAATAATAAATAATATTATTGATTATTCAATGGGTGAAGAAGATGTATGCGAAAATTGTAAAACCTGGAGGGATAACCAAGCTATAATCAAATGTTTGTTGAGATTAAAAGGAAGACATAATAGAAATGTAGAAGATGACATTTTGACATTTTTAACTGTAAATAAATTACCACCTTACGTTTATGTTAAACAGTTTCTTAAAATCAGTAAGAAAAAATATGAAATGATTTATGATATATTAAGGATGTTGTGTCATAGTCAAAAGAAAGGAGATGATATTAAAGAATATATCAAATTTTATATTGAAATTTATAAAAAGTTTAATGTTAAAAATGCAGTGAGAGATATTAATATTATTTTTAAAATGATGTATGAAATAAATGAGATTTGTCAATTAAATTATTATCCTGAACTTAAATTATAAATTACACCATAAACCTTACAATAAAAACATTGTAAGATTTATGATTTGGATTTATGTAGATTTTATATTTTGTGATTTTTGATTATGGAAACTATGGATTATAAGAAAATGGTTTAAAGGAATGTAGATATTATATATTAAGGATTATGGCAGAAAATAAAACAGACAAAGATAATAGTCGCAGATGTAATAAATGTAATAAGGAAAAACCTTACATGAATTTGAAGAAGGTAGGTTAGGTTGTAGAAAATGTAATGAATATAATGTAAATCATAGAGCAAAGAATAAAGACAAATACAATGAGGAGCAACGGAGAAGATATGAAGAAGATGATGAATATAGAACAAAGAGGCAGGGAGCAAAAAAGGAAAGGTCAAGGAATATTGTAAGTTGTGATGTTTGTAATCGTTCAATGAGGCAAGACAGTTATTATCAACATCTTAAATCAGATAAGCATAAAAGAAATTTAGAAATGAAACAGGCAGAAGAAAATAAACAATATTTTTATTAATAAATATTTTACATAAAATTGTATAAGGTTAATATGTAGAATAACTTCTTAACCTTATATAATATTTCAATGAAGTAAAATTATTTTCAAGTAATTAGATAAGGTTAATGAATATGAATAATGTATTAACCTTATTTAATATTTGAATTATAAACCTATATTTTATATTTTGCTAAGTTGTTCTGAAAATTATTTTACTTCTTTCAAAATATGTTTTGCTATTTTTGGGGGGCCGGGGGTACCCCCCAAGAGCCGAATTGTGTTTCTTGAACCTGCCGCTATGGGCTGACACATAAGGGGGAAAGAAAGTCGGGGGCACCCCTGTGGAGAGGGAGGGATCTACACACAGCCTCTTCGCCCCCCTCGGGGGGCGCGGCCGGATTTAAGGGCTGCCGCCCTGCGCCGCCGACCCTGAGGGAGTGGAAACGCACCTGGCGGCCAGATCTTGCACGAGTGTCGTTTTCAGGCTTTCTGCCATAACGCAGGTGTGTCTTGTGCTTACAACCACGATTTGTCTAGAAGTCTTGCTTGCAGTCAAAGCATTTACCGGGGTTGACTTCTTACACATACATACAGGTGTGTCTTCATAGAAACATGTGCTTACAACCACGATTTGTCTAGAAGTCTTGCTTGCTGTCAAATAGTTACCGGGGTTGACTTCTTACACATACATACATACATACATTCATACATACATACATACACACATACATACACACATACATACACACACTCGTCACATACAAACGTTTTTTCAATACGTGGCAGAAGCCATTCTGTTGTTTGTTTGATTGAAACGTGGCAGCACCCATTTTTTGGGAAGCGCCTTTCGGTGTAACACACGCTACTGTCCTTTCAAGACGTGGTGGTAGCAATTGTGCTGTTTCTTCTTTTTCAAAACGCGGCAGCACCCATATCTTGGGAAGCGCCTTTCGGCTTAAAATGCGTGGTTTCTTTTGCCACACGTGGCAGCACCCATTTTTTGGGAAGCGCCTTTCGGTTTAACGCATGTTAGTGTTTCTTCAATACGCGGTAGTAGCAAATGCGTTGTTGTTTTTCTCCAGACGTGGCAGCACCCATTTTTGGGAAGCGCCTTTCGGCGCCTTTCGGTTTAACACACGTTAATGTTTTTCAACGTGCGGTAGTAGCAATTGTGTTTTTTCGACATGTGGCAGCACCCATCTTTGCCTTTCGGCCTAAAACGCGTGGTTTCTTTTGCCAGACGTGGCAGCACCCATTTTTTGGGAAGCGCCTTTCGGTTTAACACATGTTAGTGTTTTTTCAGTACGCGGTAGTCGCAATTGTGTTGTTGTTTTTTATTCGACATGTAGCAGCACCCGTTTTTCGGGAAGCGCCTTTCGGCTTAAAATGCGCTGTTTCGTTTTCCAGACTTGGCAGCATTCATTTTTTGAGAAGCACCTTTCGGCTTAACACATGTAACTGGTTTTTCAATATGTGGTAGCAGTATTTGTGTTGATAGCATACATACACACACATATACGTGATAATCATATCCACGCATCTGTTGCATTTCAAGTCGGCTGATAATCATCATGAGACATCCTCAGCATCACCAGCAGTCATCATGATAATCATGTCCACGCATCTTTTGCATCTCAAGTCGCATGGTAATCATCAGAACGCATCCTCAGCATCAGCAGGAGTCAGCATATTAATCATGTCCACGCATCTTTTGTGACGCATCCTCAGCATCACCAGCAGTCATCGTGATAACCGTGACGACTCATCCTTTGCATCACCAATGCTCTCTATCGTCCCTTTTGAAATGTGTATAAGAATAAGAAACACTTCTTACATATCACAGGATGATGATGATGGTTCCACTACATACAAACGGTTTGTCAATACGTTGCACTAGCCATAGTGTTGTTGTTTCTTTTGAAACGTGGCGGCACCTATGTTTCGGGAAGCGCCTTTCAGTCTAACATACGGTTTTTGTTTCTATATGTGGCAGTAGCAATTGTGCATTTTTCGACACATGGCAGCACCCATATTTTGGGAAGCGCCTTTTGGCTCAAAATACGCATTTGCTTTTTCGAGACGTGGCAGCACCTATTTTTTTGGAAGCGCCTTCGGTTTAACACACGTTATTGTGCTTGCAATATGTGGTAGCAATATTTGTGTTCATAGCATACATACATACATATACACATACAGACATACATACATACACACAGACATACATACATATTCAACCTCATACAACATAACATTACATACCTACACACGCAATCACTTACATTGCATGCAGACATACATACATACACACATACCTACATACATACACACATACATACACACATACATACATTTCATGACATGACATTGCGTTACACTGTGTGGCATTATTTTTCACACATACATACACACATTCGGCTTGAAATACGTATGCTACACACGAACGTTGTTTTAAATACGTGCTGCGCGGTTGTCCTGGACGAGTTTGCGGCTGGACGCACGGCGTCCCTGATGCCCAGCCCAGCAAGCAATTCGGAGAGGTCCGCTTCTGGACGAAGCTGCCTGCCGCAGTGTATGTGAGGTTCAAGACAAAGCGAAAGTGGCGTGTGCAAGGCATCAGGAACGATTGTGTCCTCCCAGTGGCGCCGGTTCGCAGCGTTTGGCACCTGGACCATCGCCGGAAATGCCCGAAGCTGAGGGTGTCGCGGAGACAGCTTCCACTGTCTCCATATTTCGCGATCACTGCTCACGCAGCGCAGGGCCTGACCATACGAGAAGGCGCCGTGGCAGACATCGCGATTCGACCAGGAGACGGCCCTTTGACTTGTGACGTAGCCGTGGCGCGCGTGGAAGGTTGAGAACGCTTGCTGACATTTCGCCCCTTTGCCTTGGGGCCTTTCCAGCGCGGGGAAGACGTGGGGCGAAACCTGCTGCTCCGAGTGTGGCGAGGAGAAGAGATAGACTGGGAGAAGATCCGACGAGAATACGTCATCGAGAAGCCGTACAGCGAGTGCCGGGAACAGAAGGAGCCACGTGGTTACACGGCTGGTCAGTGGAAACGCGATGACGCAAGCCGTGTTTGCAAGGAATGCGTAGGCAGGCATGAGCAGAGTGGTCATCCGTGGCAGTGTTGTATGTGCAAGTGCTGGCAGCCCACCGCCGCCTTCCGAGGAAAATGGCGAAGCAATGGAGCAGCGCTGTTACGCAAAGACATGTCCTCCCCATGAATGCTGGAGGACGCTTCGTCATAGCTATCTTTGCATTCGAATTAATCTCCCGGCGAATGCGGGAGGACGCTTGATGATAGTTATCCTTACACTCGAAATCTCCTCTCAATGAATGCTGCAGGATGGTGATCGGAAAAACAAAGCGTCCTCCAGCATTCATGGGGTGGACATTTCGTTCAAGAAGTATCATCACAGCATCCTCTGCACTACCAACGGTGCCTAACGCCACATTTGAGCTGAAGAGCTGATGATGACAATCACGACGACGATGATGAAGGCGATGACTGTGATGGCAATCATCATGAAGATGATAAGGATGATGACTCTCATGACAACTATCATTGTAGCATCCTCTGCATTACCAAATCTGCCGATGACTGTCATGACAACTATCACCGCAGCACCCTCTGCATTACCAATGCTGCCGATGACTGTCATGATAACTATCATTGCAGCATCGTCTGCAATGCTAATGCTGCAGAATTAGAGACCATGATGATCATACGGACAATGATGATGAGGATGACAACTGTCATGATAAGTGTCATCACAGCATCCTCTGCGTTACCAATGGTGCCTAACGCCACATTTGAAGTGTATAGAAGAAAGAGATGATGATGACAATCACGATGACGATGATGAAGGTGATGACTGTGATGACAACCATCATGAAGATGATAAGGATGATGACTTTCATGATAACTATCATCGTAGCATCCTCTGCATGACCAAAGCTGGCGATGACTGTCATGACAACTATCATCGCAGATCATACAGACCATGATGGTAAGGATGACGACCGTCATGATAAGCATTATCACAGCATCCTCTGCATTACCAACGGTGCCTAATGCCACATTTGAAATGTATAGAAGAAAGAGGTGATGATGACAATCACGATGACGATGATGAAGGTGATGACTGTGATGACAATCATCATGAGAGAGGTAATTAACCTGAATACGCAGCACTTTCTCAAAGAAGCTACATGTGAAAATGGACGAACTTTATGATTGCATTCTTGACTGGAGAACGATGGATGAGTTTTCTTTCTTTTTTGCAATGTGCGCTCTGTGCAGAAGCAGGCTTCATTGCAACTCCCGGGTGCGCGCGAGGTTTGTCCCTTTGGGACCGACCTTTGCTTTCCTCTTGATGCAACTTTGAGCATTCAGATTGAAAGCGCCGCCTCTCTTATTCGGACCAGGTTCATGGAATGTATTCCTTTGGAATTCTCGGGTAAGCTGGACAAGACTCAAATGAAACAGGTGCTTGGCTCTACTGCTCTCAGACGAGTCAAGTGTGCTATCGCCAGGAGAAATTTTTGCTTGCGGATGGAAGAGCAAAGCGGTCTTCTCTGCGCCTTTCCATGCTTTTGGAACTGAAGGGTTTGATGATTGCCTCACGTGTACGTTATGTACTTACGAAATTCCGTGGCGCAGGTTTAGGCGCATCTCGAGAGACCCTCCTTGTAAGGTTGTCTCGGACGTGGGCCTTAATGCGGCCCAGATTGATGTGCAGCTCGCGTCCCTTTGCACTCAAATCTCGGCTCTGCATGTCATCTTGAAAATACTGACTTGAGCTCGTGTATTTCGATTTTGATTTGTCATGGTATCCATATTTAAGGGCTGCCGCCCTGTGCCGCCGACACCCAGTCATGGGCATTGCCAAGGATGTCTCACGTCCCTTTTGATTTCTATATATAGAATATAATAATATGTTAATACATATATGATAAGATATGAGGTGATGCTAGATGATGATAAAGATGATGACTAGGATGACAACTATCATTGTAGCACCCTTGGCAGCACTAACGGCTGTGATGACAACTATCATCGTAACATCTGCTGCGTCAGCAACGCTGCCGAATAAGAGATGCTGATGACCATGATGATAATTATGATAAGGATAAGAGAATAAGAAAGAGATGATGAGGACCATCATGATGATGATGAGAAGGATGATGATTATGATGACGATGATGCAGCCCAAAACAAAGTCTCCCACACCTCAAATTAAAAATAATAATAATAATTTGAGGTGCTCTCCCTGACAAAAAGTCCGCCAGGAAGAAGAGACAAGGATGCCACTCCCACACCTCGTTTTAACAATATTAGTTTGAAGTGCTTTGCCTGACAAAAAGCTCGCTAGAAAAGAAGCACAAGTGATGATGATGATCAGATGATGAAAACGATGATGACAAGGATGACAACTATCATCGTAGCACCCTTAGCATCACTAACGGCTTGGATGATAACTGCCACCGCAGCATCCTCTGCATCACCAATCCTGCGTGATAAGAGATGACGACGACCATGATGATAATGGCACGGGCGTGATGATCGTTATCATCCGCGTCATGACAATTATCATCACAACAACCTGTTTATCTCTACTTGTTCCTTGATAAGTATCATCATCGCATCCTTTGCATTGCCAAGGATGTCTAACGTCCATTTTGATTTCTATATATAACATAAGAAGATATCAGATGATGCTAGGTAATGATCAGATGACGATAAAGATGATGAGAAGGATGATGACTATCATCGTAGCATTGTTAGCATCACTAACGGCTGTGATGATAACTATCATCGCAGCATCCTCTGCATCACCAATCCTGCGTGACAAGAGATGACGACGACCATGATGATAATGGCACGGGCGTGATGATCGTTATCATCCGCGTCAGGACAACTATCATCACAACATTCTCTTTATCTCTACTTGTTCCTTGACAACTATCATCATCGCATCCTTTGCATTGCCAAGGATGTCTTACGTCCCTTTTGATTTCTCTACATATTAAGATATTAGATCATGCTAGGTGATGATCAGATGATGATAAAGATGATGACAAGGATGATAGCTATCATCGTAGCATCCTTGGCATCACTTACGGCTGTGATGATAACTTTCATCGCAGCATCCTCTGCATCACCGATGCTGCGTGATAAGAGATGACGACGACCATGATGATAATGGCACGGGCGTGATGACCATGAGGATAATGGCACGCGCGGGCGTGATGATCGTTATCACCCGCGTCATGACAACTATCATCACAACATCCTCTGCATCACTGCTTGTTCCTTGACAACTATCATCAGCGCATCCTTTGACAAGGATGATGATAACTATCATCGTAGCATCCTTGGCATCACTAACAGCTGTGATGATAGCTATCATCCTGACATCTTCTGCATCAGCAACGCTGCCGAATAAGAGATGATGATGACCATGATGATATTGTTGATACGGATAAGGCAACAAGAAAGAGATGATGATAAGGATGATGATGATGATGACGATGACTGTGATGATAACAATCATCGTAGCTGATGATGCTGATGAGGATGATGTCATCCTAACATCTTCTGCGTCAGCAACGCTGCCAAACAAGAGATGATGATGACCATGCTGATAAGGATGAGAAGGATAAGAGAATAAGAAAGAGATGATGATAAGGATGATGATGATGACGATGACTGTGAGGATAACAATCATCGTAGCTGATGATGCTGATGAGGATGAAACTTTGGCCATACTTATGCGCCAACCACCCTTCCCGTGCGCCTCCCCTTTTTAGAGAAAGGGTCGGCGGATTTATTTGCCTCAGGACCAATGTGCCGTCTTGTGTCTCACGCGCTTCAGACTTGGCATCTCGCCCTCGCTAGCCGCAATCAAGACCGGGGTAAGTGAAGGTCAAAACGACGACCCAGCCAGGAGGGGAACTGGACCCCACAACTGGCAGGCTCACCTTTTGGTTTGAAAGGCTGGGCTGTCCAGTTGCCTTGGGCTAAAGGAGATGGCCCTTTGGCTTTGTGATGTTGCAGTAGTGTTGGAAAATTGGTTTGAGTTTTCTGTTTTCCTTAGGCGCGCTCAGCACCAATTGTCCCGTTGCCCGGTTTCCGATCTGCAAACATAAGAGACATGTCCCCTACTTTGCAAGCACCTACAATCATTTGCAACTGGCACCCTGGTTTTGTTTTCTGTTGGTGTGGGTTCCCCTTGAAGTGTTGAGAGGCGGGGGGCCTCTTTGCCCCCCGAGGAGTAGAGACGTGGCAAGCATTTGTTTCATCAAAGGTTCTTGAGGATTGGTCAATAAAATGTCATTTGTTGGTCCCTTACAAGAGATGAATCCACTTGACATAAGTTATTTCAGGTGGGTCAGCGCCGCGCAGAAGCTACCAGCTGCTGACACCCTGGCAAACTTGCCCATTCCGAGCTTCCATTATCTAAAACCTTGGACTGCCTTGGGCTTTTCTGCAACAGGGGCTCAACCTTTGAGGAGGAAGCGCCATTTCGGCAGAGATTTCACTTTTCGATGGGTCGCTCTGGGAATGATGGTGGTTGGGTATTTTCCAAATGGCCAGCGGCATGGACAACCTTCGGCCAGAGTCACGGTTCAGGGGGTTCGCTGATTGCACCACCCTGCTGACATGCGCGCGCGGAAGTCCATCACCATCTCAAAAGGTTTTTCACCGTGCGCCTTGCCAAACCAGTGTTGGGACCTTCGTTTTGGTCTCCTTGCTCAGGGAGAAATATTTCAGTCAAATCCCCTTCAGCCAGGGTGTGGCTTCATTGGGGTTCTTTGCTGAGGATAGTTTTAGGAGTTGTTTCTGCCAACTTAGCCCCGGTATTGCGCCGAGTGCTCAGGCATTCCTCTCGTCATTTGGAGCTTGCCGAGCAGGTCTCCGAGGCAGGGTTTCATTGCCCCATAACGCATCAAATTGCGCTGGATATGAATCAGATCACCCCTAAGTGTATGGAAGGGTGGCGTGCCTCTTGGTCAGTCGCATCTGCTTCGCGACTGCATGCTTTTTGACTCTGGGTTACACTGTGTGGGAGTGGGATTGCGCGAGACTATTCGGGGCCCAAGCTGAGGTGCATACCCTGTAGGCCCCGAAGCCTTGCAAAGGGCTGAGTCTTGTTTTGGAAAACCTGGAAATTAGTCCAGGTCAGTCACGTACGCCAGGCGCTCTTGAGGTTGTTCATGAGGGGCATATGCCAGTGCACCCTTGTCGGGCTCTGCATCTGCCGCGCCATCCACACAACCCGCCACCATCCGCACTGACCGCGCCACCTGCGCCCCACGCCATCCACACAGATGTTTTTTCCTGCTTTGGCCCCTTTGGAATTTGTACCTGGTGATCGCCCGTTCACACAGAATGCTTCTTTCTTTGCTTGCTGTGGCCACCCAGAATGTGTGTCCAGCCAGAGATTGGTACTTTTTGACCCTGCAGAAATACCAGATGTGTCTTGCTTACTGTCTTGTTTGCTGTGACCCCTTTGAATTGTACACCGGTGACCGCTCATTCTTGTGGCACCCAGCGGGATTTGGCACCGGCTGACCCCGACGCATCCTTACAATGTCGACATACCGGATGCTGGTTTACCAGCTGTGGCCACCCAGAATTTGTACCCTGGTAACCCACTATTCTTGTGGGTTTGTTACACGTTGACCCGTACAATGTAGACGTGCCAAGTTGCTGCGGGCGCCGTTTTTGGATTTGATACCCGTTGGCCCTTGAAGCTGCCTCCCCGTCCTTGCAGCCGGCAGATCTTTGTTAGCAGGTTTGCCAGCACCCTCTTGTGTTGGGCGGGTAGTTTTCTTTCCTGTACATTTTGTCGCTGGGAAGTATGACCTACCCCCCTTCCATCCAGGCCTCCAGCGATGAGTCTTCGGTGGGCGTTAGCGCAGAGCAGCAGACTCTGCGTCTTGTCAGAATTTCTTGGTGTGTGTTTGTGCATGTCCCTTGTTCAGACCAACCTCTGTGACATAGATTTGTTGAAGAGGGCGGGCCTGGAAATCCGTTATAGCTTCCAGCCTCTTCGGTTGGACACCTTTTTGAGCAGCCTTCAAGCGCTATAAGATAGGGTGTCTTTGCATGTTCTTTGCGCATGTGCATGAGCAACTAGAAACATGTTATTCGTAGCCTATGGTTTGTGCTCTCCCGAATGTGGCCCCTTCTCAGGTCCTGATGTTCAATGCCAGTCTTTACCCATTAAATATGGTGACAAAGAGGGATGCAGGCCACCCCTTAGCCACTTCCATCATTGTTTGAAGGTGGGTGCTCATGGACTCGTATTCCCAGAGCGGGCGACCCCTTTTGTCTTGGCACAGAAAGGGGCGCAAAGATAAACCCCGCCATAAACGCGGGGCGCGGGGTTGCAGGAAGCACCCGTTGGATTTGTCGCCCGTTCTTGAAAGGTGAGAAATTCGAAAGAAAACCGAACGGAGTCTTGTCGCACCTCATCGTGGATCCCTGGTACAAATTAGCAAATTTGGTTGGGATTGTAGCAAGTCTGAAAAAATAGCCACCAAAAAAAGGCGAACAGGCAAAGTGGGCTGTATTTGTATGTTCCTATGCTGTATACACCTATGATGTATATTACACATACTCTATCTATGAACATAAGAATCTAGTAAACCCCCACAAAAAACACGCCCAAGAGAATCTGACGGTATTTACAGTACTTTTATGTGATTTCCACCCCCTCTCCAATTTCGACCCTTTTCAGGCACTCCAACTTTGACCCCCTCAAAGTGCTATAAGGCGCTTTAAAGCACTTTTGGATTCAAGGTTTAAGATTCCCAGGAGTCTAGATTTGGAATCTTGAATCCAGTCCTCCCCACCAAAAATGCTTTGAAGCGCTTTCTAGAGCCCTGAAAATCTTGAATCTTGAGTCCAATAGTGTTTTAAAACGCTTTAAAGCGTTTGAAGGGTGGCAGACTGGGCTCAAGATTCCAGATCTAGAGTCCTGAGAATCTTGAATCTTGAATCCAAAAAGCGCTTCAGGGAGGGCAGACTCATAAAGCATCTACTTTCATCCATTCCTGTTTGGGTGTGCACCTTCATCATCCTTTCAACTTGTGCACCATCCGCGCAAACGGCAAAATCCTGACATATAGTTTTATTCTGTGACATCACCGTGGGCAAAGTGAATGTGTCGGGTACCCTCCGAGATCCTTGGTGCGTGAGATCGCTCATGCCCTGTCAGATGATGTGCCGCAATCCAAGGATGGTCACGTTCACGCTCACGTTCACCCATCTCGCTTGCCTCTCAAACATGGGAGGAGGCGGGCGCAGCCCCTTTTGGCCTTAGAAGATGCCTCTAGTGCCGCAAACCTCTCGCTGGAAAACATTGTCGAGACCGAGGGTGGCCATGCCGCAAACCTGGCGCTGGAAAACATTGCCGAGACCGAGGGTCGCCATGCGGAGCAAGATGGGAATCCGAATGCCAGCATCGAGGCCAACGACGTCGGGGAGTGTAGTGAGGCCAACTGCACGGACGAGTCCGAAGGCGAAGCCCACCACGATGCAGAGGAAGAGCCTGACTCAGTGTCAGAGTCCTCGTCAGACTCTACATCGGGAACTTCGGTGTCACATCTCGGAAGAAAAATCCTACCATACTGGGCCACGGCTTCATGCAACAATGCTCTTCTAGCTTCAGGGATAGGTGTGAGTTACTGCAGCTAGGTTCTTTTTGATCCAGGATTGCTAGGTACTGGTACATCGCACTATGTACAGTGGCTGGTTTTATTTGGTTCTTGGCCGCCTGGATCTTTAGAAAGGCCACTTCCTCCTCAAGCTTCTGCGCGGCGGTCAGCACGCTTATCTGGTAGTCCTTTTCGGCCAAGGAGTCTTTGAGGTTGACAACGCGGCCACTGCGGGCATTTTTCCTCCAGCTCCAGCTCGATGTACGACGAAGTGTCTTCTCCTTCCTGCTCATTCAAACAGCATCCAAAACCCGAGCAGCCTGGGTTCTTGTCGTAGTGCGCAAGGAGTGAAGTCCTTGACTATCCTGTACGATGTCCAGCTCAATGTCCCACAAGTCGGCTCACACATGCAGGCAGGCGCGTTGCATCTGCTGCCGCCAGCCCTACAACCCAAGCAAGAGTACTGCTCTGGCACGTCCTATATTCCTCTTTTTCGTCTCCTTGAAAAAAAGCAATGCTTTCTCTGGTTCAACGTCTACCAGGACACCATGTCAGCTGGGCTGCCCTGAAGGCCAAAGAAGAGAACGGCCTTCGACGGTCGCAAACTTGGGCTTCTGCTGAATGAGGATCCAGAGTGCGATGCCCGCAACGGATGATGCCGAGACACCCATTGCAGGCTGGCCCGAGCCCAAGTTGCCTGAACAAGTTCCCTCTCACCACCTTCAGCCTAAAGAGCATCTTCGCAGATGTGCCCTTGCTCGCAATCTACCTTCTGCTGACGAGCTTTGGCATCATGATGGTGGGGTGGCCAGGCGTGGGCAAAACCCCAGCAATGATCACTTGACAACTTCAGGCACCGGTTTCTGCAGATACAGGAGGCGCTCTTCCTAGATGACGTCAAGCTCATTAGGAACGGCATGAGGGGCTTTGCCACCAACGACCTGGATGAAGAGGATGAGCCGTGCCGAGATGACGCCTGATGAGTTCATGCGGCTACTTTGTAAAACCTGTCTCAAAGCGCTCAGTTGTCCTGGTCTTCGGCAAGAATGCCTTGTATATTCGCCTTCCTGACCAGAATCCGGACGCAGTGGTCCACCGGGTGAACATCGCCAATGCTCATGTGGATGGCTTGTCCGAGCGCGACAACGCACTACGCCTTCAAGCGCAGCAAGTACGAGACAGGGGAGTTTTTCAAGACTGACCTCTAGAAGGAGATGCGCGTGATCCAGACGGGGATGGCCAAGATGACGGCAGCTGGCAGGAATGAGAACACGAAGGAGGACTTGAACAAGTACTTGTTGTAGGTTTAGCAAGAGGACAAGTTGCTCAAATTTGGGATTCTGCCGCACCAGAGGAAGAGCCAGAAGACGCGCCCAGTGGCCACGGACACGTGGACAACGATGGCAAGTGGATCTTCCCCAATCCCCTGCCAATTGGCACTGTCGCTTGCAAGAGGCGCTTGGCGCGGGACTTTGGCATCCCTGTGGCTGCCGGCGCCCGCCAAGTGTTGGACACGGATGAAACGCAGCCCATCCCAGCAGAAGAGAATGATTTTCATGAGCCTGGCGCTGCTTCGTCCAGCAGCGGCAACGCACTTCAACGAGTATGATCGTGCGGCGGATGAGGAGGCAGCTTTCATAGATACGTAATGGAAACGCTGCACAGGTCTTGCGTGCGTGCTAAGGCTATAAAAGGCTCGACTCGTGCTGAAGCTTCTTGATTTGCCCGCATGCTTGTACGTGCATGCGCGTGACCACGCTCTCATGTTGTTCGAAAGGGTTTCTTGAGCATGTTCACTCGCTAGCATGTTCACTGCCAAGTTGCGCTGCTTCGCTCAACCCAAGCGCGGGAAGGGCCGCGCCACAATGAAGAGACCGGCTTCGAAGAAGAGCAAGGCGTGGGAAAATGTCAAGCACCCGTGGAGATGCTGAAGTGGGACCTCGAGGGTATGGAAGAGGTTGACGACCGAGCTCCTCATGGCTAGCACGCGCAAGATCCATCGCATCCTGTACATCAACCATAAGGCCATTGAGGACATGGAGAAGCGGATCTGCTTCACACGCAAAGCATGGGTGGAGGAAAAGGAGAAGGACATCGTCTTCGGTGCTGGTGCCGCCGAGGTCGATGAAACAACCTTCGACAAGATGGGCCTGGGAGGCCACACAAGAGCCCTGTTGCGTGGCAGCGCGGGCAGCCTCGAACCTTGGTGTTGCACCGTTTCACGCCAAAAGAGTCTGAGAAGAGAGCTCCTGGCCCAGGTGCGATCCGAAAGATCGAGTGGACACTTCTTGCCAACAAGCGGCTCCGCGATCGCAAGGTGATCCAAGAGATACAAAGTCAAGGTCAATGAAGTCTTGCATGACAAGGTCATTCACTGCAAAAAGCGGAAGCTCATCAAGGGCCACTGGAGGTGGCAACCTCCCACACATGGAAGATAGTGACCCACAAGAATCCGGACACGAAGAAGCTCGTGAAGGTTAAGTCCGGCACGCAGTCATTGATCGAAGGACAGAGTGATGCTTCATCAGCTCCGGTCCGCGCAGTACCAGTATTGGCTGAAGAATGCTGACCTATGGGAGCATCTGGGGAGCTATGCGAGTGGACAATGGCAAAGTTAGTTTGTCCGTCCCCTAGCGCAGGAATGTAGATGCAGGGAGTGGTCTTGCTACAGCTACAGGCGGGTGTATGATGTATGGGCATACCAAGCACAATAGCGCGCCAACGCAGCTTTGTCTGTGCTGCG
Organism: Effrenium voratum; assembly: GCA_963377175.1. Classification (NCBI taxonomy): domain Eukaryota; class Dinophyceae; order Suessiales; family Symbiodiniaceae; genus Effrenium; species Effrenium voratum. The sequence continues at coordinate 247,660 of CAUJNA010003526.1, read as the reverse complement.
TCGTCTGGGCTTCACCGTTTGACTCCTTAAGCCCTAACATCTTCCAGGCATCTTTGCAACAACTCTCACAACCTAAACCATCTCTACGAAACGTCAAATATCTGCTGCAATTCCAGGCTTCACACATCTGCTGGAGAAAGTCTGACACTGGTCTACTAGAAGAGTCTGTTTTTCCAACCAAAGTCTTCATGAACCACCATCTACATAATTCTGCCAACATTGTGCCATGAGCCCATTTCTGGTAACTTCTGTCACAGGTGACCTCACTCCCCTTGCAAATCCCGGACGTGGGTTTTGGGGGGCGCATATAGACACACACACACACATATATATATATATATATATATATATATTTTTTACACACATCCATTTTGTCAGCCTCTGAACTCAGAGACGCATCCACCAGGATTCACGTGTCTTAGGTTAGACCAGATCGAGCCCCTCAAGGAGCAGACCTTGGAGCTTCGGACAGGCAGGGATTGATTTGGTTGTCGCAGCCATGGCCCCACGATGGCCCACGGGTAGGACGTTGGTTTCTCTTGGTTGCTCGGGGACCAGCCGCAGAGGGTTGGTTTCCTCAGCTTCCTACGGTTTTTAGTCTGCAATTTTTGCAATGGCTGGCAACCAAAGATCCATTCCCCGCTGGGCGGGGGAACAGCCGTGGGGTGTCAAACTCAGGACAAGGCCTCTCTCAATGGTTGGCTTGTTGCTCTCCTTGACCCCTCCTGCTTTTTCGTTGGGCCCTTTAACGGGGTCTTCCTCTTTTGTTCTCCCTTCTTTCATATGTGCTCAACCCCTCAGCGGGGTGCCACGCCCAGTTTCTTTGACCGATGGCCTTTGAGGCCTAAAGAAGGAGGGACAACGACGAGATGTCCTGCTGAAGCGAATAGAGCCTTGCCTGAAGGTGGCAAGCCAGTTAGATGAAGTGTTGAACGTCTATTAACCAGGCTCCCGCCTGCTGCCGCCGACCCTCGGCGCATTGAGGGAAAAGTCACAAGGACCTGTCCTGAAACACGCCCGCAAACTCAGGGACCACTTATAAGACCCTCTACGGCGGATTAACGGAAAAGTCAGAAATATGGCAGCTAGTCCGTTAATTACCGCTTGGGCCGGCTTGCGCCCAAGTCACTTCGAGTTGGCCCGGGAGCAGTCGCCTCTCCCGGGGTCGCCCTGAAACTGGCCCTCCCGAAGTTGCCCTGGACCGGTCGCCGGCAGGGACCGGGACTTGGGGACCCTGTCCAGGCTGGTCCCAGTCTGGCGCGGTTTGGCTCGACGTATTGGACTCTCTTCCAGAATAGATTCAGGGATCCTCTACTACCACAAGGATTAACGGAAAAGTCAGACAGATGGCAACTCGTCCATGAATAACCGCACGGGCCGCTTTGTGCCCAAGTCACGTTGAGCTGGTCCTAGAAACACGGCCGTCGGTGCCCGCCGAAAGTGACTGGGACCTGGGACCCTGTCCAGTGTCCTAAAACACGGGTGCCAGTCCGGAAAGGTGTCTGGAGCGGTTTGAGGCGGCATCAGGACTTGATCCAGGACCGGCTTCAGTCCCAGGACTGGTTCCAGGAGCGGTCCTGGGACCGACCACAAGTAATCCCGGGACCGGTCCCGGGACCGGTCCTGGAAATCCACTTTTCCTGCGTTCGGGCGTGTTTTCCAGGGACATCATTGATTCCAATCACTTCCAGTTGCATCCCACGCAGGTCCCCTGGCTGGGACGGGAGGCAGAGGGTCGGCGGATTTAGGGGACATGTTCGCCCAGTTAGGCTGCTGGCCCGCATTGACACATGCTACGGTCGCCCAAAATGTAAGTGCCCTTGCAAGGCTGTCTGAGGTTTGTTAATGCCCCGCACCTAGGTAGATCAGTGGGAGACAATATTGGTATGCGATGTCAGTGTCATTCATCAATCAGGATACCCGGTGCGAAAAACTGGCATGAGCAAACAATAATGTGAACCGTTGTGTACGATATAGTGAAGGGACGATGTTTCACCAATTCACGTTGTTGTTTCGGGTACGCACTATTTTGTCCGCAGGCTTTTCAAGCGGCCGGCTCATCTGTTCAAAGCCGATATTTTTGCCTTTTTGCAAGTTTGGTTCATGTTTAGCCAAGGTTCAAAAACGTTCAGTTGTATTTCCGGGTCTGTGCGCTTGACTCGAAAAAAGACCGTTCAGATGCGGGTCTGGGCCGGGCCTAGAGCTAGAGGCAGCTGCGCGAGGTGATCCGAGTGGCTTAGTTTGCGGTCCATTTGGGAGGACATGGTGACTCACTTATGTCCCGCGCCCTTTGTTTTGAGTCCCAAAGCATGGCTCATGCAGTTCGCCGCAAAAGTGGGGAAGCTGCACAAGATGTGTGGGTCCCCTTTGATGCCCTTCAAAGCACCCTAACAAGAAGACAGCGTGAAGGGGTCACCAAGGTGTTGCAAGCCGTCAAGTGGCAAGCCGAGCACACACAGACGGATGCTACAGTTGCAGAGGCCGGACGTATCTTCTGGCAGATCCATGCCGCGGTCCCCCTGTTAGCATCGTTGACACCAAGCAAGGTGAGACGGTCATCAATGTGCAGCCACCTCCCCAGAGGTTGCCTCAAGTGAAGCAAGCCATACCTGCGCACCGTTGCCCGGCAGTTCACCCATTGGTTCAAACTGATCTTTGGCAACAGGCCCTGCTGCATGTAGCGCCAAAAGTTCAGGCTGTCGGTACTGGAGAAGTTTTGCAGCAAGTTGATGCCCAGATCAGTGAGCGTATCAAAAACAGGCTTTCAAGCGACATGGGGTTCAGCAGCAGGCGCAGGATGCGCCTATGGAAGATGTGACAAGCAGCAAATTGCAAGCTTGGAAGCCAACATTGATCAGGTGCAGCAAGGGCGCTCGGCAATGCCCAGCGCGCAGCATCTCTGCAGCGCATGCTGGATGCCCAGATGGCCAAGTTTGATGGCCCAGCGCCGCCGCAGGGAGCGACGACGCAAAGCGGGGCTTGTCGGTGTTGGGAGGCCAGCCTCTAGAGTGTTGAGCCCAACAAGTTTTGTGTTGACTCTCACGTGGTACGTCATTTGGGTTGTCGTGGCAATCATTTGCCGCATTGGTGAGGCGAGCAACCTTGGCCCTCACGGGAAGTTTGGGTCATGATGACCACTGAAGCCGCCGCCGCCAGTTCTAAAAAGATGTGGTGGAACTTGTGAACCAGCGATGGATAGGGAGGACAAATGCGAGTAGCGCCAGGGATGCGCATATCACATGCCCTTTTTGCGCATATCCGACACTCCCCAATTTTGTTGGACTGCGCATTCTGCAGTTCCTCTCCGGCGTTCAAGACCAGAAGGATCCTTGGCCCGAAACCTGGATAATAACCAGTCTCACGGCCCTCGGCCGGAGCGGCCTTTGGAACGATTGGGCGGAGAATACTGCCTATTTCTATCAGCAGGTGGCCGAAGAGGCAAGAGAACAGGGGTCTGCTATAATCGTCCTGCCCGGCAGAATGCCTGCTGCAGTAGAATGTCTTGCAAAATTGACAGGTGATTCCCTTGGTCAACAAGGAAATCTCCCTACAGACACCGCGCCGGGGTCCGTCGCGAGGGCGCATCTCGCACAAGTCCTCTTTGAAGGAGAAACAGTATTCGCAAATATCACCCTTACAGCCCTTGCAGAAAAAGTCAGCACGAAAGGTGAATTTGGCCATCTCCAACGTATCTGCATCTAGATGCACCATCGTCATCGGGGTTCCCTTTGACGCCACCCTCTTCCCCCCTTATTTCGAACTTTGCCGGTCCGACGAGTCGGAGGCGGAGGATCATTGTCCGGCGGACCAGGCTGGGGAGGTCGCTTGTCTGGATTACGAGGCTGGGAGCGCCTTCCCTGCAGGGCCGTGTAAACCACTGCTTGACGCCTGATTTCAACGGCATGAATCCTCTGAGCTGTAGTTGTTACAACTCCGAGCAATTGCACAATTTTACCGTTGAGCGTCGTTGAAACAGCCATATTGTGGGTATTCTGCTTGTCCGTATAAGACTTGCGTTCCCTCGAAACAATTTCAAGAGTAGTCTGCTTTTCACAGAGCTGATCTTTTACCCATTTAGTACCCTCACTGGTACTGCTCCATCGTTTGTCAGCAGTCTGTATTAGTCTGCTGATCTGACCTACCCGAGCGTCTAACTCTTCGACTCTGAGATTGGCGCCGCTGATTGTGGGACGATTGGGCCCGCTCTGAGCAAGGGATCTCTCGACTTTGTCAGCGCGAGCGATAAGCTCAGCCCTCTACCAGACAGGGATTCAAAATCAATTTGAACTTGGTTGATTGTACGACATCGTCGTAGATCATCTGACACGACCTTGACGAGTTGGCCAAGCTCGGATGCCATATCTCTCGCCCCTGGTGAGAGCTGCGTGGGTACGCTTGCAGCCTGAGTGCGTTTGTTATTAGCATGGACGCATTGGTCGTACTTGGCCCTCCAGGAAAAAACCTCGGTGGAAAGTTGGTTGATGCATTGATCGCTCCTATCATTCCTACGCCCGAGATCTTCGACCTTGGCGACAAGGCGATGAATAATCGCACCCAAAACGAATCAACCTTTCCCTTCTTGAGGGCGGTAATGAGATCGGCAACCTCTTTGGGTTGCTTCTCACTCATAGGGCTTTGCCTAGATCCACTATTCCTTGGAGTGGAGAGGTCAACCATCTCGGGGGTGTCCTAAATTTTTCCTGTACAGTTGTTGATAACCTTGGAAACTGTAACGCGGTTAGGAGACTGGCTCTGATATGGAGCGGACCTCCTATTTTAGGGCTTTGGCCCGAGTTTCGCAAATTGTGGAGCCGGCTCAGACAATGGGAGCGTCCTGGTAAAAGCAGACTTGTGCGCAAGGTCTGCCGGAAACAACTCAACCCTAAGCCGTCAAATATGTTTCACAGCCAAGATGGCATGAACTTTGCGACATGGATGCCTGGGCCACCCCACCCGTGATCTTTCCACCAATTGCAAAGCCCGATGGGAGTGATGAGTTTATGCCTCCACTGTCACTTGAAAACCTCAATCCTGACAGTGTGATTGAGCGAAATGTAAGACCGTAGCGTTCTCTCTCCCCTAGACTGCTGGTGCTTGGCTTTTTTTTAGAGTCGTGGCAGCCGCCACTTTCACGCATGACTCAAATACATCGATCCAATGATAAAACTCAGCCCTTGCTGCAAGAAGCACGCGCATGCGCGCACGGCCGTATGCCCGTACGTACACCCACACGTAAGCCGCACGCCCACAAGCGCGCCCGCGCGCCCGCACGACCGCAGGCACGTTTGGAAATGAGGCCTTTTGAATAAGACCTTATTTGCTGAAATAAGGCCATATATTTTCTGGCCACGCGCGTGCGCACATCCGTCCGCCCACCCGCGCGTGTTTCCGTACACACGCACGCGCGTGCTGCACACACGTCGGTGCGCCGCCCGTACGTCCGCGCGCATGTCCGTACACACGTCCGCGCGCTGCCCGTGCGTCCGCATGGTCGCCCGTACAGGTGTTGATCCGTTATATGAGCGTGCGTATTAAATCTAGCCAACCTATAACGGTGTGTCACGCATTGATTATTCATTCAGGTCGCCAGAACTCGCTTGCGTGCGTGCCGGCCATGATGCCTTCGCATGCTCCAGTACCTATTGCTCTTGCTCTACGCAGCCGAAGCCGTCGTGGGCGAGGCGCCACACTTGAAGCGCGCCGTTACGCAAAGGGCCGTGCCCATCTTTGCACCCTGGCAGGGCGAGCGCCTCTTGTACCTGTAGGCGCCTTGCAGCACGCGTGGTGGTTCAAACCGGTCCGCAGGCTCCAGGACTACGCCAGGATGCCTGATGAGCGCAGTGTCTCAGCGCAAGCACGTTTCTTCTTTTTTGAGGAGTCGTTGTGTATCTGGAATCGTTGGCGCCAGCCAGTCCATCTTGAAGCGGATGTTGCTTGGTTGACTGACGTTGGGAACCTTCGAGCTGATACGATCGCGCAGACTAGGGCGGTGTTCGGACGTGTTCCGAGCATTTGTCGGCGAATGGTCTCCACGATGGAAGGCTCACACACACAAAAAAAGCCATACCTGGACTATTTGCTTGAAGTGCCAGAGGCTAAAGTAGCGGAGGTAGTCATAGGGGCCTCAACTCGTTCCGGCCAATAAATGTGTTCTCCATAGTTTGTGACCTGCAGAAGGCGTTTAATATTTTGCCGCGCTCGCCGGTTCTTCCAGCATGCGTGAAGCTTTGTGTACCAGCCCCCATCCTCAGAGGATGGTGGGTCGCTTTGTGCGCGACACAGTTTTCGCATCAGGGATCACAAAGCACAAAAGGCTTTCCAGAAGGCTGCGCTATGCTGGTCATCAACCTCTTGCTTATGCCCACCTCCAGGAAGAGGTACCCCACGCAGAGTCCCTTACTGGGCAGGAGTCGCAAGGACGCCGGCTGCGATTGCGGATTCATCTCGCTAAGTTCAACACTCAGTCCGCGTGTTCGACGTGCGCTTAGACTATGCGGAGCGTCAGGACGTGAGCAGCTGGCGGCCTTGGCGTGTCAGATCAAGCACAGCTGCCGTGACTTTGGGGCGCATAAGCAGGGCTCAGCAAGGTACACGAATGCCTCCTAAGGAATGCTTTAGAAGCCGCACAGCAAGTGTGGCCCAAACTTGTCCGTACGCCGCCAAAGGAAGACAACGTCAGGTGCTAATTCGTATGTGCGCTTGGAGTCCCCCATGGTCGGCCCTGCCTGCCATGCCTTGCTGGAAATTGTCTGAGACTTTTCGGGGAGTTGGCTGATGCTCGTATGCATGCAGTCACGCTTGCTGAACTCGCCATGCGCCCGGCCGCAACATATCCATGTGGCCCCTGGGTGTTGTGTTCTTTCGCCTTCCACGTCATCCCCGACGGGTTGATAGTCGATGACATTTGCCCCCTTGATCTTCAAGGCGTGTGCCGTATCAGGAACTTTTGTTGCGACTTACTTGCGCATGGCGCAGGGAGTGGCGAAGGAGCCTTTGCACCCAGCTCGCAAGGGCTGCCGACAGTGGATGTGTATGAGTCTTTGCGCCACTGTTCTCGCCTTAGTCAAAATCAGCAGGGCCTGACGCGGGTTGTTCACACTGGTACTCAGTACACCGCTACTCCTTCTGGGCATGTGGAGTCCCCTGCGACAGTTTGAACCACTTGCTGTCTTGGTAGAGGTTGACCCTTTTACTGGCGGCGCTTCCAATGACCCGGCAGACCCTGCCAAGCGGATTGTGTCCGGAAGGAGATCAAGGGGACAGCCCTTCGCAGGAGATCCAGTCTTCATACCGGGCTGAGCTTGGAGCGCGGTTTGCTTTGCACCTCAGGTTTGCCGGCCAAACGCGCGTATGGTCCGACTGCCTCCACGTAGTCAAGGGTATGATCATAATGTTGTCCAACCAACCATGACTTGTGGTACCAACTTAGTGAACTCATGGCTGCGGCCACTCGGGCTGGCCTGAGCATTCAAGGCAGTAAAGTGAATGCACGTCTCATCAAGCGACTATCAGAGCCCGCTTGACTCCTTGCGTTGTATCCTTGCTCTGTGAACATAGTAACGCAGTTCACTTACTTGCAAAAAGGTGTAGCAGTTGCCTTCCTTGGCAAGCCTACAAGGCACGGCTTCAGAAAAGCCAGGAGACGGTAGGCCTTTTGCGTAAGTTGCGCATGGACATAGGTTCCAAAGCAGTCAGTGAGCAAGCGAGGAATGAGCGTGAGCCTCTGCAAGCGCCGCCCGACTGCATACGCTGCGCGCGCTTGGCTGCTGGCGGCGTATTCACCCTCTGAGCCGGTCACACGGTGGTGAACTTTCAAATGTCAACTGGCACTGCTGGCCCGCAGCAACTAGCAGATGCTCGTTGGCAACTTGCGCCGAGGCGTGCGAATTGGCACCGCCCTCCGCCGCTCAGCGGACCAAGTGGTTGTTGCGGGTCCTTCTTCTTGTGGCTGAGAATGGCATTCACATGGCGCATGCGCACGGCCGCGTTGATGCGGGCGCTGCGCACGCCTTCGGCGCCTTGGGTGGAGGTGGGTAGCCAGCTGCAAGCCTCTGGTGGAAACGTGGCAGCGTCTGCAGCGAAATCGTGCAGGCCTCAATGACCTCTCGGCTGCGCCAGCAAGAGCCGCCCCACGACGTTCGCGCGGCAGTGTGCCTTGTTTGCATAGTGACATTATCCGTTTGGAGGATCGCCGAGAGGCCGATCGGATGCAACAAGTCGGAAAAGTCCAAAAAAGTTGTTCATTGGCACACTTCTTGTGCTTGGCGGGCTCCCCAGTTCAACTGGTCAACTTAAAGACAAGGTCACTGAGCAACTGAACCGCTGGAAGCGATACAACAATGGGAGTGCCCATGCGACCTTTATGCACAGCGGCGCGCTAATTCGTATCCACCCACTCAAGCAACGTAGCGGGGGGGGGTACTTACCAAGAAGGAACCATGTTGGTGCTGCTTGTGTCTTGTTTGTTGCACTCCGCTGAATTTGAGGAGAGAGTCGAAGAGCAGCTGAGTCAACTAGACGCCCGCGTCAAAGACGAGCTAAGCCCTCGAGCGCTGTCCTTGCTGTTCAGGCTGGCTCGCATTTGTTTACACCAGTTGCCAGGCCCAAGGGGGGCCAGAAGGAGGCTCTTTGAGCAATTGTTTTGACACAGTGCAGCCTATCTCGGGCTGCCAACATCCACGAAGGTTCCTTTGAGATGCGCGTATGCTTCATGCTTGCTTGTCCTCCGGCGTGCTTCATTTCTCTGGGTGATGCTTCTGCATGCTTCTGATGCTTCTGAGATGTGCCAAGCAACCAAGCAACGCCAATTTGAGCCTTTTTGGGCTAGGTCCTAGCGCCCTCAGTCTCCTAGCTGCAAGCCACCCTTGTCTTAATTCACAAGGATTTTGCCGTTTGTCTTGCGATGGAATCAGTGTGATGTGCAAGAGATCGCCGCATTCGGGGCTGCGAGTTGCCAAATGCTTACATTTTTGGCGTTTTGGAATTGAGCGATGTCTGTCCGAACTTGATCCATGTGTCAGGCAGATTATCCTCAACGAGCTGCCTGCGACGGTGGACAATTCGGTGTCTCAGACTTTTGAAGCATCCCTACCTTGTTTGCATTGCCCGTTTTGCATGTTGAGCAATGGCGCACACGGTCTTGTCAGCTCTCAGCAACTTTAGGCAGCGTGCGTGTGGTGTTTTCACGGCACCTGCAGAGATTCTCCGGTTCCCCTTCAATTCTTGACGCTTTGACCGCAAGCCAGGGAGTGGGTCGAAACGGGTTCTTTGGCTGCACGCTTGCAACAGGCAAGGCCGACGCACAAAACGCGGTTGAGTGACTGAAGTATGAGACCGGGGCTGTCCAAAGCCAACAAGATTGTGTACTGGTTTCCCAACAAGGACTATAGCAACCCAATCGTCCGCTGGATGGGCAGCGCTCACTGCTTGTGGATTTTAACCAGCCACCTCAGCGGAATCGGTTCATGGACTCTTTGCGGGGCAGAAACCTGTACGTTTGTGCCAACGCTTGGTTGACTTGCACTCCATACGTGGGCTGTGCAAATTGTTAGACTCCTAAATAGCCTTGATAGTCGCCAATCGCATTGGTGTTTTAAAGTTACCCACAAGCCGGCATGAGGTGCACACACCCCGCTAGCCGGTGTGCCGCGCGAGTTATGCTTTTTCCGTGTTTCCAGCGTGTTCAAGCTTTCTTAGTACTACCGCCCATGACGTTCCACTTCCCAAAGCGCATCGTCTGCTTGCCCAGCGCCCTTGGCGCATCATCAGTGCCCGCGCGGCCATTGGAAATCGAGCTGGGGGAAGGCTCAAAACACTGCTAATACGCTGCAATCCGGCTGCATTGCCAGCGTCGCCGGCGTCCTCGGAAGCCCCTGTGTTTTTCGCGCATTGCCTGCATCCCCTGCATCGCCCGCGCTTGGGGCCAGCTTTCCCCAAGTCCTTATGGCGCTCCGCGTGCTCCATCCATGCATCCATCCATCCATCCATCCAAGCCACTCCAATCCAAAATCCTGTTTGTCCGTCTATTCATCCATCCCAGCAGACATGGAACCGTGAAACAACGTTAAGTGCAAGCAGCGGCCGTGAAAAAATGCAATGGCCGCGAAGAGTGATTGTCATGGTCCTGAGCAAAATGACCCCGTGAAAAGTGATTAAATGGCCGTCCAGGTTTACTGTCTTGACACGCGAACGGAACATTGAGGTTGTTACCGTCACGCTGGAGGACGATTTTGCATCCAACTACAGGGAGGGCCCGCCGCGAAGAAGAAAAATGCGCAGTTTGTTGAAGCTAAGGCCATGCCAAAAAGAAGAAAGAGGAGCGGGAGAGGGAGAGGGAGAGGGAGAGGGAGAGGGAGAGGGAGGGGAGAGGGAGAGACGGAGGGAGGGGGGAGGGAGGGAGGGAGAGAGAGAGAGAGAAAGAAACAGAGACAGATAAAGAGAAAGAGAAGGAGAGAGAAAGAGAAATAAAGCAAGAAAGAAAGCGAGAGAGACAGAGACAGAGAAAGAGAAAGAGAAAGATAGAGAGAGAGAGAGAGAAAAAGAAGCAGAAAAAGACGGAGAATGGTAAGAAGAGAAAGGGCAAGAGAAAGAGACAGAGAAAAAGAAAGAGAAAGCAAAAGAGAAAGCAAGAGAGAGAGAGAGAAGACAAGAGCGAGAGAGAGAGAGAGAGAGAGAAACAGAGATAAGCGAAACAAGCATAAAGAGAAAGAGAAAGACAGAAAGAGAGAGAGAGAGAGGGAGAAAAAGAAAGGAAAACAGACAGAGAGAGAGATAGAGAGAGAGAGAGAGAGCAAGAGAAAGAGAAAGAAGGAGAAAAGGAAGAGAAAGAGAAAAAGGAAGATAAAGAGAAAGAGACATGGAAAAAGACAAAGCAAGAGAGAGAGAGAGAGAAATAAAACAAAGAAAAAGATAAAGATAAAGAGAGAGAGAGAGAGAGACATAAATACATAACAATTTGCATTTGTCAAGCGAGGGCGAAGCGATTGTACAGCGGCGCGCGTTGAATGCGTGGGCGTGGTTGCGCAGTTTCACGTTCACCGCTTAGCATGGATCATGAGGCAATGCTGCAACTCGATTGCTGCATGTTAAGATGTTTGTTTGGCGTGCGTAAGCGTAGGTTTAAGAACTTCAGTTGTCGAGTAGAGTAGTGCCTGGTTACGTGGCACGACGCAGTGTACACAAGCAACATCACCCCTGTGTACGTCGCAACATTCTTGCATCTTTGTCACACTTGCTTTCGGGAGAACCGGGGTCTAGTTTGTAAGAGGCTTTGGAGGGGTCGGCTTATTTTTTGTGCGTGTGTAAGAACTATGTGGTAAGAGCGCGGGCATTTTTTCTAGGTGCTGCGAGCTTTGGGATCTTTGGGGACGGTCTTCGCAATGCACAGCTTCTGATTGGCTCTGGGCCGGGCTGGGCGGCTCCTTGACGGCGGCGAGTCTCGCTTCTTTAAAACGGCCTCGGCGGTTCGAAGACGGGCCCCACGTCTGGCCAGCAGCGCACCAAGGGCCAGCTTCTTGATGCCTTAGTCGACTCTTTGTGTGAATAGTGTTGCAAGGCGCATGCCACCTACCGTGCTGTTTGGCTCAAGTCATGCCTAGTGGTTCACTTTCCGATCGGAACAGGATCATTGGAAACCGTGCTCACGGAGAATCCGCGTGTATTGCAGTTATTTCGGAGGGTGGCGCAACCAAACCACCAGTATCCCACACAAATACCCTCGGTTTCGCGGGTTATCAGAAGTAGGGGTCTTTCACGAGCTGTGAGACATTGATCAATAAGGACGAGAGGGGTCTCCCACTGTCCTATATTATTGAACCAGAAATTGTTCGGGATTCCTATACTTTTTGAGACAAGGTGCCATGGTCGGTCTTCAGGTACATTTGCCGGGTCGGCGGCAGCCCCTGGTGTTGGAGTGTCTTCGCAGGGCACGCCCGGGCCAACCGGACATGGGAGTGGAGATACCGTTGTGCTGAGTGTTGGAGCCCAAGCACCAAGTCACGCTCACGTGGAGCAGACTATGATCGAACGGTGAAAGGGCACAAGCCCGCAAATCCCGGAGAGGGGACAGATCATCATCCCCAATAAACACCACGCAGTGAGAGTGTTTGGATTGCGGATGAACAATTTGAAGAAGAATTGCGCAAACGCCGTGCAGAGACAGACCGCACTATGAGTGAGGCAGCTGAACTATATGACAAAGTTCGAGCTTTGCAGAATGAATGCGCCAGCGTGGAATCTACACCGTGCATGAATCTGTCTTGATCTCTGCAAACCCTCTGCGGGGATTGTGCGTGTCGGATCGCTCTCACTGTGGCCTCTGCGGTTATCGCGCGTGTCGGATCGCTCTCGCTGCAGTGCCGTGGCGCCGTGCAAACGTGTCCTGGTCGCCGCTAACCCAGCGACGTGCCCGAACACAGCACCCTGCGGAGATGGCACGTGTCGACGCACTCTGGCTGTCGTGCGAATTCGTTAACTGGTCCGCGGACCTTCGCAAGCGTGCGGTCGGGGGCTCGATCCCCCGTTGGTCCGCAGCATCTCCGGCTCGGCAATCGTAACCTTTAACATCTTGTTTTTGTGCGCAAAATTGCAAGGTTTGAGAGCAGCAGCATGCGAAGAGCAATCCTGCAGCTCAGGATCGAACATCGTGGCTGTTGAGGACAAAATCAAAAGTAGTAGGCGAAGCGCATTCCCAAGGATCTGGCTGAAGGAAAACAAGTTTTACGTACAAAATAGTGTGCGAACAGTGTTCCCGCAGTTCTGCAAAATCGTAGCTTGTGAGTACACAAGTAGTACGCAAAGTATACTTTACTGCTCCCCACGCCTGCCTCGCATGTCCGTCGTGCGGGATGGATGGATGGATGGGTGGATGGATGGCTGGGTTGATGGATGGATGGATGGGCGGGTGGGTGGATGGATGGATTGATGGATGGGTGGGTTGGATGGATGGACGGACGGATTGGATGCTGGATGAATGAATGGCCACACACATGTGCTGGACAGCGTATCCTTGATGATGTTCGCCTCTCGATGGTGTTCCCGCCTGGCAAGACGCAACCTTCTTCCTGAACCGCGTGCGCTTGTACAGGATGACCACCACAGTTTTTCAACTGAACAAGGACTGCCCACATGCACCGCACCAACAGCTTCTTAAATGTTCACCTCACTGCGTGCCCAAATAAATGACCGGGGCCTGCGCTCATGCGGTTCAACGAAGAGGCACACATATGGATCTTTCCTCATGTAGATGATGTCGAAAATCTGACAAAGCATCATCATGGTGCGTGATCAGGCCATGCTTCACAAAACGGCTATCACGGATACCAGAATTGTCAACATGAGCCTCTTTTTACCAAATAAATGACACGCAAGGTTGTGGTTCTGAGCCCGAATTCCCAGGTTGCGCAATCTCGTTTCCAAAGCTGCAGGATTGAGGTTCAAACGTACCTTTCATCAAACCATTGGACTTTGCGTCTTCGTATTCGCGAAGGTTGATGACTTCAGGTTCTTGAATGCGGGCGCCCGTGGCATCGAAGGAATGCGAGCGAGCAGAACCCACAAAGCCAGGCTATCTACTTGGAGGCAATGCTTCCACTCCGTGGGAAAAGCTGTCCAGGTCAATCTGTGCACCTTCTTGTGATAAAAAGCAGCACATGTCCATATCTGATTGGCTCTATCAGCATCCCGTGCCATGTAAGCACCCATGCCGCTGGCAGGCTAGAGAGTCTAGCGATGAAAGAGGTATTTCATTCGCGTATACTCCGGGGACCTTTCGCAAGGTCTCGACAAACTCCTCGTAGGCCAAGGTCTCTTTGATCAAAAAGTTGCTCGCCGGGCGTCCGCCTGACGCTCCAAGACATAGCCAGGAGGCGAGCTGGTGAAGGCGTGAGAGCAAGCCCAGGATGGGGCGTGCTCATGATTGGGCCCCGTGGTGTGCAATCCAGGGGTCTGCAGGAATTCGCACCACACTTGGCGTCTTGACACCTCACTTCCCAAAGCGCGCCTCAGGGCTGTCTCTTCACCAGGCATGCGTCACGCCGAAGGCCAAAGGTCGTGAGCCATCCGGCTCTGCTCTGGTTGGCCCAATGTAAAGCGGCATCAACCCTCGTTCAATGGAGGTAATCCTTTGGCGCCATGTGTTTTCATTGCTGCGGTTCCCGTGAATGACGGACGAAACCATTTGCCGCCGTGTGTTTTGCATGCTGCAGGGGTTCCAGTGAATGAGGAACGCAACCATTTCGTGCCACGCGTTTTCACATCTGCGGGGGCCTTTAACAACGGACCCCATCAGTTAGCGCCGCGCATTTTCATTGTTGCGGGGACTCCTGCTGAACGACGGACGAAAAAATAAAGCCATGCTACGGGGGTTCCATTCAACGAAGGACTCATTGCCGCCCTGTGTTTTCACTTCTGCGGCAGTTCCCATACCAAGGAACGTAAACATCTGGTGCCACGTGTGTTTCATTGCTGCGGGGGCACCCTGTGAACGACGGACGTAAACACTTGGCCGAAGTTCCATTGAACTAAGGACTAATTGGTGCCATGCGTTTTCACTTCTGCTGGGGGTTCCCTTGAACGAAGGAACGTAAACATGTGGCCATGTGTTTTCATTGCTGGCTTCATGCTGCGCGCGTGTAAGGAAATGTTGCAGAACACAGGTGGCTGACTGGGCACAAGTTGCACACTCCTATTAAGGGACTCATGACCATGGCCGAAATTGGCAGACTTCTGGCATGCAAGTCTGGGGCTATCTTTTTGTGAGGTCCTTTTTGTCCGCTGTTGAAAAGGGAAACTGCTGCGAGACCCCCTTGCAACCCCCAACATTGTGCGGGCTCCTTATTATCCTTCTCCCCGTAATTGGAGACATGGTCCTCAAAATAGCCAAATGTGCCCGCTTCCTTGTACAACCAAAAGACGGCTCCGAAAAAAGCGCACAACCAGTTTGTGCGCGCCAGGTGTTCAAGAAGTTGACAGACTCCATTGAGAGGCGGCTGGAGGCGCCAAAGCAGCCACATTGCACGTCTAAACCACAGGGGTGGGTCTGCAGAAAGGGCATCAAGAACACCTTTCCAATATCTTATCAACTAAGCAGCCCAAGTTGTAAAGGGTTAAAGGGGCAACGCCGTGAGCAATGGGGTGTAGTGTTAGGCCAAGTTCCGAGTGTGTCATATCTGTCTGCGCCCGTGGTGAGTCAAACTGAGCGCTAAAACCTGACGCAATAAGGCTGAACTTGGCCATGGAACCGCCTCTCCCTGCCATTGCTGAAAAAATCACCCAGCCTGTACACATGGTTTTGTCCCTGTGACCCAGGCATGCTAATAAGTTTCTACGTGTCCATGAATTTCAACCTAAATGTCTTCTGAACAATTTGCCATCCCAGGGCAGACTTCTAGTTGATTTTGAATGTCTTGCGTGTAGGGTTTCTCTTCATGTGCCAATACCTTCCCTGGGAAAGGTGGCAAGAGGATAACCCATGGAAGGATGCCCGCCCCCGTGAAGGTTCCTCAGTTGGATAAGGACCGTGTGCAATCTTGGTGTCCGTCTAATTGCCAAAAATTGGGAAAGTTGGCTGCGCCTAGTGCACTCTCCTCGCGCTTGCCAGGTGCCAGGTTACCCTTTTTAATTCGGAGGAGGAAGGCTCTGGAGCAAACATCCTATGATCAATAAATAGGGCCCCCCCCGAATGACCATAAATAAAGATTAGGGGAGAATTTCCTGGGTCGGGCTTTGTTTAAAGGAGTTTAGTATTTGGCTCTTTTTTGGTTTTCGAATACTACTTTTAGAATTGGGCCAATTCAAAAGTAGTATTGGGCATTGTTTTTTCTTATTTTGCTTTGGGGGAATACTAGTTTAGAATTGGGCCAATTCTAAAGTAGTATTGAGCCAAGAACTTTTGCATGCATTTCATGAGGGTTTGCATGGGCTGGCATGCGTTCCAGGAGGGATTGAGAAGGACATTCATGAGGGTTTGAGTGGGCTACCATGCATTCCAGGAGGGATTGGGAAGGAAATTCATGAGGGTTTGCATGGCATGCAGTCTAGGAGGGATTGAGAAGGAAATTCATGAGGGTTTGCATGGGCTGGCATGTATTCCAAGCGGGAGTGAGAAGCACCTTCATGAGGGTTTGCATGGGCTGGCATGCATTCTATCAGGGGTTGATGGCATGCACTCCAGGAACGATTGGGAAGTAAATTTATAAGGGTTTGCGTTGGCAGGCATGTATTCCAAGTGGGATTCCAACAGGGTTTGCATTGCCCAGTTCAAAAGTAGTATTGGGCATGGTTTTCTTATTTTGTTGGGGTGGATTCTAATTTAGTTTTGGGCCAATTCTAAAGTAGTCTTGGGCCAACAACTTTTGCACGAAGTGCATTAAGATTTGCATAGGCTAGCATCAACATGAAATCCATTAGGATTCACATGGGTTGGCATGCAGTTTAGAAAGGATTCAGCATGCCATTCATGAGGGTTTGCATGGGTTAATATGCATTTCAGGAAGCATTCAACATGAAATCCATTAGGATTTACATGGATTGGCATGCATTTTAGAAAGGATTCAGCATGACATTCATTCATGAGGGGTTTGCATGGGTTAGTATGCGTTTCAGGAGGCATTCAACATGAAGTCCATTAGGGTTTACATGGGATGGCATGCATTTTAGAAAGGATTCAGCATGAAGGGGTTTGCATGGGTTAGTTTGCATTTCAGGAGGTATTTAATATGAAATTCATTAGGACTTACATGGGTTGGCACGCGTTTTAGGCAGGATTCAGCATGACATTCATGAGGGTGTGCATGGATTTGCATGCGTTTCAGGAGGTGTTCAGCATGAATTTCATGAGGATTGGCATGGGCTAGCATGCATTTCAAGAGGGATTCAGCAAAAATCATTAGGTTTTGCCTGTGTTAGCATGCGTCCAAGGAGGCATTCAGCATGGCATTCATGGGGGTGTGCATGGATTTTGCATTCATTTCAGGGGGTGTTCAGCATCATGTTCATGAGGGTTTGCATGGGTTAGCATATGGAAATCACTAGGTTTTGAATGGATTATCATGCATCTCAGGAGGGATTGCATCATTTCAGGATGTGCTGAGCATGAATTTTATGAGGATTGGCATGGGTCAGCATGCATTCCAAGAAGGATTCAGCATGAAATGCATTAGAGTGTCAACGGGTTGGCATGCGTTTTAGAAAGGATTCAGCATGACATTCATGAGGGTGTGCGTGGATTTTGTATTCATTTCGGTAGGTGTTCAGCATCAATTTCATGAGGGTTAATGGGTTAGCGTGCATTTCAAGAGGGATTCAGCATGAAAATCATTAGAATTTGCATGGGTTAGCATGCATCTCAGGAGGGATTCTGCATGACATTCACGATATGTGCATGGAGGAGGTGTTGAGCATCAATTTTTTTAGGCTTCAGTGACCATTAGCTTGGCCAGCGTTGCAGCCATGTCATCATTTAACGATGATTCCACATGTAGATAATTGGAGGGATCAGTTTTGTTTTAAGGTGGAATCTGGTTGGCATTATTCAGGGTCTGGTCAATATTTAGTGCATCAGGGTTCATGAGGGATACCCTTAAAAGAAAGGGGTCCCATAATTTTTGGGATCTCTTTCTTTTAAGATCCTTTTTCAACAAACCATCGAAATCAACACATTGACCCTGGCAGCAAGGGTGTCCCCCATGACCCCTGATGCACTGAATAATAACCAGACCCTGAATAATGCTAACCAGATTCCCCCATCAAAAATCCATATGATCCCCTTATCTTTGTGCAGAGCCAAGCTTTCCATTCCACTTGGGTCATCCCACACTTGATTCTAGATTTATCCCGGATTTGGGATAAATTTAGTATCAAGTGTGGGATGAGCCAAGTGGAATGGAAAGCTTGACCATGAATAAAGATAAGGGGATCATATCGATTTTTTTGATGGGGGAGCCTGGTTAGAATGATTCAGGGTCTGGTTCTTATTTAGTGCATCAAGGTTCATGAGGGATACCCTTAAAAGAAAAGGATCCCATAATTTGTGGGATCTCTTTCTTTTAAGATCCTTTTTTCGAAATCAACACATTGACCCTGGCAGCAAGGGTGTCCCCCATGAACCCTGATGCACTGAATAATAACCAGACCCTGAATAATGCTAACCAGATTCCCCCATCAAAAAATTCATATGGTCCCCTTATCTTTGTGCAGGGTCAAGCTTTCCATTCCACTTGGGTCATCCCACACTTGATTCTAGATTTATCCCGGATTTGGGATAAATTTAGTATCAAGTGTGGGATGAGCCAAGTGGAATGGAAAGCTTGACCATGAATAAAGATAAGGGGATCATATTGATTTTTTTGATGGGGGAGCCTGGTTAAAATGATTCAGGGTCTGGTTATTATTTAGTGCATCAAGGTTCATGGGGGCAATGTGTTGGTTTTCATGGTTTTTTGAAAAGGAATCTGAAAAGACAGGGATCCCATAAATTTGTGGATTTGGGATAAATTTAGAATCAAGTGTGGGATGACCCAAGTGGAATGGAACGCTTGACCATGAATAAAGATAAGGGGGTCGTATTGATTTTTTGATGGGGGAATGTGGTTAGCGTTCTTCACGCTGTGCATCAGGGTTCATGGGGGATACCCTTGCTGCCAGGGTCAATGTTGATTTTGATGGTTTTTTGAAAAGGAATCTGAAAAGAAAGGGATCCCATAAATTTGTGGATTTGGGATAAATTTAGAATCAAGTGTGGGATGACCCAAGTGGAATGAATAAAGATAAGGGGGTCATATCGATTTTTTTGATGGGGGAATGTGGTTAGCATTCTTCACGGTCTGGCTGTTTTTAGTGCATCAGGGTTCATGGGGGATACCCTTGCTGCCAGGGTCAATGTGTTGATTTTGATGGTTTATTGAAAAGGAATCTGAAAAGAAAGGGATCCCATAAATGTGTGGATTGGGATAAATTTAGAATCAAGTGTGGGATGACCCAAGTGGAATGGAAAGCTTGACCATGAATAAAGATAAGGGGGTCGTATTGATTTTTTGATGGGGGAATGTGGTTAGCGTTCTTCACGGTCTGGCTGTTTTTAGTGCATCAGGGTTCATGGGGGGTACCCTTGCTGCCAGGGTCAATGTGTTGATTTTGATGGTTTTTTGAAAAGGAATCTGAAAAGAAAGGGGTCCCATAAATTTGTGGATTTGGGATAAATTTAGAAGCAAGTGTGGGATGACCCAAGTGGAATGGAAAGCTTGACCATGAATAAAGATAAGGGGGTCATATCGATTTTTTTGATGGGGGAATGTGGTTAGCATTCTTCACGGTCTGGCTGTTTTTAGTTCAGGCTTCATGGGGGATACCCTTGCTGCCAGGGTCAATGTGAAAACCATGCAAATCCCATGAGGGATGAGGGTTGGGAGCACTGACCCTGAATACAAAACAGTGCCAGAAGCATGCAAACCCCATGGCAAATCAGGTGTTTTCGTGCATGATCCTTGGAAATTCATTATGAAACCATGCAAATCCCATGGGTGATGATGGTTTGGAGCACTGACCCTGAATAGCGATTAGATGCCAGAGCATGCAAATCCCTTGGTAAATCATGTTTTTCTTGCATGATCCCTGGATAAATTCACTATGGAACCATGCAAATCCCATGGGGGATGATGGTTTGGAGCACTGACCCTGAATAAAGATTAGATGCCAAAAGCATGCAAATCCAATGATAATTCAGCTTTCCCTGGCACTATGAAACCATGCAAATCCCATGGGGGATGATGGTTGGGAGCACTGACCCTGAATGAAGATTAGATGCCAGAAGCATGCAAATGGTAAACCAGGTTTTGCGGGCATGATCCCTGGATAGATTCGCTATGAAACCATGCACATCCCATGGGGGATGAAGGTTGGGAGCGCTGAGCCTGAATAAAAATGTGCATTTTGCATGGACACTGGGAGTTCTAGAGTTCTTTTGTGAGCTTATATTATTTTGTCATCTTTTAATATTTTTCACCTGGGAAAAAACGGTTAGCATTATCTATGGTATATATAATTTTTCGGGAAATCGGTTGACTAATCGTAGGTCAACATTATGTTGCCGCAGACCAGGCGCATGCAGAATGCGGCTGGGTGTCCGGGAAGACTTAGTTTGAGAGCATCACCTGCGCCATCCGC